>CM062805.1:1352287873-1352887873 GCA_031772625.1 Pinus tabuliformis | reverse complement strand
TTCAACCTGATGAAAATCAACCCACTTCTCACTAGAAAATTAGCCTCTACACCTAGCTCTCACTTAGCCTTTACACACTCACAACTCGGCCCTGGAAAATTGGCCTCCCCAACAATTGCACCTCCTTCTCACTTTAGCAATTTGGCCTCTCCAATTCCCAACAAATCGGCCTCTTAGAACACTCAAGATTATCCTTATATTCTTCTTCCTTCTCCTCAGTTAGAATGAACCTCACACTCCAAAAAATTCACTCTCTCCTTGAGAAAATCACTTTCCCAAAAATGTTGTAGTTGGATCTCTTTCTTATGTTCTTGTGTCTTCACCTCTTTGTTGGACTTCTTTTATAATTTTCATTAAGCCCAAATCCCTAAACCTAATCTCCATTCTAGAAGATCTTGGAAATAAATGGTTGAGATTATTTCTAAGTCACTTAAATAATTAAGTTATTTATCCTTAGAAAATAACTTAATAGTCCATAACAATTAATTGATTTTAATTAGTATACTTTTCCTAAGTTAGACTTAGGAAAAAAGATAGAAATCACTTACTCCACTAAGTAAGCACCTAAAGAGGTGATAAATCATCTTCCACATGTTAAGATACCAATCCTATGCAGAAGACCTTTCAAAGCTACCATAAGCTTCAACACTCCCTCCTTGTAAGGAAGGGATTCTCCATCAGCCCCAAACTTATTTAGGTACTTCCCAAACATCCCCTTAACTAGAGGCTTAGTGAGAATATCTACCATCTGATCCTCTGTGGAAATGTATTGTAATCTCACAACACCTCTCTAGATCCTATCTTTGATGAAGTGATATCTTATCTCGGTGTGGTTGGATCGACCATGAAACACGAGATTCTCATAGAGCTTAATGCAACTCTGATTATCATAGTGAATTACAGTTGGCCTCATCTCTAGATCAAATAGTCCTGCAAGCATCTTGCAAACCCATACTGACTCACAACTCAGCATGCTTTTTTCCATGTACTCTTCCTCTATTGAAATAAGTTTTGTTGACTATTGTTTCCTATTGTCCCACGAGATCATGTCTAATCCCAAGTTGAAGCAACATCCAAACGTGGATTTTCTATCCAAAACACTCCCTGCCCAATAAGAATTTGTGTACCCCTGCAACTCTAGTCCTCCAACTCTGACATATATCAGTCGAAAGTTTATCATTCCTCGCAGGTACCTGAGCACATGTTTCGTTGCCACCAAATGAACCTACCATGACTCCACCATGAGCTGGCTCGATGTGTTTACACTAAAACATATGTCCAGCCTAGTGCTGACCAAATACATTAAGGAACCTATGATTTACTTGTACACTGTGGGATCCACCAAATCACCTTTAAAGCACTTAGCTTCTTCAAGTTTGTGATCATTAGTGTAGACATAGGCCTGTAATCCTCCATCTTGAACCTCCTCAAGATATCAAATACATACTTGTCCTATCCAAGGAAAATTTATCTTGCATGTTGCCACACCTTCAATCCCAAAAAGTAGTGCATCAAGTTGATGTCCTTCATCACAAATTTTGAAGCAAGATCCTCCTTGCAAATCCCTATGAGCTTCTTTGATCCTTTCAACAAGAGATCGTCCACATAAAGTGCCAAGATAAGTGATTCACCCTCAACAAGTACATAGTATAAGTTGGAGCCCACCTCACTCTTTGTGAAGCCTAAATGAAGAAGATATTTATCAATATTGTCATACTATGCACATGGGGTCGACTTCAGCCCATAAAGGGCCTTCTTCAACCTACATACATGTGACTCTCTCCCATGCACCTCAAAGCCCTAAGGATGCTCAATACATAGCTCCTACTCATTCACCCCTTTGAGGAAAGCATTCTTCACATCAATCTAATGTACCCTCCAACCCATCTTTGAAGCAATGGACATAATAGCTCTAATGGATGCATATTTGGAAATAGTTGAAAATGTCTCCTCATAATCCACTCCATCCCACTAGGAGAACCCTCTCACCATGAACCTCACATTATACTTCTCTACATTACCATCAATTGCATGTTTGATCTTGTAGATCCATCAAGAAGTGATCATAGACTTTCCCTTCGGTCTTGGCACTATGTCACATACATTGTTCCTCATGATGGAGCTATACTCCTCTACCATAGAATCCCTACAAACTTTCTCAACTGCAGCCTCCTCAAAAGTGGAATTCATAGATTCATTGACATTGCTCGATAATGCCAACTAACTAGAAAATCTTGTTGGTGGTTTGCTCTGCCATAGGGTGCTACTAGGAGCCTCCACATGCTCCTCAACATCTTTGAAGGTTTGTTTGGTCCATATCATCCTCCTCTTGGTAGAGCTCAAAGGAATATCTAGCTCATCCTCCATATCTACAGACTATGTCCTTGTTGCTAGTGTTCTTGGTCCCTATTTGGCCTACGGATCTTATCTCTCTCGATGATATAGCCTTGTTGGTTCTTTCTCATGATACCTCCTAAGATTCCTACCCTCATCCAATCTTACATCCCAACTTAAAATAATATTCCTCTATCTAGGAGTGTAGAATCAATAGGCCTTTGAGACCTCATTATAACCCACTAATATGCCCCTTTTTAATAAGGGCTCCAACATAGTTGTGACACCCCTGGTGGACTTCCCCCTGATTTTTGTAATGTAATGGAACTTTGAATTATAAATAAATACCTTCTTATGTAATGGCCTGAAGAGTTGGACCATAGATTCATGATTTAAGGAGGAAGATGTAAAATAAGCTTGTTGGGATCCAATTGGCTCCACTGTTTAATTTATGGGTAGTTATCAAGAAAAATTAGAGGAATCTTCCAATAGAAGCATGAAGAGACATCCGTGAGAAAAATAAAAAGGAAATTGCACAACAATGTAGGGGTTGGACTTATTCTTGGTGGAGCACATGAGGAGCGTTGGAAAGGCCTACAAAATTAGGGGAGGAACTTCCCTTAAAAGATAAATTGTGACTAGGAGGAGTTCAAGCAAATCCTGAAGAGATGGGAATGAGTGCTTGCCAGGAATTGGTTGAGAAACCACTCAGGGTGCTTGCTAAGGGTTGAGGAACCACATGCAAAATGGTTCTTTCTAAGAGAGAGCTGACAAACCACCCAGGGTGCTTATTGTTGGGTTGATAAACCACTCTTTGTAGTGATTTCCACAACTGATAAACCACCTAGTATTGTGAATTTATGTTGTGTTTGCCAAGCTGGTAAACCACTTCAAGATATAAGTGATTCCCATCCTTGTTGAGTTGAGTATGGACTCTAGCTAAAATTATTGAAGAGAATTACCCTTAAATTGTGGACTAACTTGGGGTGAGTACTACAAGTGATTCTAGTTGTAGTGAGTCTAAGGTTATGTGGAAAATTGAAGTCCCATCTTCAATTTGGCCACATGCCTTATGGTAAATGAATGCATTTAGCTGAAATTTGTAAAGTTAAAGATTTTACTTATGGAATTTAATAAATAGCTCTTAGAAACGTTGAATGCTTGTAGGATGCTAGTGCATGAAATTATTGGCTAAAATGTTTGAATTCCCTGTGGCTCTTATGAAAGTTTGTCATGCATTTGTAAGCTAAATTCGTGGAAATTTTATTATGTTGCATGTGGATACCAATATATACTTTTACTAAGCTAATACCATGCTTGGAGTATGTAGAATACAACACTCCCTATGAAGGGAATGCTATTGATTCTTGTTACTCTCAGTGTGAGGACATAGGTAAGGTATATGTTCACTCTCACGATGTTATGTCATTAATCCTATGCAATAGAAGAACTATTCTTGTGTTTGGAATCTGCATGTCATTGTGCATAGCTTGTATGTTGGTTTCATTCATATTATAAAAAGGATACTAACCTTTATTATTAGTGTTGGAATTATTAATAACTATCAAAGCACCTACATGTGTCCCAGGAAGTAATCTGACTACATTGGCAAGTTTAATGATGTGAATTCTTGGTTATGTAGTGTAGTCTTTAAATACCTTTAGGCATTGGGGGATACTAATTCCTTGTAGCAGTATAACGAATAATCATGTTCTATTTACTTGGGTGTTTTCGATGGAATGACTAATTTCTGAGTTGAACTATGGATAAGACTAAAATAGTCGTGTGCCTTTGGCTAGAAGAACTACCAATATTTGGTCAAGGGTTTAATAACCAAAACGAGAGATTAAAAAATTTGATATATATAGATATGTATATATTTACAAGGGCACTAGCCTTGGTGACTGACCATGTGGTGTGCATGCAATCAAAGATTATGTATGTAGATCTAAATATATATGGATTTGGGCCTTAGTGAGGCCACTATGGGAATAGTATATATCTAAATATAACGTAATGAAGCATTGTGTTGTGACTTGGTGGCTCAGAACTCGAGGATATCCTAGTTCACATGGAGGAGCATGTAACCTAATGGAAGGTACAAGGGTTAAGGTATAGGCATTATGGGCCCCAATTCAAAACCCTATCGAAGGTTGGAACAGGGACAAAGCCACCAAGATATCTGGGAAGGGACCTCAAGCCTTAAGGGGCCATTTGGTTAGGTTTTAGGACCAAGGGATGGAATCTTAGCATTGGCGATAATCAATGACTATGATGAGTGATAATTTGACAACTGTAATGAAATGTGGACACTCCCCCTTGTGACGTCAATGGGGAGTGGGTTCTGCACTCAACTTCCATCGTCACATTTACGTGATATACAAGGGTCATTGGATAAGAGGGACATAATCATGTTTTAGAACTATGAATGTGGACACCCCTCTGTGACGTGGCAGAGAGGGGGGGTCCGTGTTTTCAATCTTGATAGTTGAAAGGTCAGAACCATCACTGTCGTTGGATAGAAGGTAGGCCCGCAGAGGGCGCAGGATTTGCACGATATGCTTCAATGAATAGGAAGTAACAATGACAGAGGGAGCAGCCTAGATTGCGACAACAGGATTTTTGTTAGTGTCAGAGGGAGCACCTAATTAAGGTGACTGGAAAGCAGTTGTGGTGATGGATATAATGCTCAATTTATGGTTGATATGAGGCAAGTGGCACAACATGTGTTGAGGTATCAACATGGTACAACTGTATATGGATTGACATATGTATAAAATGATGGAGTACAAGTGTATGGATATGCAGATTCAAATTAAGTAGAGAGTGTAGAAGACACGAAGAACACATCAAGATGTCGCTTTAGTTTGGGTTCTTCTATGATAGCTTGGATGAGTAGGAAGTAGACATTTTTGGCAGTTAACACTGTAGAGGTTGAGTCTATTGTAGCTAGTTTGGAAATTTGTGGAGTAGTGTGACTTCAAAAGTTTCTCACAAGATTGTTTGACCAAGTGATGGAGATGACCGTGATGACAAGTTGAAGCAAATTAAGATAAAGTACTGAGACATGGTATAGAAGGGAGCAATGAGGCTCCATTACATTTATACATATGAGTAGGTTGTTGACATTCTCACAAATCCTCTATCCTAGATGAATTTTGTTTACTTCAGGGACAAGCTTGGAGTGGTTGAGAATGCTTCCCTCAATGAAATGGTGTGTTTATATTGGAGCATCAAGGGAATATATTCTCCCTAGGTCAAGGGTATTGACCAAGATCCATGTAATGTGGCTAGGGAGATTGGCTAGAGACCATCGGGCCTGAAGTGTTCCCCTGGTCAGAAGATTCTCACCATATTTCCAAGGGTTGTGTAGCTAGTGGGTAGAGTGGGTGCCTCATAACATCAAGCAAGTGTTTTACCATTCAAGTATCATGTGATGACATCAAGGAATGGTAAATTGGCCCAGGGTTTCACCATTGGTCAGGGATATTGACCTAGTTCCAAGTGATGACTTGGATAGTTGGTGACCCAAGACTAGTCTTGTGTTTACTCCGATCACAGGGTACTTGAACATATCGCCAAAGGGTATTTGTCTAGTGAGTGACTAGATCCATATACAAAGGGTATTTTACTTGTGGGTAACTAGATCTTTTGCATGATGTTGATGCAATATGCTTTCCACGCGGTTATGGAATAGAACATGAAGTGTATGGATACATTAACATAACAAGCTTATTCAATCTTTTCTTGGAATGGAGAAATTGTTCAGCAAAGAGGACATATGAGGAAGTCAAGGTGAATACCTCCCTAGCTAAGAGAGAATGTTGATTTTTGGGTAGTTATGGTTGGTATTCCCCAACTACAAGTCAGCCCCTAAAAAGGAGGGAAAATTAAAAATTTTATATTTGAATTTAAATGGTCCGGTCACCTCAAAAGTATAGGGCATCCCAACACAAGGAGACATGCCCCTTGCTCACCACTGGACCACTATAAATACAAACTCAGCCTCCATTATTTGGACACAATTCAGATCATCACACAATATGATCTTTTGTTCACATGTGCATTTAAGGAGAGAGAGAAGAAGAAGACCAAGGTTTGACCAAAAATTTTACCAGTTCTTGACTAGTGTTGACCGACCTTTCTGTTGACTGTTTAATCACAGTTCTAGGCAGTTTGACTGAAATACTTCTCGAAAGTTTTACTGAATTTTGGGCAGAGTTGACTAAGGTTTCGGGAAGTTGCAGGAGGCCAAATTTCAAAATTTTGACTAAGGTTGATCAAAATTTTGGGCAACAATAGAAAGGCTAAATTTTAGCTTGTTTGACCAGGTTTGAGCTATATTGATTATGTCATTTGTTTGACCAAGTTTAACTAAAAAATCATATTGTAAGTTTGTGTCTCTTTTGTGCATGGTTGTTTGTTTATGATCCTACTACCATTATTGCATTATTGTTGATATTTTATATGTATAATTGCTTAATGACATATATGACATAAGTTTACTTGATTAAGAAATCATTATAAAGTAATTATCATATTAGAAGATCAATTTCTCTTATGAAAAATCAGCACCAAAAATTGAAGAAAGACCTCCCTATGAAAAAGCATTGCCATAAGCATATGAACTCATTGGCATAGTGGAATTAGTGGGGTTAAGGCCCCCAGGTAAAATAGCCCCTCTGAAGGTTAATGAACCCCCAGAGAAAGTCATCCTACCTAACATAGAACTACTCCAAGGTTGAGATGTTCCTCTAAAACCTCTAGTGCGCCCAAACTGGCTGGAAGCAAACAAAGATCCCCCTTGCATGTTTCTAAAAGTGAAGATGCTCGTATTAGGTAAATAAATTGTTGGAATAGATAATCTAGGTGGAAATACCTCGACTCTTTCTAGTTGACTAGAGTTTGCCCCCATTCCAACATAAAGGTGGAAGAAGGTAGAGATATAGACAAACTTGGAAAACTTGTAGGGGTTACTGAAGCAACTAGTGGAATGCCCCATGAAGAGGATAGAGGTGTTATTAATGTAGGATATGTGGGCCCTATCATGATAATTGGTGGTAATGTAGACATGACAGAATATACTTTTTGCATTGAAGGTGATGAGGGACCCATCTTCCCCATGGTCAATGCACCACTCTAATTAGACATATGATGAGAGAACAAGGAAAAGGGTCCAGAAGAAAAATACACAAGTACAATGCCGAAAGGGTTGGCCAAAGGTGAGTTGGCATGTGGTGGTTAAATTGTGGCCCTTAGTATCAAAATAAAAATGTTGAAACTACAGAGGGTCTCAACTTTAATTATCAACCCAAGGCTCGTAAAAACTTAAGAGGTTTCATCACTATGGGTGCAACATCCAATGCATTCTTCCTTTGTTGATCTGATGCAACTGAAGAGAAACTTAAATATAAAAAGACCACTTTTTCCATCTAGGCTAAAGGAACTTCTCTAAAAACCAATGAACAACAAATAAACCTTATCTAGCTTGCAGAAAAGGAAACAATAGGAAGAAACCATATTCTTATCTACATAAAATTAAATGGCGTAAGGAAACCCTACTCTACTTGCAGAAAGGTAAATGAAAAGAAATAAACCTACTTTGTTTTGTAGGAAATAAAACTATGTTGGTTGTAGGAAAGTAAATGACAAGAAATAAACCTATGCTAATTGAAAGAAAGAAAAGAAAGTAATTTCAAGAACGTTGGAGACAAATCAAGTGTATTCTATGGTGCATATAAATCAACTTGTAGTTAAAAGAAGGCATTCAAATAGTAAAGCCTAATTACAGAAAGAAACCAAGTTTTTTTACAGCTACTAGGGTAAAGTTTCTAAGGGGTCTCTGAACCTATTAACTCCATCTCTATGATCTAATGGATATTGTAGTGTGCTAAGGAATTATAAACAAGATTTAGGTACAAATATGGATGCATTCTAAGGAAATATATGTATTGTTATAAGATGACCATGTTCTACTATAAGAAACAACTGAGAGCAGTTTTATGAGGTTTGAATGTTATATGAGGGGTGAAGAAGGTGTAGGAAGGTTTTAGAAGAGTAAATGGACCTTTTCCAAGCTTAGGTACCTCCAATGGATCGGTTCATGCAAGGAATAGGAAAATATAGGCTATCATGTAGCTTTGCAAAACAAGAATTTATTTACACATAATGTAAAAATATGTGAACAACAAGTAAAGAACAACAATCTAAGTAGGCTAGTGTGTGAGAAAGAATACTAAATTACATAAAATGACTATGGATAAATTCACTAAGACAAGATACATGAAAAAACTTATAAACAAACTATTTTATCAACCTACAGAAAACAATATTAAGAACTAAAATTGTAGAACTATATATAGTTGAACTAATGCACGCAAAGTAAAAATAAAAATAAGGGGCCTGAGCACCTAGGTTGGGCCCTATCCCAAGGAGACATGGGTTCATTGAAGAAAAATCAGTTTGGAAGCAAAAGAGTGTTTTTCATTAATCAAACAATGTGATGATACATGAAGTATGACAGAACTGAAAATAATAGGAAAAAATCCTTTCTCTACTGTTGACTATCTTCTCCCAAAAGTTCTTTCCCTAATGGGATACTCAAGCCTATTATTTATACAAAAATAATTAAAGGGTAGCATCCTAGAAGAGAGGACTACTTCCTTCCAAAAATCCTCTAAAATAGGATTTGGTTCCCTGTGACCTCGTAACTACAAGGAGGGGTAGTAATTTCTCTAAGCCAACTGAGTTTTGGTAAGCCTATAGTAGGGAGTGACTTCCTTATTTTTATATGGATTGGAATTCCTGTGATTTGCATCAAATATTCTCAATATCATGCACAATAAATGCATTAGGCACACAAGATATGCTAATCATCTTTAAACGTTCCTAAGAACATATCAAAGTCGAAAAATATATTATTAAGTGCAAAGGGAAATGCTTAATGTGCCCACGAGAGGTTAGGTGGACCTTAATTTGTATCTAATTTGGAAGCCCATCATACCCCCCTACTGAAATTGTTTCTCATCCTCTAAGCAACCTAGTCATCTTCCTTTTCTAATGTTATTCACTTATTTTCTTAATGGTTTGTCTAACGTCCCGTGTTGGTCTTGATGTAGCTACCCCTATTGGATATTTCCAATTCCTTATTTCTTCTTCATGGATTTGATGTTTTTGTAGTTCCAATAGTAGAGGAGGTTTGAACCTCATATTCTGCTAAATGAAGCTCAACTAGCTCTGTTTCAGCTATTTTTGTCTCTGTTTTTACCTTATTCGATATAAGGTATATCTAACCCTTCCATAATCATACAACATCGATCTAAGATCCAAACAAAAAGAGGAAAATCATATCACACTAAAAAAGGACCCAATAGGCACCTTAGCGAAAACCAGTCCTACTCGACTTTTGTCCTGACGATGGGTCTTGGTTTAGACTCAAAACATCAACAACAAAAAGTCTACTGTGGAACGATTTCTGACATCACCACTTCAAAAACTAGTTGTTATTTTCCCTCTTTATAGTATGAAAATAATCATAAAAAATTCCATCAAAAAAGAGGTTCCTAATCATCTCTACTTAAAGGATAGACTCCCCAGGGTTCACAAGAAAAAACCCATAGATTGTTTTGCGAAAAAAGAGTGTTTTTTGCATTTTACAACCCTTTTTTTATACACCCTTGAAGGGTGATTGCAGCGAGCCTGCAACAAGAAAGAAAGAAGTCATTCAAATGTAATGAGCAAGCAGAAATCAAATTGTTTGATCACTCTATAAACCCCTTTCAGGGAGTGACCACGAACTAATGCGAATTGAAAAAATAAATTAGATCCATATATCTTAAACAATTTGACCTGTAAAGGACTCACACAAGGTCAAAAAGAATGGGAAGTAACTTAGCAACAAACAAAAAACCAAGATCTAAACCAAGGAGGAGAAGCAAAGACACTAGGGTTAGAATCCCCAGTGGAGTCGCCAATTTTTGTTGTACCAAAAAATGTCTCCAAAACAATGAGTTTTTGCTCCACAGATTTTTACCTAAATCCATCAGATGGTGGTTGGTAAAGTGTATTAATTTCCTAGATGCAAGATAGGCACATACATAAACATTCAATCTAGTGAGACAGAGAATGTATACCGGGTTCCTCTTAGGGTGGTGAATATTGTGGAACTTGAAGACCTTGTTGGAGTTTTTGCTTCTACATAAAGATCCCACTCTTAGCCGCTTTGATCCAAACCCCTACACATAAGCATTGGAAAACAAACAATGTTTTGCCTCTATAAAGGGTATATTAGCATGTAGAAACCATAATTACATCAACATACATCTGAGAAATACACAAACATATTAACGGAAACTCATAAGATCTTATTAATCAATAAAAGAGGTACATTATACCTTCAACAACTTGTTGCTCCCCCTCAACCCTTAGCATAGCCACTTCCTTTATCATGGATAATTTGATGTCAAATGGAAGTGTACTTAAGCTCAATTTCATTCAATCTAACTGGATCTAACTCTTCGCCTCTTGATAGGGTCAGATTTTATAGGATAATTGCATCTTTGAGAGAATGTATCTAGACATCTAGGGGCTTAAGTTAAGAAACTTCCATAATAATTGACCCCTATCCAACTCATGGATAAGTAGGTTGAGTTGATCTCCTCATGAATGATAGACTTTAGAAGCTTTGACCATGATCACTCCCAGTATAAGGAAACTAAGAAATTGTTTCTATTTGTACACTATATGACAATGACCACATGCATGATATTAATATCATGGGGGAAACCATCCTGCTAAAATGGCTAATCAGAGAGGGAAAAGTGTGCATTGGGGTCAACAATTCAGACAATGGACATAGGTCTCACTTATTGAGTCAAGCTGGGAAAAATAAGCTATAATCGTTACCCACCATGTTTTCCTAGTAAATCCATCTCTGAATGGATTAATCCTTGACTAACATATTTGAGCATTATTGAATTTTAATTGTATAAAATCCCGCGCATAGCCCATTTCAACCATCTCCTTACACCAAACTACTAGTTCTTCCTCCTCTTATTCATTTCCCACTATAGTAAGGTCTTTCTTATTTGCATGTGTGAGACCATTTAGCCAATAATGCTATGGTGTTGATGCAATTCCATATTTTCCCATAGTTTCTCCCACTTAGTATATATTGAATTCAACATTGTTGATTTCCTTCATCATATGTATTGTTTTTTTTTTATTTTTGCTTGAACTTGCACCTTGGATTGCAATTGATGGAAGAGCAACACCATCAACCTCTACCTCATTATGTTCTTCAACATATATATTTATATTCTTTTCATAATCAAATTAATTTATCTCATCAACTAAGTTGAAGTGTTGACATTGGGCATCACTTGTCATTGGCTTTCTTTCCCTCCTTATACAAGCAACATAATTTTCGCTTTCCGTAATTGAAAAACTCTTTACAAATACAAATAATGTAGAACAATAGAGGTTGATACAATATAAAAGCAATGATGAAATAGAAACATATGTGACAATGAACTAAAAACTTGACAAGAAGATAAGTTATGTATGTAATAGTGAATAAAAAATTTAGAAAAGAAAATAGTCTATGACATATTGTGAATAAATGGATTAAAAAAATACTCTTTGAGGGAGTGTTAACAATGATTTACTTAGCAGTTTGGAATAGTAAAATATATAAACGATATGTTCGACTTATACTACTCTAATATAAAATTTGATTGGTGAATGGTGTTAGAAAATGTAACTAGGTTCGGTCTTCATAATTGTTGTTATAGTTATGTTATTGTATATTTCATGTAAAGATCAAAAGAAGAAAAATAAATATTATTTTTCAAGCATGGGTTTCATGCTCAAATTATTTGGTCATCTAGGTCAAGCATGTTCTTCATGCTTCTAGGGTTTATTGAGTCAAAATAATATTTGTCATAAGTCAAATTATTGTTCTTGAGTCAAGTCCCATTTGGACTTTGAAAAGAAAATGGAAAAAGAAATTTATTTGAGTCAAAAATGTAATTTTTGTACCCACAAGACCAAGTCGGCCCTGCCTCATCAAATTGGCCTTGGAAGGGGTAATTCGACCTCCTAGATGTGTATAAATAGAGATAGTTTGACCTCATTTGAAGCACCACTCAAGCAAGTTCGATCTCCAAGAAAAGAAGAGTGAAATTCAAGAGAAGAAGGAGCAAGAAAGCAAGAGAGAGAAAGAAGAAGAAAATCGAAGTTTCTTCCCTAGATCTCTCACACGTGCAAAATTTTGAAGTTGTTGGATGAGCCGAAGTTACATATTCATTGCAGGTCCAAAAGTACGAAGCTGGGGGCCAAAATTCTGAAGTTATAGCTATTTTGGAAGGTTTTGACTTAAGTTGACTTTGACTTGCTAAAAGAGCTTGGGAGGAGGGATGACTTGGGTCTTGTTGGAGGTCTTGGTCTTGTTGTTTGGGTCTTGGATTCCTCATTTGATCTGATTCTATAAGAAGAGAATAATTTTTTGGGTTTTCCCCTTGGAGGGGTTTTGCCTTGGCTTGGAGCCTACATCTTGTGTTCATTGTCTATTTGTGATCTTCATAGTTTATGGTTTTGGTAATTGTTTGATGAGCAGAACATAATAAAATTAACAAGCGAACATAGCTTCACAAGAAATTATCAAGTAAAAATAAATCATCCTAACTATTGCCCCTATCGATTTCTCAACAAATGGTCATTAGCATAAACTACATACTTGAATTATGGAATTTTGTGTCTAAAACAGGTTTGACTATTGATCAAATGGCTAAAAATTTATTGTTATTGATCTTTGTGCTTCTAAAATGTTTGATGGTTATATGGGTTTGATTTGATGAAATTGATAAGTTGTGGTCATTGATTTCTTTATAAATTGCACATTTACGATGGGGTTGTTGATCACACTAGAAGGTGAGTCTAGGTGTTTGATTTAATTTGTAGGTGAAAAGCAATATGGGGCTATATCTAGACTTGATGTTAGGCACATTGGAATGCCATTTAATTGCAAGCATTCTCTAATGATCAACTAGTTTATTAAATATGATAAGAAATATGTACTTTAAAATTAAACATTATTGCATTAAATTTAGAATAATTGTGTCTTTATGTGAAAACATGTAAACATGTGTATTGGACATGATGTTTTGTGTGATAAACATGTAATTTGTATACATTATTTGAATTGTCGATATAATATGTAAACCGCTATGGATATTCAATTGGAGCAATTCATTACAACATATCTTATGATATTCTAAATTTTAGAGTATGGAAATTAATTTTCTTTATATCCCATATTAATTATTTATTGGTTTTGCTTGAATTTATGAAATAACTTAAATAATAATAATAATAATAATAGGCATAAGTACACACCATCCACACAAATCAACACAAGATTTATCATAGGCAACCCAATACGAGAGAAAACTCGACGAGAAGGTGAGGTCTGTCTTCTCTTTTTGCTTCAATTATTAAAAACCACACATACAAAGGAATGGAAACTCAATATGGAGTTACCTTTTGACATTATGGCATGAACAACTACGATGGAATCTTATTCCTCCTCTTTTATGCTCACAAAACACATCTCAAATGTTTTTCTTAGTTATAGAACAAGATACAATGCATGCTAAGAGTGGAACCCCTTCTCCTCTTGGCGGCGCAATATTTAATATAGCTTGATAGTGATTGTAACAACCCCTAGTTGTTTTTCTATTTAAAAAATATAAGACCAAGGTCATGGGACATGTATTCCAAGTTGAATGTTGGGAAAAACATAATGATAGGTATCACTAGTGATTAATTAATGGCTATGGAAATTGGCAAATGCATTGGCAAAGGAAATGTGGCATTAATTGACATTTTATTTATGAAATAAAGTAAAATAGGAAAAAAGGAAGGTGAAGAGACACATATTTGTGTGAGAGGGAAATTGAAGGAAAAATGAAGGAAAATGAGGAAAATAGGGGCCTTAATGATAAAAAGGCTTTTGAGGATCAGTTGCTAGTTTTTTTTACAGTTTTTGGGTGGAGCTCTCTTCTATTGTATCATTCTCTCATACTCTTGCACACTTAGAGTATTCTTGGATCACTTTGGCATACATTGGATTTGGAGAAAGAAGGCAAAGAAAAGCGGGAAAGTGCAAGGGAATAGGTGGATCAACAGCTATAGCTGGATTGCTTTGCAGGTAACAGGTTCCATGTGTGATTTCCTTGTTGTTTTATGGATGCATGGTATATGCATGTGATTTTATGGTTATGTGTTGTCACTGGCATGGAGATTTGCTCGTATTAACACTATTTATATGCTTTCCTTGCCATTTCCTGGATATCCATGGTGTTGTGGGCTTTTCCACTTGATTTTTTCTAATTGGTGCTCATAATTCCTTGTGGTTGTGGGTTGGAACAAATGATCTCGAAGCATTGGAATAACTTGGGTTGAGTTACTAGTCATGGAGCCTAGGTTGGGACAAACGCTCTTGAGCCCTTGATAGCTTGGGTAGAGACTGATTTGGTTGGTGTTAGTGATGTATGGTCATGGAGGTGGAAACAACGTGGCTGAGGCTTGAGGTGGTTTGGCCTCAGGGCACCCTGGTTTGGTTTTGTCTCAGTTATTCCATGAGATCCCACATTCATGCTTGAAATATGGCACAGAGGTGATTGGCTGAAAGAGAGATTTGTTTAGCCCAATCTATGGTCGAGTGGTACATGGAAGTCCTGACTTGGTTGGTATTTTCATATGTTGATATGAGACATTTTCCTATTGTGATCTATGAAACTCTGTAGTAATCATATTGGCGATATTATGGCTGAGTTGCCATGGTTTCTATGTTGGTTATTTTCTGGTTATGTGTTGGTTATATGATGTGTATTATATATGGCTCTTGTCATGAATCATTTAGTATCGATTGGTTGATGAATGTATGGAATAATAAGTTTTATTACAGTTATGTGGAGAGGGCATAGGGCCTTCTTGGTGATTCTCATATGAATCTCAGACTATTATGATTAGATATGCATTCATGACCTGTAGCTTACATGTTTTCCATGTGTTTGGCAAAATGTCTAGTGTGTTCTAGGCAGTCTAGGTTAATTTTCTAACTTGAGTTTGAATCTTTAGCCTTTTTGTCATGTCATGAATCATTCAGGAAAGTCTCAGGTAGTTCTGGGCAATGGTCTGGAGGTTGGCCTGGAATTGTGGCTTAGATATCGGGACCGCACCCTATGGATTGGGAAAATTGGGTCACAACCACATGGAGGTGGTGTTGTGCATGCGGTTGGAGGCCTTCAATTGCATCCAAGCCTTGTCATGCATGCGGCTGGGAGTCTAGGTCAGTGAAAAAGAGCCTCAACTCAAGGTTTTGTCACCTGGGGTAGTCCTTTGGCCCCTAAGTGTCTTGTAGCCATGAGAGATTTTGTGAGTTGTCAGTTTGTGGTTAGTTTGTAGGCCCCACTTCCTTAACTAGAGCTTGGAGGTCGGGTCATGTCATAGTAACTCTTTGTCTCATTTTTACCCTGGCAGGCCTGTGAATTTGGACAAATGTGGGAAGGGGTGGTTACAGGGTGGCACCAAAGCGAGGTTGCAACACTGGACCTCGGGGTAGATGTGATTTTTATGCATGCATGTTAGTTGTCGATGTGTTTGTTATGCATGCATTGTGACAGTCATTGTTGTGGTCTTATGTTGTCGTGATGATGTTGGTATGTTACGTCACTAGTATGATGTTGATCTTGAGATGATTGATATGTTGATTTCATTATATATACATACATATGTTGTGCTAATCCAGATTGATTGTGCATATGAGATAGCCTCCCCTAAAATTCATTGAGGTATGTTGGATTATGCCATTATATTTGGTTATCTCACATGGCATGTTTGCAACAAATAGAAGATCAGAGATGACAAGATAAATGGTGGATTAAAATTCACATCACTCTCCTTATTGATCAAATGAGCAACAAAGAAATGAGTACTCTCCTGACATAACAGACACCTTGAGAATTTTAAAGGTAGAAATCAGAAGTTGTAAAGCGGATAATGATAGGATCATTCAGTCACAGGAAAGATTGTGAGGGCATAGGAAAAGCAAACATAGGTTAATACAATGATTATTTAGAGCTTATTAGATTTGCAGAGACAGAGACAACCACAAATCAGTTATGGATAAGAGGAAAGGTCCAATGGTGCATATGGTAGCAGGTCTCATGTTGGGCACAGATCGGGCAGAGATGACATGGTCAGAGGTGGTAGATGGATGGATACACATGACAGGAGAGGTAGTGGTTATGGGTTATATTCTAGTTTTGGATCAAAGAGATAAAATAGTCATCATCGTTATAATCCTTATAGGAGAAATGAGAAGTGTTAAAAATAACAACAAGAAATCCTAATTTAATTTGTCCTTGAATTAAATTAGGAATTAAATCGAAATTATATTCTCATAACAACTTGTAATAGTTAACTAGGTTAATTTGACTTAGTTAGCTCAATAAATTCAAGTTGGAAGTCTATCTAGAGTCATGTAGAGTGATTCCTAAATTTTATGGGTCCGGGTTGAGTTATTTGTAGTTGTAATTAATTCTCAGTCTAACTGAGTTATAGTTAGTTAAACTAGTTCTAACTACTGGAGGAACTAGTAGGAGGTCTAGTAGTGGGGACGGGCAATAGTGAAGCTTCACTGCTCCACCAATTAACTGAAGATTCACTTATAAATAAATCATAAATGTAAGTTCAGAGGAAGACCCAATTGAGATTAGAGTTCAAGGACAATGTACTATTAGTTGTATAATTTTCTGAGTTGTACAGATGGTGCATGCAATCAATTGAGGGCCTATGGATGGATTGCGTAGTTATGAGTGGGGAATTTCCCAATTAAATATGGGCTAATTCTCTTAGGAATTGCGTAAGGAAGTAGGGGCTTGGCAGGCAACAAATTTGGCTAAGTGTTGGCTTGAGCTGGTTTGTGAAGCAGAGAGATAGATTGTACTTGTGTAGGAATTGTTCGGGTTGAACAAGCATTGTATTTTCTTCTCAGATCTTCTGGTTAATGCAATATAGATAGTCAAGTTTTTTAGTAGTTTCTTTCCCCGGAGAAATATTGTGTTATGTGCGATTGATATTCTTCCTTTTCTTCTTATTGTTTTCATCAATAAATTTTGGTTTCCGCTGAAAAGTAGAGTAGATTCTTGTCTTGTGTTTTAGCATATCACATAAGCTATTGAATCTACAAGTAAAAATCTACATGGTATCGGAGCTGAAGACATTATCGAAGAGGACAATTCGAGTTTGTTGTGCAGGTGAAATCGAATTTACAGTTCATACTTCAAAGTCAACAGAATTTCATTCTATGGTTTGAGACTTGAGTATGCTCTGGAAGGCAGCTCGAATTACATAGCTTGGAAGGATAGGATGGAGGTGGTGTTGGATGACAATGGGCTAAAGGAATTCATAGATAATGATATTCCAAAGCCTCCAACATCAAATGTTAAAGATCTAACTAAATGGAGAAAGTGTGTGGCAAAGGCGAGAAAGATTATCCTAGAAGGAGTTCAAGATCATATTGTCTCGAATCTCTATGGCAAGGAAACTCCATTTGCAATGTGGAAGGCATTAACAAACCTGTTTCAAAATAGTAGTGACCACCGGAAGTTGGCACTGAAGGACAAACTCATAAAGATCAAGATGGATAAGGGCGACTCAACTCTGAAGTACTTAAGTTCACCCAATGTCGGGATGAGTTTGGAAGTGTCGGGATTACTGTTTTCGAAGACGATCTGGTGAGCCTAGCACTTCTAGGACTTGCCAAGAGCTAGCATAGTTACCAGGACTCAGTTAATGGGAGGTAGAAGCTACTAGAGTGGGAGCAGTTGTGGTCTGACTTGGTACAGGAAGAGATTTGGAGGAACACCAAAGATGGATCCTCATTAAAGCATGATGATGAGGAGAATTGTACCTTAGATGGTAAGGCAAAGAAAGGGAAGGAAAAGTTATCCATTCCAAATCAGAGTCTTATTGGGGTGGCAAAAAGAAGGACATGTCAAAAATCAAGTGTTTTCATTATCACAAGTTGGGACATTTTGCCACAAAGTGTCTGCATAAGAAGGCTAGTAAGAAGCCCTCAAGAGGAGCAGCAAGTGAGGCAGGCTTGATTCACAGTTTGAACTAGATTTTACCCTCATTTGCTTTTATGGTGTCATTGATTATGGGTAGTGTGTGGTATCTGGATAGTGGAGCTTCTTTCCACATGACCTGCAACAAAGAGCTCTTCAGTAACTTGGAGTAGAAGGATCTCCAAATGCATATCAAGATGGGTGATTATGGGAGGTATAGTGCAACTAGGATCGGTACAGTTACCTTTCAGAGGGAGCCTGGTTCTCCCCTCACTTTGCGAAATGTTATGTATGTTCCTGATTTAAAGAAGAACTTGGTTTATGTTTCCATGTCTGAGGATAGAGGCTATGATGATATATTTAGTAAGGGAAAGGTGTTCCTTCGTCACATAGCCATAGTACAGGTGAAGAGGATAGGAGTTTGAGTGAAGAATCTCTAAAAGTTGGAGGTAGAAGATTGTGCTGCCTAGAGCACGAAAGCAGAGAAGGTGTAGAGTCGAGACATCGGTGAGTTGTGGCACAGGAGGTTGGGTGACTTGCACCATGGCGCTTTGAAGATCATGCAGAAAATTTCTACTGATCTTCCCAAGGGTATATTAGAGCAGGTAGACACATGAAAAGGGTGTACATTGGGGAAGTACACCAAATATTCCTTTCATGACAAAGACAATCGAGCATAGGCGATCCTCGATCGAGTTCACTCAGATGTGTGTGGACCGTTCTCGACAGCATCCACAACCAAGCATAAGTATTATGTGATATTTGTTGATGATTTTTCTCGTAAGTGTTGGATCTTCTTCATGCAGAAGAAAGATTAGACTTTTGCAAATTTTTGTGAATTTTAAGCACTTGTCAAGAAAGATACTTACAAGAAATTTAAAGCTCTCAGGAGCGACAAAGGTGGAGAGTATGTGTCGAATGAGTTCAAAAAATTATGTGCATCAGAAGGCATTCGACGGGAGTTGATATCACCTCATAACCCACAGTGGAATGGGGTGGCTGAAAAGAAGAACAAAATTATTGTGGGAGTGACACAAACTATGTTCAATGGTCAGGGTCTACCATTACACTTGTGGGTTGAAGCATGCAACACAGTTGTTTATTTTCATAATAGAAGCCCCCATCAAATTCTCGGGATGAGTACATCGGAAGAGGATTTTTCAGGGAAGAAACCAGATGTGGCACACTTAATGATTTTTGGGTTCATCAGTCTATTGCCATGTAACCAAAGATGCACGGAAAAACCTTGAGCCAACAGTTGAGTTGGGCATATTTGTGGGGTACATTGATACACCTCACAATTATCGGGCATACCTGCCAACCAATAGGATGACAGTGGTTCGCACAGACGTAAAATTAGATGAAGAGAATGTCGGACATTGGATAAACCAATGCTCCTCGTGTGTTTTGTGACATGGACTAACTGCCTCTCGTGGATCCTTATCTCTGGCAATGTGTTCGTTGAATAACACTTGCGAGTTTTGGTCTAACGACAATCATGATTCTATTAGAGTGTAGGTCACAAGTTCGATACACACTCGGCTCGCATTTTGGGGGGGGAATATTGTTGGACATTGGATAAACCAACACTCCCCATGTGTTTTATGACATGGACTAACCACCTCTCATGGATCCTTATCTCTGGAAATGTGTTTATTGACTAACACCTGCGGGTTTTGGTCTAATGGCAATCGTGATTCCCAACAGATAAGGCCATGAGTTTTTCCCTTGAGAGGGAGCTTCAGCTACATGTGGTTGAGGAGATTTTAGTTCCAAAGGAGGAACCTCAGGATGATGTGTGTTAGGTCCCTATACTACTAGTGTAACCCCTTATTGTTATTAGTACAACCCCCTTATTATATTGTTGTGCCCATGTAGTCCCCATATTATTATTATTGTGCCCCATAGAAGCCCACTATTGTTATTATTGTGCCCTTACATTATTATTGTTATTTCGGCTCTGATTATATTATGACCCCTTAGACTCTTATATATAGAAAGGAGGCCTTGTCATTTGTATCATCCAATAATTGTTCATTTGTGTAATGTAAAGGAGGTTGCCCCCTCAAAGAGGCTTATTTCTAAGGCATTGATCTATCTTTTCTATCTTTTTGTGAGTTTGTTTCATAACATTTGATATCAGATTTGTGGACTCTAGGGTTTCGTTGCTCCAAACAGGTCATCGTGGCATTGTTGCTATAACTTTTTCGCTACAAAGTTCCAGAAGCTAAAAAAAAAAGCCATTTTTGAAGAAACCGGTCTAAACCTCGCGTCCGAATTTGAGATCTTGTCTCGCTATATGTTCGGAGATATGATCTGAGGAAGTTAGGGTTTTTGCAAGCTCCAGAATTTCATCTCAAATAGGTCATCGTGGAATTTTCCCTATAATATTTGTTCTACAAAAGTTCAGATTCTAAAATTAAAACCCATTTGAAATGAAATCTTGGTGAAGCTTGGGTCCAAATTTCAGATCTTGTTTCTTTATATTTTTGGAGATATAATCTTAGACATTTAGGCTTTCTACAGGCTCCCTAATTACATCCTAAACGGGTGACCTTGGGAAAATCATCATAACTTTCTCTCTGAGCATCAAATTGAAATTTCGTAAGAAGTTACAGAAAGAGGACGGACTGTAGTTTTCTGTATATCAATTTCAGGTCCTAAGGTTGAAACAGTGACACGTGGCACTTCGTACAAGTTCGATCTACTGAACCAGTCTATAATCGGGTCATCGTGGGAGATTTGACATAACACTTCCTTACAAAATCCAATCTTGATCAGACTTTCAGGGTTAGAAAGAGGACTCAAAGGGCTACTACAGGACAAAATTTCAAAACTTGGAGATCTGAAATTACAGAGTTACAATCGTTTCAAGATCGAGCTCCTAAAATCAAGAAAAAGCGAGATGAGGAAGTTTGATGGCAAGGATCCAGTAAATTGGATACTACAGATGGAGAAATATTTTGATCTACATGGCATACCACTGTTACAAAAGGTACATATTGCATCTAATTATTTAGAACCGGATAAATTTTTATGGTATAAAGGGCTTTGTTCTCGTAAACCACTTGTTACGTGGTCAATTTTCACTGAGGAAATGAGAGCACATTATGAGGATACAAAGAGCAACACCTTCTTTAGCCTATTGATAAATCTCAAACAAAAGTGTTCAATGGCAGAGAACATTGAGGACTTTCAAAATTGAATATAAGGGAAAATGATATTCCAGAGAAGCAGAGGATTGATGTCTCCATAGAGACTTTAAAGGATAACATTCAACATGAGGTTCGTCATTGGGAACCTGATTCATTGGAGAGGGCAAGAAAATTGGAAAGCAAAATTATGGCAACAATGAATTCTACCCCTCACAACTATAAAGATGGAAGTGTTGTTTCTCCTAGCCTTCCACAACCTACAAGGGCGACACCACAACAATTGGAAGAAAAAAAGAGCAAAAGGACTTTGTTACAATTGTGATAACAAATACATTAAAGGTCATCAGTGTGCTGAGAAGAACTTATTTTACATTGATTGTGAAGAGGAGGAAGAAAAGGATCAAGAAACGTCAAAAGAAGAGGATATACACTAGGAACCAACCCTTGAGAAAGAAGAAATGAATCTGACCATATCTTGTAAAGCATTGGCAAGAATTACCACTCATCAAACTCTCAAGATAGAAGGACATATCAAGAAGAAAAAGGTTCAAGAAGTGAAAGATCACATCGAGAAAGAAGAAATGAATCCGACCATATCTTGTAATGCATTGGCTAAAATTACCACTCCTCAAAATATCAAGATAAAAGGACATATCAAGAAGAAGAATGTTCAAGAAGTGAAAGATCACATCGAGCATCAAGAAATGAATCCGACCATATCTTGTAATGCATTGGAAGAAATTACCACTCCTCAAAATCTCAAGATAGAAGGACATATCAAGAAGAAAAATGTTCAAGAAGTGAAACATCACATCGAGCATTAAGAAATGAATCCGGCCATATCTTGTAATGCATTGGAAGAAATTACCACTCCTCAGACTCTCAAGATAGAAGGACATATCAAGAAGAAAAAGATTTAAGCAGTGAAATATCACATCGAGCATCAACAACAAGTTCTCCAACTTTTAAAGGATAATGCCACTTTGGTGCAGAATCGAATGAAAGAACAAGCATATCAACATCGCAGTGAAAGAAGTTTTGATGTAGGTGATTGGTTATTTTTTCGGCTACATCTCAAGCAAGCTATTTATGAGAAGGAAATGTTGGCGATACTACATGAACTTAAGAAATGGCGACCTTACCTAATGGGAAGACACTTCAAGGTAAAAATGGATCATGATAGTCTTAAATGCTTTTTAGAACAAAGATTATCTTTAGAAGAACAGAAAAAATGGGTCACAAATATGTTGGGTTATGACTTTGAAATCATCTACAAAAAAGGGAAGCAAAATGTTGTTGTAGATGCACTCTCAAGAAAGGATGAGGATGTGGAAGCATTGTTTTATGCTATTTCTATTATCCAACTAGATTGGATAAACGAAGCAAGGGATGAATGGAAGAAGGATGAAGAAGTGTGGCCACTCAGTCAAAAGTTGTAGAAGATCCCAGTTCAAACAATATTGCCAGAACTTGACGAGGAAGTTAAAATCATATTGGAACCTGGAGCAATCACATAAATAAGAACCCGAAAGCTACGAAATCGATCAATTTAAGAGTATCTCATCAAATGGAATAACTTACCCATTGAAGATTCCACATGGCAGGACAAGAATTTTATACAGAAGCATCAAGAACTACTCAAGCGTTGAGGACAACACTTTTTGAAGGAGAGGGGCATGTTATGTCCCTATACTACTAGTGTAACCCCTTATTGTTATTAGTACAACCCCTTTATTATATTTTTGTGCCCATGTAGTCCCCATATTTTTGTTATTGTGCCCTTACATTATTATTGTTATGTCAGATCTGATTATATTATGACCCCTTAGACTCCTATATATAGAAATGAAGTCTTGTCATTTGTATCATCCAAGAATTTTTCATTTGTGTAATGTAAAGGACGTTGCCCCCTTGAAGAGGCTTATTTCTAAGGCGTTGATCTATATTTTCTATCATTTTTTGAGTTGGTTTCATAACAATGTGGAGCAACCACATGTAGAGGAGTAGGAAGTGGAGACACCCACTCATGTAGAGTCTTCAAGAGATAGGAGGAAGCACACCAGAGAGGCTGATAGGTTATTGCATGCTGCTAGAGAGAATGTGGGAGCACCCACATCACAACGTAGGCATAGGAGGTCACCAGAGAGGTACACTGGCTACATGGTGCTGATAAGCGGATGTGTAGAGATTGAGCCATCCTCTTTTGAGGAAGCAGTGAAACAACTAGTCTGGGTTGATGCCATGGTTGAGGAGTATGACTCCATTGTCAGGAACAATGTTTGGAATGTGGTCCCAAGACCAACAAACAAGTCAGTTGTGAGTTCTAGATGGCTTTACAAGGTAAAGAAAGCAACGGATGGTAGTGTGGTGAAACACAAGGCCATGTTTGTGGCCAGAGGGTTTTCTCAGGTGGAGTGGATTGATTACGATGAGACTTTTTGCTCCTATTGCAAGTTACTCATCAATCAGATCCATTCTATCATTGTCAACGCAGATGGGATGGAAGATACATCAGATGGATGTAAATACAACATTCCTCAATGACATGATTGAGGAAGAGGTGTATATTTAGAAGCCTAAAGGATTTAAGACCTTCAACATAAAGTCCCATGTGTGCTGACTCAAGCGAGCATTGTATGGACTGAAACAAGCACCTCGTGCTCGGTACACTAGGATCGATAGCTATTTCACCGGGTTGGACTTCACCAAAAGTGAAGCAAATGCGAACCTTTACCATATTGTGGTTGAGGGTAAATTGTTGATTATTGTTTTATATGTCGACAATTTGATTCTAACAAGTGATGATAAGTTGATCAAGTATTGCAAAGAGGATCTTCCAATAGAGTTTGAAATGAAGGACTTGGGGCTCATGCACTACTTTCTGGGTATGGAAGTATGGAAAGGTGATGAGGAACTGTTTGTCTCTCAGGGAAAGTATGCCAACAAGACACTTAAGAAGTTCCACATGGAGAGCAGTAAACCCATGGAGACTCCTCTAGCTAGTAACTAGAGGAAGGAGGATGTTACTTCCGGTAAAGTAGTGGAGGCTACTATTTATAGGAAGCTTGTGGGTTCACTCATGTATTTGGTGAACACACGATCGGACATGTGTTATGTAGTTAAGAACTTATTCAAGCGATGGTTAAGCCAACCAAGCTGTATTGGAAGGTATCCGAACATGTGGTGAGATACCTCATAGGCACTACTCAGTATGGTCGTTGGTATAGACGAACAAAGGGAGTGAAGCTTCAAGGCTTCACCAATGCAGATTGGGCAGGGAGTCCATTTGACAGGAAGAGCACATCAGGAGGGATCTTCAGTATTGGGTCAGCAGTTGTTTCTTGGTACAGCAGGAAATATAGATCAATTGCACTTAGTTTAGCAAAAGCAGAGTACATGGCTACTAGTCAAGAAACTTGTGAGGTTATCTGGATGAGAAAGATTCTGGTTGGTTTGTTTGGTTAGTATATGGATCCAACATTGATTTACTATAACAATCAAACTCTCTGTGAATCCCATTTTTGATGATCGATCTAAGCATATTGATATATGGTATCATCATCTTTGAGATTGTGTGCAGACGAGAATTATGTTGTTGGAGTACATTCCCGCAAAGGAGCAAGATGCAGATATTTTGACAAAGGCCTTGTCAAGATGAAAAATGGAGTTTCACAGAAGTAGGATTGGGGTAGCAAATAATGCCTTTCTTATTGAGAGGGAGTGTTAAAAATAGCAACAAGAAATCCTGATTTAATTTGTCCTTGAATTAAATTAGGAATTAAATCGAAATTCTATTCTGATAGAAACTTGTAATAGTCAACTAATTTAATTTGACTTAGTTGGCTCAGTAAATTCAAGTGGAAGTCTATCTAGAGTCATGTAGAGTGATTTCTAAATTTTAGGGGTCCCGTTGAGTTCTTTGGACTTGTAATTAATTAACTTAGTCTAACTGAGTTATAGTTAGTTAAACTAGTTCTAACTGTTGGTGGAACTAGTAGGAGGTCTAGTAGTGGGGATGGGCACTAGTGCATCTTCACTGCTCCACCAGTTGACTGAAGATTCACTCATAAATAACTCATGTATGTCAATTCAGAGGAAGACCCAGTTAAGATTAGAGTTCAAGGACAATGTACTATCAGTTGTATAATTTTCTGAGTTGTACAGATGGTGTATGCAATCAGTTAAGGGCCTATGGATGGATTGCACAGTTATGAGTGGGGAATTTACCAATTAAATATGGGCTAATTCTCTTAGGAATTTCACAATGAAGTAGGGGCTTGGAAGGAAGTAAATTTGGCTAAGTGTTGGCTTGAGATGGTTTGTGAAGCAAAGAGATAAATTGTACTTGTGCAGGAATTGTTTGGGTTCAACAATTATTGTATTTTCTTCTCAGATCTTCTGGTTAATGCAATATAGATAGTTGGGGTTTTTAGCAGTTTCTTTCCCCAAAGAAATATTGTGTTATGTGCGATTGATATTATTCCTTTTCTGCTTATTGTTTTCATCGATCAATTTTGGTTTCCGCTGAAGAGTAGAGTAGATTCTTGTCTTGTGTTTTAGCATATCACATAAGTTGTTGAATCTACAAGAAGCAGTAATTTCCAGATGAGTTCAAGAAAGCCAAACCTCCTACCTTTGATGGAGAGCTGAAGAAACTAGAAGATGCAAAAGCATGGTTTCTTGGGATAAAGAAGTTCTTTGAGTTGCATGATTATACAAAGAATATGAAATCCATGATAGTTATTTTCAATCTCAAGGGAAAAGCGGACACCTGGTGGGAATATGTGAAGCATGTCAGAGGCATCAAGACAAAAGAGTTGAATTGGCATGAGTTCAAAAGCCATTTTAGAAAGAAGTACTTTTCAGATAGATATTATGGCGGTAAAGCTAAGGAGTTGTACGAATTGAAGATGGGATCTATGACAGATGGTGAGTATACAACTAATTTTCTGGAGCTATTAAGGTATGTACCATATCTTAAGGATGAGAAAACAAAGGTTCAAATATTTGTTAGTGGATTTCCTTTAGCATTTAAAGATCGGATTGAGTATGATAAGCCTCAGACATTGGAGGAAGTAATTGGGAAGATGAAACATTGTTATGAGCAGTTTAAGTATAAGTTGGATCCTACATGGTTGGAAAGGTAATGACAAGACTAAGCGAAAATGGGATAAGAAGTGAGGAAGACCTCAAGATGCAGGTAAAAAGCAGAATGTAGTGTCGTACAAGAAATTCAATGCAGTTAACAGAGGACAGGGATTTTAGTCCGAGGAGCAGAAAAAGGGTGATGGAAAGAAGACTTTGCGGTGTTAGACTATGGTGGAGAACATCGTAGGAGATATTTTCCACAACATCAAGGTGACATACCTTAGATTTATAGTGCTCAAGAGGCACAGATAGTTGGAGATGATGGACAAAGTATTCTTAAGATTTATGCAACATTGGATAATAGACAGGTTGATCATCAAGCATCTATTATCGAGATGGAAGGTAAGATGTGTGATCAATTTGTTTCTATTTTTATTTAACCTGGATCTAACTATAGTTATATCAGTCCTGACCTAGTGGATAAGTGTTTCTTGAATAAAGAAGTGCATGCAAAATATTGGTTGGTGCAGTTGGATATAGGTACTAAGAAAAGAGTTCATCATTGGGTAAGATCTTGTGCATTTGAGTTGAACGGTATGTCTACATCAACGCATCTAAATGTGCTTCCATTGGGATCATATAATATGATTTTGGGTATGGATTGGTTGTACATTCATAGGACTAAGGTAGATTTCTATGACAAGGCTATTGAGTGCTTGGATGATGATGGAGAGAAGAGAATCTTGCAGGGTAAGAAGAAGCCTACATCAATGAGGATGGTTACAACTATGCAGGCAAAGTGTAGTCACAGGAAATGTTGTGTATTGGTCGCAGTTCATATTTCTAGTGACAAAGGAAAGGATGTTGAGGATGTTGAATTATTGAAGAGGTATCCAGTTTTGCAATAGTTTTAGGATGTGTTTCCAACATAAATTTTAGAGTTACCACCTCGTAGGGAAGTGGACTTTTCTATTGAGTTGATGTTGGGAGCAGTACTAGCATCTAAGGCACTGTAAAGGATGATCACTACAGAGTTGGTGGAATTGAATTTGGAGCTTCAGGAAATTCTTGATAAGCAATACATTAGGCCAAGTGTGCCGCCTTTGGTTGCACCAATGTTTTTTGTGAAGAAGAAGTACGGTACTTTCAGGTTTTGTATTGATTACATGTAGTTGAACAAGGTCACTATTAAGAAAAACTATCCTTTACCATGGATCGATGACTTGTTTGATCAATTGAAGGGAGCAATAGTGTTCTCAAAGTTCGACTTGAGTTCAGGATATCATCAAGTGTGCATCAAAGAAGAGGACATCTACAAAACCACATTCTGTACCCAATATGGGTATTATGAGTTTGTAGTATTTCCTTTTAGTCTTACTAATTCTCTAGCTACTTTCATGTGTTTGATGAATAATGTGTTGTTTCCTTATCTGGACAAGTTTGTCGTAATATTCATTGATGATATATTGATATATTATAAGAATGAGGAAGAGCATGCAGAGAACCTAGCCACAATGTTACGATTGTTCATAGAGCATCAGTTGTATGCCAAGCTTAGTAAATGCAGTTTATTTCATACATAAGTTCATTACTTGGGGCATGTTGTTTCCAAGGAAGGCATAGCAGTGGACCCGGAAAAGATCAAAGCCATCATGGAGTGGGCAACTCCTAGGAATTTGGATGAGGTCAGATCATTCATGAATTTAGCAAGTTACTACAGGAGGTTCATCAGGAATTTCTCACATATTTCCTATCGTATTACATCTTTGCAGTGAAAAGGGAAGAAGGTTGAATGGATTGAGGAGTGTGCAACTAGTTTTGAGCAATTGCTTACAAATGATCTAGTCTTGAAGATTGCAGATACTGACAAAGAGTTTGTGGTATATACAGATTCTTGTAAGAGAGGACTTGGTGGAGTCTTGATGTAGGAAGGACATGTAGTATGTTAGGCGTCAAGGAAATTGAATGAGAACAAGTAGAACTATGCGAATCACGATCTTGAGTTGGCAGCTATCATTCATGCATTGAAGATGTGGAGGCATTACCTTCTTGGCAGACGATTCATTCTAATGAGTGATCATAGTGGGCTGAGGTACTTTTTTGATCAACCTAATCTGAATTCCAGACAAGCTATATGGTTTGAATACTCTTTGTGAGTTTGACTTGGAGATCAAGTACATTAAGGAAAAGGAGAACACGGTTGTAAATTCTCTCTGTAGAAGAGTGCATGTGAATCACATTGCAACAATGAGTTTTTATGGGACAAACTTATTGGAGTGGATATTGCAGGAAGGACGACATGATGACATGTATCAGCAGTTGAGGCACAGGTTACAGTAGCAGGGTGCAGGTAATAGGGATGAAGAGTATCATCTCACAACATATGGCTTGGTTAGATTCATGAACAAGATTTATGTACCAAATGAGAGTGAGCTCAAGAATCTTATCTTGACAGAGTTTCATGTTAAGCAGTATTTAGGTCACAATAACAACAATTAAGAAGTTCCATCATTGGACAAAATTGAAAAAAGAGGTGGCAGAGTTTGCTGCGAAATGTTTGGACTGTTAGCCGGAAAAAGCAGAGTGTAAATGGGAGGTCATTTCCATGGATTTCAACTGATTAAGATTCCAAAGTGGAAATGTGTTATAGCTCCAAATCTCACTCTTATGGTTTGTGATGTTGTACTCATGGCCTAGGGCAACCCCTCCTTCCAGATCTGGTCCTAAAATTTAAAAAACAGTGTTTTATCCCTTATACGCGACATTGCCTTGAGTTAAACGCGTGTATACGCGAGTATGTGTATAGCCAACCCGCGTGTATGTATTAAAACACTTAAAAAAATATAAAACTCCTTATTTTCGGGCGGAGATCGCGGGTTTTACCTGCTGATCACCTGTTAGTGCCCGTGGCCCAACTGTTCCCAACCAACTCCTAACTAAAAAACTACTTTGGGAGTGGTATAAAAAGACCTCAAAGGGAAGGCCTAAGGGAGGAGAGAAGAGAGAGAAAGGTTATTATGCTGAGATTCTTCCCCTGACCAGGTCTGAAGTCCCTTGTGCCTTCTGCACTTCCCCCATTTGTCCAGGAAACCTTTGTTTCCTTGTGTGTTGATGTTCATCCACCATTTATGACATCATGGAGAGAGTCATGGAAGGATTTTGTTAAAGGTTTGAGGCTGGAATAGATCCGGAAGAAGCTTTGCTTGGAGCCTGCTGAAGGTGACTCAGGTGAAAATATTCCTTTTTATGTACTTTATTTGTCTATAATAAAAGAAACACATGTCTTGGTTCCCGAAATGAATCTTCTTTATGTTAATGATATTCATGTTTAGAATTCATATGTAAATGGTTGTTTGGATTTCATAACTAACTACCTTTCTTTATAACATGAAGATGGTTTCTTTATAAGTTTTTGTCCATGTACTACTGTGTTCTTTGAATTGGTTATTTTGCAGGACAAAAGAGAAGAAGGGAACTCCAAGAAGGGTTTGGACCCTAAGGGCCTTCTCAAACGTAGGACCGAAGGTACGTACCCCTATCATAGAATTTGCTTATAATAGCATAATGGCTATATGAATGCATGTTTCTTTGAATAGATAACTTTCAGTCTGCTAGGGTTTCAACCCAAAAACCCTAGGGGAGCAATTCCCTCTAACAAAATGGGAGGTCATTTCCATGGATTTCATTATAGGTTTTCCGAGGACATCAAAGCAGCATGATTTTATCATGGTTGTGGTTGACAAGTTAAGTAAGGTATCTCACTACATTACAATTAAGTCTATGAATTCAGCTAGTGAGGTAGCTCAGTTTTTCATCAGGGAGATAATGAGATTGCATGGTGTTCCTAAGAAGATTGTATCCAACAGAGATGCCAAGTTCACATCTAGGTTTTGGAAAGAGTTCTTTGTGGGTTTGGTGACATAATTGGCCTTCAATATAGCTTATCATCCGCAGACATAAGGAAAAACAGAGAGGGTTAACAAGATCCTTGAGGACATGTTGAGGATGTATGGCATGCATTAGCAATGGAAGTAGAAAGAGTAACTTCCACTGGTTGAGTTTGCGTATAACAATGCATATCAAGAGTCCTTGAAGATGAGTCTGTTTGAGGCACTTTATGGGTGAAGTTGTAATACTCCTATTAGCTGGAGTGATCCAATGAACAGGGTGTTGATTGGATCAGGTATGTGTTGAAGAATATAGGGCACACATAAATTAGGGTGATTCTTCTTAACATGATAACAATTTGTGAAGTATTTATACAATTAACCTTAACTTGATCTTTCATTCATTATTAGTGTGTGTGTGTTAGCTTCATCAAACTGCTATCAAGAACAAAAGAGACAAGAACACAAATATTTGGCTTTCTGCCAGGGCCAAAACCTCTCCCTCTTGGAGAGGAAAACACACGCAAAATTCTTCTTATAGAGATTCCATTGAAGAATACCAAGACCATGACCCTTGACACATTCTGCCTCTCCAAGACCAAGACATCAATCCTCTTGTTTGAACACTGCTGAGATCATTATCTTGCTGCACCTCTGAAGTCATCACTATTGCATCTCCAAGAACTTCATCACTGCTGCAAGGTTGTTGAGAGCATCACACACCATGACTGCACCTTGAGGTTGAGATGATCTCTGCACCTTCCTTGAGATCATGACTGTACTTCACTGCACTGTAATATCATGATCCTTGTTGCTTACCTTTGTCGAGACTAACCCTCCTTACTGTGGTGATCATTGTTTCTTTCATTACTGCATATTGTGACTGCTTCTGAGATGAATGTTCACTTTGAGATCACTAGAGGGCAGATCTGAATACTGTGATATCCTTGCGACTATATATCACCTTTCGCAAGTATGTCGAGCATCACTGTATTAACAGAGACTTATTCCACCACCATGATAATATCGAGACATTATGTTGAGTATGTAGATCTATACCTTGTAATTTGATTCACTGTTCTTCAATATGTTTAGACTGCTATACGAATGTCACCGGGATCTATATGCCATGATTGATATGTGAGATCCATCAACACTGTATCTTCTTCTGAGATCTTCATTGCTTCATTCATCCAAGATCCTCACAGGTATGCCGAGAGTGTGGTTATCCAAGAACATAGATCAATGTTATGTCTTCGAGATCTGGTTATGCGAGATCAATTTATCACTGTAATGTCGAGACTATAATTCATAGATATGTCGAGAATGTACAGAACTCAAATCACTATTGCATCCTTACACGAGGTCATTCCTGCTCCATGTATTTGAGATCATGGCTGCACCTAAAACCCAAACGAGGTGCAGTCAAACCCTTACTGCAGCTCTGCTCCTCCATGCAAAATTTCAAAGGAATGCCAGATGTTTCTTCTGTCTTTTGCGCTGACCCTAAGTGGTTATTTATAGTAGTGTGTGCTCTCATTTTGAGCCGATGTGAGCCCATGAACTGTTTTGTCTCTTACCCAAGCTGACACGACTTTTATTAGTGTATTTAATTCATAATGGAGCCGACATGAAGAATTCTTTCTCTTCTTCGCTTGCAGACTTCTTGGAGGATTATGCTTAGTCTTTGGAGGGATTTTTCACAACTTTGTGGACTTGAATATATTTACATAAACTCATGAAGATTTTCTATACATATGACACGACTCTTTGACATATAAATAAATCCTAAAGACATCAAGAAGAAGTCTTTGACCCAGTGACACTTCTTGCTCATGAAACCCATGTAGCAAGGCATATAAAAATAATTTATTTCCTTTTATTACATCATTTACAAAGATCATGTCATTATGAAGACCAAACCTAGTTACACTTTCTTCAACACTCCCTCTTAACGAGGGAGGTATTCATAATGGTACTTGGTCATTCTCAATCTGAAGAATTTCTCATAAGAAGAATCGGATTTGCAATCCATCTGTTATAGCATCATTTCAACCAACATTGTTTCCATATAGCAAGGCCTTGACTAACAGCTCCATCTCTCACTTAGATCAGAGCACAATGTTGGCGACCAATAAATGATAAACACACATCATCATTGTCTCTCTTAGGGTCATACCCACCCGGGTGTTCTCTGAGTATGCCCTACTAGGACTATTCTCATCTTGGGTTCCCAGCCCTTAAGAATATCGGTCCTCTTGCCCACTCTTGTCTTGGATTCCCTACCACATCCTCAAAGAGTGTCGGATGCGATATGATTACACAATATTCCATTCTTTCTTCCAAACTGAAGACAAGAATGTCGTGTCTAACTTTCCCTCTTGACCAGGGACGAGTTCCAAGTTTCTCTTTTCTCATAAACTTACTCAAGTTCCTTAAATCATAGGAACCTTCCAGAGCTCCCTCTTACCTAGGGACTCTATCTTTAGTACTTTATAGCATCTTCTAGTTGACTGACTATTCGAGACTTCTATGTCATCAATTTCTTCATATGTAGGGTTCAACCATCCATCACTTTCCTTCGTCATGTCATTCCTCATTTCCCGGAAAGTATCCTCCTTGACTTTACATCTGGGGCTTCCTTCATAAGGCCATCTTCACCTTTTCTTCAATGGTGATTTACAAGGTACGTAGTTGTGACATCCTTCACAACTCTTCTTACCTTGACCCTGCATACATACCCAAACTTTTACAAGAGGTCAGACACAAAAAACAAATCACACATTACCTTTTGGTGATGGACTTCTACTAGTGACATCTTCTTGTAGGTATCAACATCCTGCATACACGTAGACACATCTCCCAATGATATTGATTGTCAAGGGCCTTCATCTTTTCAAACTCCATCAGAGTCTTCACATCATTCTGGGAGATTTCCTGGTCAAGTCTTCCTGATCCTCTGGATGTTGATTGCCTTCATCATGGTTGCATAATTCACGATCTCTTCCAACCTCATGTCTTTCATTCCTAGGAGCTCTCAAAGTTCTTCAATTGTATTCAACTACCTCATACTTTATATGAGTACATATTGTGTTGATTTCATCTAATGTGAGTTATATCTTTCTACATCCTTTTAAAGGAGGAGATCCTTTCCCTTTTGATCATGCTCGATCCATTTTTCCTACAACCATATATCATAATATTATGATATCAAATAAAAATACAAATACAAGCATACATACCTCATTTTCCCTTCAGGTTACTTTCAATAGCTTTCTTGATTGAACGGATTTTCAATCCCTTGATCTGCTTCATCATGTCATCAGTCCATCATCTCATGAGTTCCAAAAGTTGGAATATGAGACATTTGTTGCCTTTCCAGACTAGGGGATCCTCCACTGAGAGACTCTTCAGGATCTAGTATATCCCCATCTGGAAAATGTTCTCTTTGACTTGGATGACTTCTTCTTTTCCTTTAATGTCGAAAGAGATTCCCAAGAGTTATGTCCTTCCCATTCGAGCTCTTGATTCCATGATGCTATGATGCATCTTCTTACCATGGTCATATCTGCAAGGACTTTTGATGGGACCCATTTGAGAGGGATGCCATTTCACTCATACTGGAGATCTATTACTCCCTCTTCCCTTTAGCTTCCTCTATCCTTCAGATGATATGAACCCTTTTTCCATAATATTTTCATAGTGTTGTTATGTCTTGTTAACCTTTCCTTTGCACATAGTTGAGTCCTTTCAACTTACCTTTCTTTATCTGGCATAGAGACCACACACTATTGATTGAGGTGACCTTCTTGTCACCTTGCTTATCAATGATGATCATCTATTCATCATTTTCCCAGATCTCTCAATTGAGATCTCATGAAGATATTTCTTCATTCTTTGGCACCTACAGTATTTCAGAGAGTATATTCTCTAACATTTCATGTATCCTTCTTATGTCTCCTTTCTTACTTTATAGAACCTTAAGAGTTCTCATCACTTCAAAGGAGACCTTGATGTACTGACTTCTCTTCTTCACAAGGATTATGATAATCCTTCTTACTCCTTGCAAGAACCTTGATGACCCATCCAATATATAGGTCTTCTTGCAATCATGAAGTCATAAAACCAAACTTGATTATAAAATGAATAGGTACTTACTTGATTGTGAAGATGAAATCTTCACCTAGATCATGATGGTTGTTGATGAGGCAGATTTGATGCTTCCACTGGATGAGATCCTTGATATGCAAATTGCCTCCTTTGCCTTCGAGCTATCTTGATTTATGTATTTGGGCTGCAACATCTTCTTGTGATTGCTTGCCATGATATAGAGACCCATCAATTAGTGTTATCAACGAACACCTTCATTCTTCATCGAGTACTATCCATACAAATCATGTTGTAGATGATCTGCTTCTTTGAGTGAGAATCCGAGTTGTAATGCCATGATGTGGATTGTGGGAGTCACCAAAGTTGTTGCTATGCATCTTGAGATCTGACTATTTCATTCTCTGATTGTTGTCTTTCAAAACCCTTTGTTGTAGAATTGATGATGTAAGTTGCTTCTTAGATCTAGGTCTTGTTCTTTGATTGTAGATCCTTTAGCTAATTTGATGCCTTGACCTCTGAATGTCTCTTTTCTGCCCCTTTCCTTGACTACTGAACCAATCGCTCTAATATCATGTTGAACAATCTATGGCACACATAAATTAGGGTGATTCTTCTTAACATGATAACAATTTGTGAAGTATTTATACAATTAACCTTAACTTGATATTTCATTCATTATTAGTGTGTGTGTGTTAGCTTAATCAAACTGTTATCAAGAACAAAAGAGACAAGAACACAAATATTTGGCTTTCTGCCAGGGCCAAAACCTCTCCCTCTTGGAGAGAAAAACCCACACAAAATTCTTCTTATAGAGATTCCATTGACGAATACCAAGACCATGACCCTTGACACATTCTGCCTCTCTAAGGCCAAAGACATCAATCCTCTTGTTTAGACACTGTTGAGATCATTATCTTGTTGCACCTCTGAAGTCATCACTATTTCATCTCCAAGAACTTCATCATCGCTGCAAGGTTGTTGAGAGCATCATACACCATGACTGCACCTTGAGGCTAAGATGATCTCTGCACCTTCCTTGAGATCATGACTGCACTTCACTGCACTGTAAGATCATGATCCTTGTCACTTACCTTTGTCGAGATTGACCCTCCTTACTGTGGCGATCACTGTTTCTTTCATTACTGCATATTGTGACTGCTTCTGAGATACATGTTCACGTTGAGATCACTAGAGGGCAGATCTGAATATTGTGATATCATTGTGACTATATATCACCTTTCACAAGTATGTCGAGCATCACTGTCCTTACAGAGACTTATTCCATCACCATGATAATGTCGAGACAGTATGCTGAGTATGTAGATCTATACCTTGTAATCTGAGTCATTGTTGTTCAATATGTTTAGACTGCTATAAGGATGTCACTGAGATCTATATTCCAGGACTGTTATGCGAGATCCATCAACATTGTATCTTCATCTGAGATCTTCATTGCTTCATTCATCCGAGATCCTCACAGGTATGTTGAGAGTGTGGTTAGCCCAGAACATAGATCAATGTTGCGTCTTCGAGATCTGGTCATGCGAGATTAATCTATCAATGTAATGTTGAGACTGTAATTCATAGATATGTTGAGAATGTCCAGAACTCAAATCATTGTTGCGTCCTTACACGAGGTCATTCCTGCTCCATGTATCCGAGATCATGACTGCACCTAAAACCCAAACGAGGTGCAGTCAAACCCTTATTGCGGCTCTACTCCTTCATGCGAAATTTCAGAGGAATGCGAGATGTTTCTTGTATCTTTTGTGCTGACCCTAAGTGGGTATTTATAGTAGTGTGTGCTCTCATTTTGAGCCGACGTGAGCCCATGAATTATTGTGTCTCTTACCCAAGCCGACATGACTTTTATTAGTGTATTTAATTCATAATGGAGTCGACATGAATAATTCTTTCTCTTTTTCCCTTGCAAACTTCTTGGAGGATTATGCTTGGTATTTGGAGGGATTTTTCACAACTTTGTGGACTTGAATATATTTACATAAACTCATGAAGAGTTTCTATACATATGCCATGACTCTTTGACATATAAATAAATCCTAAAGACATCAAGAATAAGTCTTTCACCTAGTGACATTTCTTTCTCATGAAACCCATGTAGCAAGGCATACAAAAATAATTTATTTCCTTTTATTACATCATTTACAAAGATCATGTCATTATGAAGACCGAACCTAGTTACACTTTCTTCAACAATATGTTGGCAGAAATGGCATAGGAAATGCAAGCTATTAAAAGGAATTTAAAGGCAACATAGGACATGCATAAGAGTTATGCAGATCAACATAGGGTATTTAAGGATTTTTAGGTTGGGGAGTATGTGTACTTGTGCATCAAGCCCAAGAATCCTTGAGGATTGGATCATGTGCCAAGCTGGCACCTTGATATTGTGGGCCTTTTGAGATCCTTGAGAGGACCAGTGGTGTACAGACTTGCACTTCCTCCGACAATGAAAGTCCATGATGTTTCCATGTTTCATTGCTTAAGAAGAATGTCTAGGATGTTGATCATGTGATTGACTGGTCTGTATTGCAGGTGGAACCAAAGGGAGAATTCCATCCAAAACCACAATGCATATTACAATGGAAACAACTCACGCTCTAAAACAGAGCACTTAAAAAGGTTAAAGTGCAGTGGAAGAACTTTGGGCCCAATGAAGCTACATGGGAGATTTTTTATCAGATGTAGGCTATGTATCCGTCATTATTTGTTGGTTCGAGCAAATGAGTTTTTGGTATATGAACATATATGTATATATGGATGTTGTTGTAGATGCCGCCATGAGTTGTGTTATAAAGCTTCAATAAGAAGTATGGTTGTCATGCTTATTATGTTGTTCATGGGTTGCAGTAGTTCTACATTGTAAATACTACCTTGAGCTATGTTATAAAGCTCCATGGGTAGTATGTTTTGTTTTGCAGTGGTTTATTGGTTATAGGTGTAATTGAACACCGAGGATGGTGTTTCCCCAAGGGGGAGGGGTTTCTAACAATCCCTGGTTGATTTTCCATGTAAAAAATATAAGACCAAGGTCATGGGACATGTATTCCAAGCTGAATGTTGGGAAAAACATAGTGATGGGTATCATTGGTGATTAATTAATGGTTATGGAAATTGGAAAATACATTGGCAAATGCAAAGTGGCATTAATTAGCATTTTATTTATGAAATAAATGAAAATAAGAGAAAAGGAAGGTGAAGAGACATAAATATCCATGAAAGGGAAATTGAAGGAAAAATGAAGGAAAATGATGAAAGTAGAGGCCTCAATGATAAAAAAGGCTTCTGAGAATTAGTTGATAGCTTTTTTGACTGTTTTTGGGTGGAGCTCTATTCTATTCTCTCATTATTTCATACTCTTGCACACTTAGAGTATTCTTCGGGCATTCTTGGAGCACTTTGGCATACATTGGATTTAGAGAAAGAAGGCAAAGATAAGCAGGAAAACGAAGGGGACAGGTGGATCAACAACTACAATTGGATTGATTTGTAGGTTACAGGTTGCATGTGTGATTTCTTTGTTGATTTATGGATGCATAATATATGCATGTGATTTTCTAGTTATGTGTTTTCATTGACATGGAGATTTGTTTGGTTTGATAGTGGTTTTATGCTTGCCTTTCCATTTCCTGGATAACCATGGTGTTGTGGTCTTTTCCACTATTTTTTTCTGATTAGTTCTCATAATTCCTTATGGCTGTGGGTTGGAACAAATGCTTTGGAAGCCCTAGAACAACTTGGGTTGAGTTACTAGTTCTGGAGCCTAGGTTGGGACAAATGCTCTGGAGCTCTTGGTGGGTCGAGTTACTAGTCCTTGGAGTCAGGTTGGATAAACACTTTGGAGCCTTGGAAGGTTGTGGGCTGAGTTACTAGTTCCTGAAGCCTTGGACAACTTGGGTAGAAACCGATCTGGTTGGTGTTAGTGACGTCTGACCATGGAGGTGGAATCACTATGGTTGAGGGTTGAGGTGGTTTAGACTCTGGACACCTGGTTTGGTTTTGTTTGGGTTATTCCATGAGATCCCACAATCATGTTTAGAATATGGCACAGGGGTGATTGGCTGAAAGAGAGATTTGGTTCAGCCCAATATATGGTTGGTTGGTACGTAGAAGTCCCTGACATGGTTGGTATTTTTCATATGTTAATATGAGACATTTTCCTATTTTGATCTATGAGCATTTGCATTAATCATATTGGTGATATTATGGCTGAGTTTCCATGGTTTCTATGCTAGTTATTTTCTGGTTTATACATTGGTTATATGATGTGTATTATCTATGACTCTTGTCATGAAACGTTTAGTTATCGATTGGTTGATGAATGTATGGGCTCATAAGTGTTGTTGCAGTTATGTGGAGAGGGCATAGGGCCTTCTTCGTGATTCTCAGATGAATCTCAGACTATTATGATTAGATATGCATTCATGACCTGTAGCTTACATGTTTGTCATGTGTTTGATGAAATGTCTAGTGTTTTCTAGGAACTCTAGGTCAAGTTTCTAAATTGAGTTTGAATTATTAGCCTTGTTGTCATGTCATGAATCATTCTGAAAGTATCAGGTAGTTTTGGGCAGTGGTCTAGAGGTTGACTTAGAATTGTGGCTCACATCTCGAGACTGTACCCTTTGAACTAGGCAAGTTGGCTCACAACCACATGAAGGCAATGTTGTGCATGCAGTTGGAGGCTTTCAACTGCACCCAAGCCTTGTCATGCATGTGGTTAGGAGTCTAGCTTAGTGAAAAAGAGCCTCAACTTAGGGTTTGGTCACCTGGGGTGGTCCTTTGGCCCCTGAGTGTCATGTAGCCCCGAGGGATGTTGTGAGTTGTCAATTTGTGGTCAGTTTGTATACCTCACTTCCTTAACTGGAGCCTGGAGGTCGGGTCATGTCATAGTAACTCTTCGTCTCATGTTTACCCTGGCAGGTCCATGAATTTGGGTAAATGTGGGAACGGGTGGTTACAACGATCTATGGATAGGGTCTTGACTTCCTCAACCTTCAATTGTGATAAGGTTTTGGACCTATAATATTGTCAAGGTCCACACATGACTAGCCCCACATGTGTGAGGTTAGGGGGCGCAAGGGGGAGAGTGGGAGGGGAAGTGGAATCCACTTGTACAATGGTTGTCAACAAGGTAGGTCAACTTGTAGGAGGCATAAATTTCACATATGAGCTCTAGTTGAGATGGTTTTCTCATTGTTGGAAAGGTTTCGATGTGAAGATCGTCATAAGGGTGTGTACACAAACTCTAGACATTGCAACCCTAAAAAACATTATTTGATGCCTCAAATGGCTCTAGAAGATTCTAGACATCAATTTTCCTAACTAAGACCTACCACTAAAATGGATCATGCCTGCCAATTCCTCCCATTTGTCCAACCAAAAAGTACTAAGATAAATGACAAATTATATAATTTCTCAATCTAGATCATCAATGCAATAGTTGTGGCCCCAATGAATTTATAAATAATTTTTTAACTTGCTTTAGATACATATTATATTTTATTAATATATATGTTGTTACCATGTTGGATATTACCCTAATAAATTATTTCTCCAATATTTTCCCCTCTTTCCCTAATTTTCCTCATTTATATAATTAAGTAGTAATTATTTTTTTATAATATAATAATTCTAAATCTTTTAAAGCAAAATATATTATAGACAATCTCTTTCCCTAATTTTCCTCATTTATATAATTAAGTAGTAATTATTTTTTTATAATATAATAATTCTAAATCTTTTAAAGCAAAATATATTATAGACAATATTTAGTATCACAATCTCTCAAGAACCACACTTCCAAAAATAGAATCATACTCCAACCTTCATTTTCTCACTTCACCCAAAATTTGGAAACACCATGCTTCCATACATGCTTGCACGTGTCGAACTACACTTCAGTCATGCTTTCCTAGGTGCTCCCTGGGTGCTCCTTGGATGCTCTATAGATGTTATGTAATGGTGATGTTAAATTCTTAAAGTAAAAGGATAAAAAACAAAGATAAAAGAAATTTTACCATTTATTATTTCAGCGTGTTTGAAAGTGGTTCAAACTTTATCAAACTCCATATGGGATAAACAAAATTTCATATCCCATTCAAAATCTAGCAGACTTAACAATTTTCAAGATTTCAGGATCAACGGGATTGTGCATCTCATTAGATTTTACCACATGTGAGGGCATGTGATTGACATTTAATCAAGAAAACCAAGACCTATATGCACTTGAGTGTTGGTGGTGTTGGTTGTTGAACTCCTTTGTTATGGCCTTAGCAAAAATGTACCCTTCACTCAAAGCAAACCCATTGATCATGCATGCTAAGCTTTTTCTACCATATTTTAAGAATTGGATTTGGCAATTTGATCAAAATTGCGTAGTTTTGACTTACGTCCCTAAAAAATTGAAGTAGAGGCAAAGACTAGAAAAGTGGAAAAGAATGAAGGATGATATTAGTGATGAAGATCTTGATATAAGCATTGGTGGAACATGCATGGTGGTGCTACCCCATAGCTACAACATTTGGCAACATGGGTGCTTTCACAATTGGTGAATGAACATTTCTTCTATAAATAGGTGTTCAACAACTAGCTCATTTTATTGTTTTAAACCTTTTGATCTTCATATTTAAGTGTGTAAATGGCCTATTTTGTAAACATAAGTACTTGGTCATGTTATTATTGGTAGTTGCTAGATTACCTATTTCATTACATAAATTAATAGTTTACCTTTTATTATATAATTTACAAAATTGTATATTCATTTCTAGTTAATAATTTTTTTTTTTTTTGGTGGTTCAAGAACCCCTATAACATCTGTGACTACTACCACCTTAATCTACTTGAATAGATCACTTTCTCTTCCTCATAGTTCAACCACAAAACCTACCTCAGTGTCGAGAAAATTAAACTAATAACCTCTCAATAACACAAATATTTTCACAACAAAGCCCAAACACTTCAGACTAATAAAATCTAAATTCTAATTGATTAATACTCAAATAATTAATCATTAATGTATTATAAGTATCATTATCATTTCTATTTAAATTTATTTACAAATACAAATATTTTCAAATATTCTACAATTACTTTTTAAATATATATAAAATAGATGCAGGTTACAGCGAAGAAAATCGAAGGACGTTACCAAAGCTTTGCTTCTCAAACACGCTCTCGCTTCGGTGCAACATTTACACTGCAACATTGATAGTGCCGCCTCGAACTTCAAAGGAAAGGCTTCAGTTTGATAGACAGTACAATCCTGACCCACAATAGCCAATTAGATACGAAAGTATTCAATGGCTTCCTCTTCAGCTTCCTCTTTCCAGGTAAACATTTATCTGATTCTGAATTCGAATGGAGCTTCAACACGAATCGGGTATGCAATAAAATTTTGCAAAATTATGACAGGAAGAAAGCTACGGAAGTGCAGCGGGCTGGGTGGAAGCTCGCACAGATTGCCCCCATTTGCAGGTTCTGTGTTCTGATCTTCGACATATACCCGGCCTTGACACTCCCTGCAAGAGGTAATTAGCTTATATTTCATGTCATAAATTGGGTTTCTCGAAATTTGGTTATTTCCCAGAACCCAGTGTTTGTGGGGTCTTTTAATAAATTAATATTTATTTATGGCTTCGCATCATAGATAGGTGCCCAACAGGAAAATCCCAATTGTATTCCATGATAATCAGTGCAGACCCAGAAGTTTAAATGATAGCCCACCCACTAGATCCCCAAGGGTACGTAGCCTGGATAATTACTATTGTCCCCGGCCCTCGAGAATCCTAATGGTAGCCTTGATAACTACTGTTGCCCCAACAGGAGACTGAAAAGTAGCCTACTGTAAAATCGACTACTGCAAGAGTGCACAGTTATAATTTATGACTAGTGAGGATGGTATTTGAGACCTGCGTTAGAAGAATCCCGTGCATGACTGTTAGATCGCAAGCTCATGTCGTGGATTATTTTTATGGGACAGTCTGTTGAGGATATTTTATGGGGGAATTCATGTGGCTAGGATCAATTCTCATAACTTGAAAGGTTGAATTTTAGTTTTAGCTAGACTGTTGCAAATGAGCTAAGTACCCTTGACATCGAGGACCTGCAATTGCACTCTGCACCCTGTCTACTTGTGTGTGGGACTAGGTCACAGTTTGTTGTGAATAATTTCTGCAGGGAATTTCATATAGTTAGAATGGGTCCATGTTAAAATCTAGGTGAAACAATGATATTGTAAATGATCCAAGTACCGTGGACGTAGGAGACTTATCCGGATTTATGCAGGGAACGCAACAGAATACGGATATAAACATAAACATAGAGATGTAGTATAAATAAAACTTCATTTCATTAATATTAAAGAACTGAAATATGCTTACATACAAAATGGAAATAAACTAGCTCAGGCGATGGTAGCTTATCTAGCTTATCTCGGAGAAGAGATGTGGCAGCTACATGCCTTTTCACTGTGTTACAATGAGGCTCAAAAACTTATTATTATTGAGAAACAATAGAAAACCCTAAACATCCAAAAACCTAACCCTAGGAGATGAAGTGCCAAAGCTATGGGCCTCGTTTGGGTAAATTGGTATATCAACTCCCTAGGGTTTTAACTTTGGCATATGATCTCCGTTTGACGTGCACAATACCTCGTTAGAAAGATCTATCCGAGGACTACAACTTTGCATGATTTTCAAAAAAATGTCGTTTAGGGCTTCAAAACGGCTCCAGAAGTTTAGGACCCGAAAATTTGCCAAAAAATAGTAAACTATGCTACAATTAAGGGAACTGAAAAACTAAAAGAAACAATGGTTTGATCCAAGTTGAATAGGAAAGTGGCCACCTAAGTCACAGGACACGTCCTCCAAGGTCTCGTGTCCTGTATTTAACGTGTCGGACACGAAAACGGCCCTAAAACACATCGAAAACGTTTTTCATCGTGTCCTATAAAATGAAAAATGTATTCTGACGTTTTTGTCGTGTCCTTCATCTAGAAAACGAGTATTCGGTTGATCGAAAACGTTGCCCTAACGTACCCCACGAAATGTGTAGTTTAAAGCCCATCTGGAACAATTCCCTCGAGTATGAGCCCAACATCATCTGGAACAACTTCCTCGAGTATAAGCCCAACATTTGAATTAGCTGCTACGCCTTTAGTTTCTGTTCAATTACCGGCTGCAACATCTTCAGTTTCTGTTCAACCACAGGCTGAAACACCTTTAGTCTCTATTCAACAAATGCCTGCAATATCTGAATCAGCAATTACGCAATCAGTTTCTGTTCAACAACTAGCACCAATGCAATCAGTTTCTGTCCACCCACCTTCTGTAAATGTGATACCCTCCTTGGACCAAACAGGTAGACATTTCTCTTTTATTTATTATACAGGTAGAAGGTTACTAATGGATAAGCACAATATAGTCGACAGTGAATTTCATCCATATCGTGATATACTTGTGTGAATACCATAGTTTATTTGAATTTGGTAGCCTCTAGGGCTATATTTCTAGAAATGGAGCGTGGAGAGAGGATCATAGTTTGCATATGGCATAGATGATCCATGAAAGTCATGAAAAAGTTTTGATATATAACTAGGTCAATCACTATTATATTTATAAACAAGTGCATGGAGCCATTAATATGACTATTGATCTTTAATTCTTTCTTATATTTGTGATTTATTTTAATTTTACATTTGGCATAGGTATTTCTATAACCAACCAACTAGTATTTATGTGAATGCACATGATCATATTTCTTATTCTCTCAAACTATTGTTCTCATCACTAATCAGGGACTACATTTAATTTGCCACATCACTCTTGCATTTCTTTGATCCTTTACACAGTTCCTCCACATCACAAAGTGTAATAATATGGAAATATGTTGTGGTTGTGCCCTCTTTCAAACTGAAATTCCATGATACTATTAAATGTCATGCTAGTTAAACTCCAAATCCCTTCCTATACTAGTATTAATTCATTGACTAACCAATCCATTTAACTTGCAAGAGGAATCATTTCCAATGTATAATTATTTACTACCCCAAAGTGTGAGAGATACTTAGGATTTAAGGCAGATTTATACCAATTTCTTATCATTATTCTCCACATACTCATGCAAAGACACTTCTGAAAAGAGGATAGCTCTTGTATAAGCCCAACATCATCTGGAACAACTTCCTCGACTTAAGCCCACGAAATGTGAACTTTGAAGTAATTATATTTTAATTTGATTAGATAAGCTGCAGCCTGCAATTTAATATGGATAAAAAACTATATTTCGGTATGTATATATATATATTTTATATTTATTAAATATATATAAAATGTGTCCCTCGTGTCCTGTTTCCAGGTTGCTGCGTTTCGTATTGAATACTCGTATTTACGTGTCCTCTGTGTCTCGTGTCCTCGTGTCATGTGACTTAGGTGGCCACCAATATCCACCTGAATCAAGACCACTACCTACCTATCTTTAGGCTGTCCTGGCTGTTGCCAAATGTGGTTCTTTAACAGATGCGTTCCTCCCTAATTAAAACTTAAAAGAGCCAGGGCCCAGGATCAAATTCTGGCGGTTTCCAATTGTGCCTTTTTAGCGGTTGTGGTCGTCACTTTTAAAAGGGCATTATGTTGGTTACTGTGCTTATCCATACCTGTATGGTTGGTAGGCATTGGCATGAAGGGCTTTATTCAGCATAATTCTCACCAACCTTGCAATCGAGTAATGTTTTCCTTCAAGAGCCGGAATATTACACAACCTGCAAAACATGTAAAATTGATGAAGTTATCCAAATCCTGCTCTTCTTTGGAAGTTTTCAAATTTTTGTTTGAATTTCTTTCCATACAGTTTCGTGAGCATAATAATCAATAAGGCTGGGTGAAATTTGGTTGTTTGGCTGAGATGGCATATGCTATCAAAGTGAAAGGACTTCTATACTATGTCAAAGGCCGTTGAAAAATGTGATGATCATATAAAATGCCGATGTTGCTTTATTTCGTGTTTGAGAAAGCATTTGTGAAAATTTCAAGTGGAGGAGATCTCTAAGTCTTTCCATGCTGAAGCAGGTTGCATTATTGTTAGTTGTATTAGTCCATCAAAATCACCAACGTAGAATTATGCTCTTATTACAAGTCTTATACTTGAGAAGCACAGCTCAGTGTGGGAACTATTAGTTGTTTTTATAACCAGAATTGATGATTAAATTATAAATTTATAAGATCTTTGAAGTAAGATATCTAAGTGTTCTGCTCTATTAACTTTTGATGAGTAAGGAAAATGCGATTCTGACATTCTGTCTCCAGCTATGAATATATGTGTATAATGATTTCTTGCAGCCATTCTTTTGTTTTTCAGGTGTGACCATCCTGCCGAAAATTGGATTTGCCTGAGCTGTAAAGAGGTTCTCTGCAGCCGCTTCATCAATGGCCACATGCTTGAGCACTATGAAAACACTGGGCATTGCTTGGCTATCAGCTACAGGTATAATAAATTATTATTTCAATAATTCCTGTATTTAATTGTAACTTGTTTTCTCTGCCACTATATAGAATATTTTCCTTTTATCTTTTGCAGTGATCTTTCAGTGTGGTGCTTTTCATGCGATGCTTATTTAGATGCACAAGTGATTGCACAATTACGTCCAGCTTATGAAACTGGGCACCAGTTGAAATTCGGAGTGGAGCCTCCACATCGCTCTGATATGAATGGGATTGAGCTGCATTTCAAATAGTTGGATCCCATTTGTAATTACAACTATATTGAAACTGTTTTGCATGAAATGATAGACTAGAATTGATGTTCTAGAGCTGGATGTACTTGCGGAAGTGTATCCAAAGAAGCTATGGTATGAGAGAATGATAAAATGCTGTCAGTCTTCTCTATTATTTTGCATCATACTTTTCTGTGCCTATACTTTGGGACTTCTATAGGTCCTCTCATCCATTGCCTCTATTTTCATTTAGACAAAGATAAGTCTGAAAGGTTTAAAGGAAAATATACTCAAATACAACAGAAGATAAACAGCCTCAGTAGAGAAATACCATAACCATCCTAAGCAAAACCATTATTTGCCATACCACTACATGCTGCTGGTAATTAGTTGACTAGCTCAGGCACTGCATATTGGAGTCTCTCCTTTATAATTATGTTCTTTTAAGGTTCAAATGGAATTAAAAGTTAAGTTCAACCTAGTATTTTTACTTGCAATTTCAGTTATATCACTTCCATAACACCTGAGTAGATATGGTCCAGGTTCTGATCATGGTTTACAAGATTTATTGGTTCTTTGTTTGTATAGTTGGCCTGGTCTTATGGTATCAATGAAAGTTGATTCAGGAAGTTGTCTGCGGTCGTTATTAGGTCCAATAGATATATTTAAATTTTATCCCGTTAGATTCTTCTGAGGCATGATGCCCATATTGACCTTTCTTTTGGAACCCTTAAGAAACCTTGTATCATGTATCTACAATTGGCTTCTTTAAAATATTCATTTTGAACGTCATCTACTACATGGATGTGAATGATCGTTAATAACGTTCTTTATTTCAGAAACTATAACAATTTTGTTGTTGTACGTAGACGATATATGAATTTATGTTCTCAAGGCTCTCATATTATTATGAATATCATGTGGCAATATGGTTGGTTTTTGTTTGTAAGCCTTCAAGACATGAGTTTAGTTATTTGAAAGTCATAAGTTACTTGTAGATGAAGCCATAGCAAATAGTCAATTGATGAAGACAATAGTAGATCACCGATGTAACTAATGCCAACAAGGTTTAATGATATGGTTATCATCCTCATTCAACTTTTTGCATGCCATAAATAACCAAATTACTTTCACATTAGGGATATATGCCCCTTTGGACCTATCTCTTACATACCATGAAGAAATTATGTAGTTTTTTTTTTTTTTTGTTGCCAGTTCTCTCTTATGCGAAAAGCATCTAAGTGGTTATTTATATACTAGGTAAATATTGTTGCCCATATTTTTGTATATGCATATTTCAGCTAATTACTTTGAGACACTTTTTACAATCCTAATCACAACCAATGTTTTGAGACTTACAGAGGCCAACAAGAGAATTGATGGAGCGAAATCTCACCCGTAAGTGTGCTAAAGAAAGAGTGCAAAAGCTGGAAATAGAAATGCATTAGTGCGCCCAATAGAAAATCCCAAATGTAAGTACCCTTAGGCTTATCACACAATATAATGGATTAAGTGTTGAAATATGTAACTAGGTTCGGTCTTCGTAATGACATGTGTGATTATGATTTTATGTATTTATGTAAAGAGAAAAAGAAATGTATTATGGCCATTCTTGATGCATGGGTTTCATGCTCAAGGTAAATTTATTTATAGGTCAAGCACCCATTGAGTGCTTCTAGGTTTGTCATAGAGTCATGAAGTCAATTAAGTCATTGTCATGTATGGAAGACCCTTTTGAGCATATTGTATCATGTCAAGAAAATTATTGTAAGTCACAAAATGTGTTAAAGACCCTCGAAGACCTTGTCAAACAAGCAACATCAAGTCAACCTTCAAGAAAGAACAAGTCAGCCTCATGAAAGGGCTATTCGACCTGCTAGAGAGATTATATATAAGAGAGCTCAACTTCATTTGGAAATCATCCAATCAAGTAGAAAAAAGTTCAATCACGGGAGATAAGAAGACAAGAAAGAGGCCTCATCACCTAATGAATAGAAAAAGAGAGAAATCGAAGTTTTGGATCTGTTTTAGGATTATATCTCTCACACATGTGATGAGCTAGGGCATCATGTTACTGCAACAAGATCAAATTGAAAATCTACTAAGTGAAGCCGAGTTTGGGTATCAAGAGAATCTACTTTGAAAGTTGAAGTCTTAAGGAGAAGAAATCAAGTCAAGCAAAGTAAAGAAGGACTCAAATCTGCCCTAAAGACAACCACATGCAAAATTGTAGTGATCGTTAGGGACCGAAAATTGTAGGTCAAAGAAGTCGAAATTGTTGGGGTTGAAGTTGTCGGGGTCAAAGTTGTTGTAAGTTGTGGAAGAGAGGCTCATCAAAGGAAGGTTTGACTTGGTTTTGGAGGGGTCTTTGTCAAGGGTCATAGGTCTTAGAATTCGTCATTGGAAGTTCTATAAGAAGCGAAGAGCTCTTATGGGTTTTCCTCTCAAGAGGAGAGGTTTTGCCCTTGGCTAAAAACAAACAGGTAATGTATTGTTAATAGAAAGTAAGGGAAGCATACAACCACTTAAGCATTGATGTTAGAAGCCTCCTTTACATGAGTTTCCAAGTCTTAGCCAAGACCTTCAAACACTCCTTTCTCCTTAGTAAGATGGGCATCATTTAGGCATAGTTTCAGCATAGGAAGGCAACCAAGCAATAGCCAACTAGCAGCTAACCAAAAGTAGATGGTAGGGGTTTGATTTATAGGGAAGGAGAGGGAGTTGAGGATCCATAAAAGGAGGGAGAGGTTCCACATTTCAAGGGGAAGATCCATGAAAGTAGGATCAAGAACCAGGAATGGGAGGTCTCACTCTAATCCTCATTCAACTGCAACCAGCTTGTCGTTCTTGAGACTTCTAGTAGGAGAAGCTTCTCCTCCATTTTAGGAAAAACTGCCTGAAGAGGGCCAACACGGATTTTCCTATCAAAAGGCGTGCTGCCAACGCTAGTCACTAGTTAGACAAAAGGTTACCAGCGCGAGTTTGTCTGCTAAAAGTAGCGTTGGGCTTGCAAAACAAGGTTTTGGACAAGTTCTTTAGAATTTCTTCAAGGCAAGTCTTCTTCTTCCTTTAGGGATGCTTCTGAACATGTTTCATGGTGAATACATTGTTTTTTACAGCTTTTGTCACCAATGTTGTGAACATCGGCATCGGGATAAAATCGGGAAGGGTCTGAAAAACCAAAAAAATGGGGAAATATCGGTAAAACATCGGCAAAATCATGATACCATCAAAATATCGATAAAAATCGGCAAACATCGGCTAGGCCAAAAAATCGTGATTTCAAGATAAAATCGGGATGTTATTGAGATGTTCGCAACACTGTTTGTCACTTTGTGACACTTGCGACATTGATGACACAAAGTGCGACACTTAGGATATGAGACTGGGAGTGCGACAAAATACTGTATAACAGATGCCCCCTAAAGCATGAAGTCAAAATGGGAAGTGATGGCTGAAATGCTTTACAAATCAAGGCAAGGACTTTGGAGAACCACCATCAGGAGACCTGCAAATCAAACATAATACAATATATCTGACATCTCTGATGTAAGTATGCTCAAAGTGTAAGCATCTAACAATACATAGATCCATGACATGGACACAACCATCCGACTAGAAAGGATCATGTGCATGGATCCACGACATGGACACAACCATCCGAATAGAAGGGATCATGTGTATGAATCCACGACATGGGCACAACCATCCGAATAGAAGGGATCATGTGTACAATCATGAATACTTAATAACTCCATGCAACCTAGATTTATCAGATGAAACCCAGGGTCTTCATCTCTGTCCCGATCCAACCAAAGTATGAATCTAACCATGTGAATAAATGGGTTGAAGTCGAACATGGTAGAAACCACCTGATTACCAGTCAATGATGTAAACCATTAACAGGCACAAGAGAAACCACCAATGATGACAATGGCTCTCAAGGTACAACAACACAATCTACGAGTGTGAACAATGAAGCTGAAGTCAAACACTCGCAGAATCATTCGATCGAAGGCCAGTGATGTGAACCTATCGTCGAATGCGAAGAACCTGCCATTGAGGCATGCAAGCTCCAAGGTACTGAAAGGGAGCTTCTAGACCATCTTCTTATAATGAGTTGGAGTTGACACGAAGTAATCCGTCGAATGAGGGCCATAATGTTTCTCACATCATCGACACGAAACATAGGATTTTGTAGAGTTGGTAAGAGTGATTCAAGATTGTTGTAGAAAGGTCAAACAGGGTACAAGCAGTTTGAATTGCAAATGGGACTTCTCTTGAACGTATCAGCGACACGACTCTGGAATTTGGAAGCATTTGGCTTAACATAGGATCATAGGTCATAGTGATAATAGGATATAATCAGATGAGAGGAAAATGGATTTCCTAAACCCAGTAAGACAAGTGACGAAGTGAGGATAACCCAAACTCGACACGAAATACATATAAGTGTCATGTTCAAAAGTGACATGCTTCCTGTATACAAAATACAGGATATATGTTTACTTCCATTTCCCCCCTACTATTTCTAGTGATTACCTCTTTATTTTTAATCCTAAGCTTGAACAGGATATCATATGTTTGTCGTATAAGTTCATCCTTCAGATGAATCCATATTAGTATTTTTAAAGAACCCTAGGAAGGAGTAGCTCGGTCTCACCATGGTGACAAGTCCTTCGTCGTTTCAATTTTACGAGTCCGACGGAGGGGTAACTTGACGTTTTTTTCATGTTTAGAGAGTTTGAAAAAGAGGCAAAAAGGAAACTCTTGAGGTCCCTTTTTGTAGATAGTCTCTCGAATTGGAAAAGGTAGAAAACAATATTCAAGAGAACCTCTTAGCCATGGTTGACTAAGGTATTCCTTTTTTGTAGCTAGTCTATCTCAGTTCGGAAAAGGGTTAAACTTATATTGAGTAGATGTCTTTTCATTTACTTTTACATGTTCGAAAAGACAAGTGCTCGACAAACTTTTCATATTTTTGGGGTCTGAAAAGAGATGAAAGATGACTTCACCTAGAGGAACGAGTGGTATAAAATGATAGCAACTAGTTCCGGTCATGATGGAATTGCTCAAAAGATGTAAAGGTCAAGAGGCTGGCTAATAAGACCACTCATTGCAGATGTTCGTCAGGTAAGGGTAAAACGACCAAGTGAAAGCGTATGATTGGCCAAAGAGATGGTGACGATGAAATAAAAAAAACCAAGGTTCATATGGTAGAAATAAGCTGATAAAAATGGCAATCACAAGAGGTAAAGTGGGAACGGTTTCATTTTTACATAAGCTTGAAACATGGGAAACTATGCTTGAGTATACTTGAAGATGGTTTCATTTTTTCACAAACTTGAAACACGAGAAAAAACTATGCTTGGATTTGGTTTCATTTTTACACAAGCTTGAAACATAAACCAACTATGCTTAGGTTTGGTTTCATTTTTACACAAGCTTGAAACAAAGATAAACTATGCTTGAGTTTGGTTTGCATGCCCCCAGCATAATGACTCAATTTGAGGTACATGCCCCTAGCATAATGATTCAATTCGAGGTACGTGCCCCCCCAAGCTTCATTTCATTCACCTGATTAGGCAACTGGTTACTAACAAGTGTGTTATCACTTAGAACCGTAGTTCATGTATGTAATGTTGTCCACAAGTTTCATATAAAGGTTTTCAGTTTTGTGAATAGGTTTATATGTGTGTGTCACTTTGAAATTTGAATTTCAAAAGGTATTGATGTAAGTTCGTGTAAGAAAAAAATCGTTAGATACCCTCCATCATTGTCAGTTAAGGCATGTCATGTCATTAGTACTTTGCGCAGTTTCGCAGCGCATGTTTGTTTGGTCAATTTAGCTGCGCAATGATGTTTCCGTCTTTTCGCAGCGTACTGTTTATCAGCCATTTCGTAGCGCGTTTTGTTAAATTTGAACTGTCCGCGCTACGAAATCGGGGTTTCGGGGTTTTTGTAGCGTTTTCTCTTGCAATGTCAAATCTGGGAGGGGTGAGTCATAGGTCCGTTCATGTTTGTCAGTTGATGTCCTCTCCAGGTCATGATAAATCATCATTCCGCCATAAGGTCCAGAGTCATGCATATGAATGTCAGCTTAAGGGTTTTTAACGAGGTATGGTTATGTCATAATGTGTAAACATGTTTGCTGTATGAGAAGCCCAAGTTCTTATTTAAAGAGATTATTGCAAGCGAGCCTGCACTCCAAAGTCGAGATTGTTTTCGCGCTGTAGCTGCCATTAGTTTCCTGTGCGAAAATATCCGAAGCAAGATGGAAAAGAGGGAACATCGATCCGGTAAGTGTTTGAGGACAGAGCCGAAGGGGTTAGATGTTACTCTCAGGGATGAAGGTGTAGCAAGAGCCTTTCGAAATGCTGGTTGCTGGAGGTTCTGCGAGAAATTGAAGGGAGGACATGCAGAGGTAACGAAGGCTTTCGCATTGAATTTTACTGGACTGAATTCAAAGGTGTCAATGTTAGAGTTTCCCGTGTCTCCTGAAGCTATTTCCACTGTCACTGAAATTCCGAGGGGTGGTCAAGAATGGTTCAAAAACTTTAAGTTCGACATGAGTCCCTGTAAAGAGTTTTTGAAGGAACCTTATGTAAATGAGGACCTCACCAAAGCGGTGCCAAGGAGTTACATAAAAGAACATTATGCTATGCTCCTCACATGCATCCAGAAATACCTGACATGCGAGGGAAGGTACAATAAAGTTTACTCCTACCACTTCAAACTTTTGTTGCATTTCACAAGTAAGGTTTCAATAGACATACCTTTCTATTTGTTCAGAAGCATTAGTAAAATGTGTGATAAAATCCAGTTAAAGAAAGATGGTTGTGAAACATCCCTGTTTCATCATGGTTTAGTAAAGTTGCTGGTGTTGGATGCTTTACAAAAGATTGGCAGAGATTGGGATTCATTTGTGTTTATGGCCGGCTTCCCAAGCAAAACAGGCCTCACTCCATTGCCTGTGAGGGAAAGGGAAGAAAGGAGTGAAGAACCCACTCTGGCTGAGCTTAGAAAAGAGGTGACTGACCAAAAGAAGCCTAAAACCAAGTTAAGGAAATCAGAGAAGTCTGTGGCAGCAAAAGAGACACCTAAATCATCAGTGAAGGAAACTCCTAAGCCATCATCTAAGGAGACATCTAAATTATCAGCAAAGAAAACTCCTAAGTCATCATCTAAGGAGACACCTCAGTCATCAAAGCAGAAGATCCAGAAAAAGAAGGATGAAGCTAAATCAAGTGAAGTTGAAAAGATTTCAAGGGTGAAAACCAGAGGTCAACTAAACAAGGAGAAAGGTAAGTCAATTACTGTGGAAGAAAGCCCTATTTCAAAAGGCAGTTTAAATGACTTACTTGAAGCTATTGAACTTGAGCAAGATCAGCCAATACAGATTGAACCAATAGAGTTTGAGCAAGATCACCCAGTGCAGCCAATGCATATTGACCTCACTCAATCTTCACCCGAAAGTTCTAAAAAACCAAGAGCTTCAAAAATGTTGAAATTTGAGGAGCCTAGTAAAGAATATGCTTTCAAGCCACGTAGGCCAGTTACAAGAAGACAAATGAAAGAAATGGAGAAAGCGCAGAAAGAGAAGGCACCTTTAGAAGTGCCTAGTACAGATGTACTTGAGGTTTTGACCAGAACAGTTCATGCAGCCAGAAGCAAAGACAAGGGTAGTAGGGTCATCATCAGCCAAGGTGGAAATGTCATTGCTATCAAGCAACAAGCAGGAACAACACAAGAAGAAGTGCCTCAGATTAAAAATGTTTCTAAGGAAAGGGCAGTGAGATATGCAAATTATAAAAGGGCTGTGATAAAAGGCAGAACAAGTCTAATGAGCCAAACTGACTCAGTGTCTGATGCATATGTGTGGACGGTGCCAGCTCTGAAGCAGGCAAAAATCATGAAACAGATGAATACAAGCTTAAGAGCAGAAAACAAGGTTTTGAAGGAAGAAATTAGCATTTTGAAGAAGAAGCTAGGTAAACTAGCTGATTAATCCAAGGGGAAATTTGCTTTTCAAGTTTTGATAAATTTTGGCTGTCATCATTTCGAAACTTTTTGGAGTCCTTACACCTGTACAAAATAGCTGAAGAAATCACGGAGTTAAGTCATCAGTGCTTTAAAGGTCCTATGCTTTGTTTTGATTACCTACAGCAGTTTCGTAGCGCGCTACGAAACTGCTGTAGATGACTGTTTATGTGAAAAAAATGAAATTGATGCTGAGGTCAGCAAATCTTAAAAGGGATGACTTGAGGCCAGCATGGAGATTATACAAGGCTATCTAAGCATTCAAAAGGTGACAGGTGTGAGTATGTAAGGAAAAGGTGAAATTTTTGTCTTTGGTTAAAGTCTTCCTAAAGTTACTTTATAGCCGAAATATTAGGGTTCTGGTAGGGTTACCGAAATTTTGAGTGGTACACCTGTTCAGTTCACAAAGTGTCCAGATCATAAGACATATTGAATTATGCGTGGTTATTAGAAGAATTAAATGGCTTGGAGCATAGTCTTTTAATGCATGAAGACTAATGGGAGGCAGAGACCGTGAACATAGGACACAGATCCTCATCAGTTGATGAGTCATCCACATATCAAGTATCCGAAGCTGCTCATTCAGTGAATGTTCCTCCAGCATGTCTTGGCTATTACTGAAGTGATACAGGTGTCAAATTTCAAGAAAGCATCAATGCACACGAGGAGATAGACTTAGAGTTTCAATGGGAATGGGACTCTATGTTTTCACAACGCAATACCTTTGTAATTAATTAGTTTGTTTAGATATGGATAAGGCAATTAATGATAGGATTTCGAGCTCCCTTCATGCTTGTTGAGGAGTCTCAAGTAGTTGTATTTTGGTTTTCCTATATATAGAAATGACTCTGATGTAAAAAAGGTTGGACATTTTATACAAAAACAGAGTTATTTGGGCCAATGTAAAGACTTGTTACAGTAATAGTAAAACAGTGGTTGTTTCTTCTCAAGATTCTCAATGGATTATTTTGTTCAAATATGATGGTGGTGTTTTCTCTTATATGTTCTTTTACAGCCTTGTTATAACATAATCACTCAGAATTCATTTCTAATGCTCTGACTTCCTGTATGTTTGGCAAGCTGTGGTTTGTGTGAGATATGTTTGAACATCTAATGCAAAGAGCCTTGACTTCCATGAAATGACTGTGCTTTTATTTATTAAATGTGTAAGACTCCATAGCCCAATGAAGACCAATTTGATATGTGTTCAACCAGCTTTGTTTTTATGAATGTGTGAAGAGTTAGCCATCTGTTGTTGTAATTGATTTCTATCAAAAGTCTGTGAGAGAGCCCTCTCTGACTAGGAAGGCTAATTCCTAGTCTAAAGTCTGGTTGAAAGAGTTACATAAAATCTTACTTGGTTGCAGCCCTTAGTACTGATTTTGTGATAACAAAGTGGATGGAATGAAAGTTCACTTACGAGATCAAGTGAATGATTCGACTGGGAATTTACGAGATCTAATCAAAGGCTCGAATTAGAAGGGGATTTGTTTCATTTTTTAACGAGCTTGACACAGGAAAAGAACCATGATCATGACACCTTGTTTCATTTTTTAACGAGCTTGACACAAGAAAAGAACCATGCTCATAGGGACCTATTTCATTTTTTAACGAGGTTGACATAGTAAAAGAACTATCCTCATGGTACCTTGATTACGGCCTATAAGAGGTCATATCTTCCAAGAGGTTCTCATCAGATGGGAGAACAACGCTTTGGAAGGGATACATGTCAAGTGATCTAATGGAAAGATCAGGTTCCAATGCCCCCAGTACATGATACACTATATCACTAACTAGATCATCAGTAGACGCGGGCACGGAACAGGTGGCCACATAATTAACATGTGGCAGGGGTGATACCACTTGCATATAAGGACCATTTAGGGAAGATGGTTGATCGGGAGTCAAATTAGGACCAATGAATGAAAGTTGATCAATGGCCACAATTCTTCCTTCATGCGGGAAACATATGACACGAAAGAGAGAAGAGATAAGAGCTCCTATGACATAAACAGAGTCACAACCGAGGAGTAAATTAAAATCCAAAGGGCCTTGGACAACCATCATGTTGAGATAGATGATTTTTCCTCCCAAAGTAATAGCCAACTTCAAAAGGATCCCTAAGGGTTGACTGGTTCCTCTGTTAAAAGCTAACAGATTCACAAGCTGCGGAGAACCTAAAGCTTGCCAAGTAGTTGAGGACATAATACTAATAGATGTGCCTTCATCTAAGATTGTGCCAGGTACGGGTGTATTATAATCTTGTACTGTGATCTGAAAGGGCACATAGGAAGAAAGACGATATCTTGACACTCCAACTCCAATCAAAGAAAGTGACGAAACTACTTGGAGAGGGTGCCATGGGAATAGGAGGATCACCCTTGTATCGTGGCAAAAGGGGGATTGCCCCCTAATTCTTTTGAATCTGAAGAAACTAGAAGTTGAGCGGTACAAACTTCACTCTCTACAAGATAGATACGATCAACTGAAAGCGGAATCGGGTCAACCATTTTTTCAACTAATGGTTGGTCGGAAACAGAGTCATGGGATTCACTTCAAAGAGAGTGGGATTGACCAGAGATGAGTTTTGATCAATCACTTGATCAACTAGTGGAGGATTAAGGGAAAGCTTCTGATAACCAGTTAGAAGATGAGGTTGAGAAGTGGTAAGGTTATCCAACACGTTAGAGGTTTCATCCATATAAGGACAAAGGTGAATAGGATGATGCCCTTCACATAACGTACAGGGAAATTTGACTTTTCCCTTTTTCCCATGGGCTTTACTGTCACTAGCATGATCTCCAAAGGTTGATTACAAAGGTCGATGTGAACATGTGGACCACACTTCTAAATTCTAATATATTGGGAATACCAGCACATTCTCGAAGAAGGTGGTCGCCCTTACAAATCTTGCAAGGGAATTTAACTTTGCGGGGTTGATTGGAAGATTTTCCAACATCAGTTGCATCTGTAACAATGGTTGCTTGGTTGGCCCTTTGCTTATTTTTCTTCTTCTTAATCTTCCTTTTCTTCTCCTTCTTATCCACCTGGTTACTAGCTTGTAGGCTTTCACCAGATGAAGAGGAAGAAGACCGAATAGACGAAGAAGGCAAAGAGTCAACTTTAGGCTCCACAGGTGGTCGATATTGTTCGGGTGTAGGAGAGCCCGGTTGAGGAGCAGTTTGAGCATTTGGAACTATAGGGGTCGAAAATAACCAAGCTAGAAAACCAATGGTAAACCCAGGAAAGGACAACGTTGCCATATAGGGAGCACCAACATTTCCAAAAGAAGGAAAAGGACCAGGATTCTTGTCAGAGGGGTTTCCTTGGTTGGTGAACTCGGGAACTGTTGCCATTAGTCTCAACCTAAGATCTACTAAGGAGTATTTCCACAGGAAGGATGTTTTTTCGCGGTCAATTAATTGATTTTAGAACTTAACAAAAATAAATAAAAAAGGGGTAACTAGGCATAAAGGTTTACCAAGCAACTGTGAACTGCAATATACACCTTGGTGAACCAAGGACTTAACATACGACATCCAATCTCCCCGAATGTTATGTTCGGTGTATCATGGTATATAAGGCTACAGACTCGATTACCTATGGATGAATAACAACCTATTGGGGACTCCCAAAATATAGGCAACGGTACATGGGGGTGCAGTCTGTGGTAGTGTTGTCTAATGCGTAACTGTTCGATGAGAGCGTTCCCATATACTTACCATGCATGGAGTGCCTCCGATATACCCGAAAGTACTGGAGAACGGTCCTATACACTTTCGTACGTGGAACGAGATTTCACCCTCGGGATGCAACGCTGGCAAATAACGACAACTCCTACATTTAACGACGCCAGAAGACGTCTCTTGCCTAGACCTCTAAATGTTTTCATTAATGACAAATGCTCCTTAGGTTAATTGAGGTAAATTTTAAGTCAATCTTGGATTAAGTTTCAGTTTTAAGGCTCAAAGATCGATGTCACCTGAACACACCTATGATGCAACTAATAGGAGAAAAAATTATTCTTTTCATTTTGATGAAAGCTATCTAGTGTAGGGAGAAAACACAAACATTGATGCATCAATCAAGTATGGAACAAACCAAGCTTTCTAACGAGAATTTTCTCTTTCACTATTCCAATGTACCTACCAAAAGTAACATGATTTTTTTTTGTTTTTTTACTTTTCTTCTCAATGGATGAAAATGTACTTTTCAGCTTTCAACACTAAGCAATGTAATCTATGCTCAATGATAATCCCAAAAATGACTTTTCAATGCAATGTAATCTAATGCAATTCGAAAAGTAAACTTTGAGATGAAAGCTAAGCAAATGCAAATGCGATTTCTTTTATGGTTCTCAAAAGAACTAATAATGCTTTAATCAACAACAAATTAGTATTCCTTCCACACATACAAGCAACAAACAATAAATTCAATTGACCCAATAACTAAAGACTCAACCAAAATTCACTTTCACTACTTCAAACAATGGGATGGGCTTTTGCAAACCAATAAGAAATAAAAAAAAATAATGGAAAATTCTTTGCACATAGAGCATGAGAACACTTCAGCGATAAAGACAAAAAAACAACTTTTTGATAAAAACCCTAAAAAATTGTCATTTTTTGGATCAATGCTACTTTTATGGTCAAAATCCGCACTGAGAAGGTGGATTAGCGCTACTTTTATGGTCAAAGGCCACGCTGATAAGGTGGATCAACGCTACTTTTATGGTCAAAACTTGTGCTGACAGGGTCTTCAACGCAACTGTAATGAGAAAAATCAACACTGATAGCGCGACTGTTTTGATAAAAAGCGTGCCGAGCGAGAAAGACTTAGGAAAATGAGGAGAAATCCAAAGAGAGATCTAGACTTGACACTCTAAAGAATGTACTACTCATAATGCAGACCCAAAATGACCCTAAATCACAGATCACAAGGAGGTTGGTCAAACTAATAAAAAAGACCAAACATAAAAAGGAGGTTTGAAGGGTTATAAGCTCCCCAGTGGAGTCACCATTTTGTTGTGCAGGAAATCTTTTTTGCAGACAGAAACAATCCCTCTAGTCCTATGGGAGGATCTAGAAACAAACTAGACAAATATGTGCAAACTTTCCTAGTTTATATCATAAAATACAAAGGAAGATAGATGACCTACCTCACTCTGATGCTAACACCCGTTGATGTCGTCCTTGATCTTCTCACTTCCAAGTTCAATTCTCTCTACGTCGTTGTGGATGAATACCTGCAGGGAAGATCAAACAAAGACGACACAGGCATACATATCATAATTCATTCTAACATAAAATATGTGACAAATCAAGGAGTATCACACTAAATGAGTAATGATTTACACATTTATGGAAAGCAAACACATAATGTATTATTAATAGAAAGTAAGGGAAGCATACAACCACTTAAGCCTTGATGTTGGAAGCCTCCTTTAGATGAGTTTCCAAGTCCTAGCCAAGACCTTCAAGCACTCCTTTCTCCTTAGCAAAATGGGCAGCATTTAGGCATAGTTTCAGCATAGGAAGGCAACCAAGCAATAGCCAACCAGTAGCTAACCAAAAGTAGATGGTAGGGGTTTGATTTATAGGGAAGGAGAGGGAGTTGAGGATCCATAAAGGAGGGAGAGGTTCCACATTTCAAGGGGAAGATCCATGAAAGTAGGATCAAGAACCAGGAATGGGAGGTCTCGCTCTAATCCTCATTCAACTGCAACCAACTCGCCGTTCTCGAGACTTCTAGTAGGAGAAGCTTCTCCTCCATTTTAGGAAAAACTGCCTGAAGAGGGCCAGCGCAGATTTTCCTATCAAAAGGCGCGTTGCCAGCACTAGTCACTAGTTAGACAAAAGGTTACCAGCGTGAGTTTGTCTGCTAAAAGTAGTGTTGGGCTTGAAAAACAAGGTTTTGTACAAGTTGTTCAGAATTTCTTCAAGACAAGTCTTCTTCCTTCAGGGATGCTTCTGAACATGTTTCATGGTGAATACATTGTTTTTGACAGCTTTCGTCACTTTGTGACACTTGTGACATTGACGACACAAAGTGCGACACTTAGGATATGAGACTGGGAGTGTGACAAAATATTGTATAACAATCACAAGCAGTTATCAAAGTAAGAGAAATAATCTATTTAGTTGCCCCTAGATTTCTCAACATGATATCAGAGCTAAGGTAACTACGACAAGAAGAAAAGGTGGCTTGAAGATCATTATTGAAGAAGGATACATAAGGGTCGAGCACAAGGAAATCATTAAGGAGAAATAAGAAGCACCAAGGAAGAGCATTGATATCAAAGATTACCCCTAGATTTCTCAACATGGTATCAGAGCTAAGGTAACTACAAGAAGAAAAGGTGGCTTGAAGATCATTATTGAAGAAGGATACATAAGGTCGAGCACAGGGAAATCATTAAGGAGAGATAAGAAACACTAAGGAGGAGTATTGATATCAAAGATCACATCATCACAAGGAGAAGAAGACCTCAAGGACCCTACCTGAGAAGGAATACACATTTGAAGCATCTTGAAGTCTCCATATTCTATGGTTCTACATCTAAAGGAAGTAAGAAGAGGCATGGTCATCATCACCAAAAGGTGATCTCCCTCACATGGAAGCAAATATCACTTCTCAAACATCCTTGAAGAAGATCATCAAGGAAGCAACATCATCAAGAAGACATCAAGTTGAAGATATCGTCATCTAGGAGCATCTTCACTTGATATGTAAATATCTTTATATTTATGTCTAAATCTACTATAAAAATGACTTCATTTTGCAAGGAAAGCAACAAATTGGTTGGGCCATCAAATTTCATTGTATGGAAGAAGAGGATAGATTTGATCCTCATAGAGAATGAAGTTATTGAATATGTTAAGGGTTCAATCTCCAAACCATCTCAAGAGTAAGCTCAAGCACTATCAAAATATATGAAAGGGGAAATAAGGGCTCAAAGAATCCTCATAGAACCAATCAAGGAATCCTTCATCCCTTATGTAGCAAAGTTGGAGAAATCGAAAGATATGAAAAGTTGGTATAATTGTTTTCCGTAAGTATTGCAGTTGAAGTTATATCATTGAGAACCTAACTATCCAAGATGACGATATCAAAGGAAGAAGGGGTAGCCTCATACCTTATGAGTGTATCTCAAATAAGAGATCAATTACAAGAATTAGGAGGAATAATGTCTGATAAAGAGATGACCACCGTTGTGCTCAATGCACTACCTAATGAATGGGGCAATTTTGTATCAAGCATTTATGGAAAGAAAGAAGCCACTCCATTCAGTGAACTTTGGACATTATGTAAGATTGAAGAAACTAGGTTGAAAGCGAAGAGTGATGTTGGATCAAACGAACAAGTTTAAGGATATGCTACCATGGCCAAGAGAAAAGGAAGGTTTGGAAAGTTTGATCCTCGGAAAAAGAAGAAGATCGATATGTCAAAGATACAATGTTATGAATGTAACGAATATGGGCACTTTAAAAGGAATTGTCCCAAACTCAAGAAGGAAAACAAGAAGAGAAAGGAAAGAAATGAAGTCCATGTTATCAAAGAAGTGGAAGAATTAGAAAAGAAGAAATCAAAGGAGGAGGAAGTGAAATATCTCTACTATGGCTGAGATAATCTCCTTCACTAAGTAAAGTCTACATGGTTGCAGCAGTCATCATGATAGAAAGAAAGTATCTCATGACATATCCATTAGAAGCATATAAGGACAACCATAGTAGCAGTATGTATGGTTGGAGGAAAATCATCTAGCAAGACAAAAGAAAAAGAAATCATCATACATCATCATCATTAGGAAGGAGCATTTGTGGAATGAGGATCATCAAGATCCTCCATTGGAATCTTCATTAAGAAGGTTCACCTATACTTAGAAGAAGCAAGTGCCTCGTAGATAGTCCACATTCCACCTTGTGTGGGATCCATTGGTATGGCATGATGACCAAGATGTGCAGCTTGCCAAGTTAGTTGAAGTACTTTCATCTTCAAGCAAGGAAAGGAAGTTGCTAGAAGGAAGTCTAGATGACCAAAAGAAGGAAAAGGTATGTATATATTTAATAGATAAAATCATGTCATCATATAGTTGCAGATAGCATGGTTGAATGCTCTATCTCATGAGCATGATCGAAGAAAAAGGATCTCTTCCATTAGAGTGATGGATGAAGGCCTGTAAACAATGTGCCTTGAACTCTTCTACATATTGATAAGATGAAATCAACATAATATGACCTCATATGGAATATGAGGTGGTTGACAATCATGGTTTGTGTGTTGAAAGAACCATATAAAGAAGATCTTGAGGAAAGCAATATGTGAAGAAAGGAAGAAGATTTCGTGAAAGATGCAACTATTGTCATGTAAGATAAGATGAGTGATCAACATCTGATATCTAGAAGAATTAACTATGACATCTCCATAGAGAAGGTATGAAGACCCTGATAAAGTCTGAAAAAGAAGGAGACCCTTGATATTGAATATCTTGGAGATGGAGTCATACATGTGCATGATGTTGATGTTGCAAAAAGTTGATGTCATGACGAAAGGGCCGTCATAAAAAGGTAATTTCAAGTTAATGTTCATTTTGATTTTTGAAAACATCTAGCTGGGTTGAAATAGGGCTACCGTAAGAGAGTTGTAGAAGTCACCTACAACTAGTACTCATGAGAATGAATGGAAGATCCTGAAAGAAACATGACTTGGAAGAGGTAGTTGTATGAAGGATACCCAGATGTGGACTGGAAGATCACTTTCTAATGAAGAGAAGGATGACATTACTATTGGTTCACACTATGTCTTGTTGAAAAGAAAGTGATGTAGAAGATGGTCGATGCCCTATGAAGAAGTTATGATGAAGAAGGCTCTATAATGAAGAAGATGAAGTTCATGACATAATGTAGAAAGAGGAGCCCTACAAGCAATTGATAGTACCATGATCTCCACCAAAGAGGAGAGAGCTACTATTAGAAACAAGTACCTAGTTGAGAGGGAGCTTGGGCAAGTCCCTGGTTAAGAGGGAGCTTGAGTATATTCCTTTTATAGGAATGAGTATATCCTCCCTAGTTGAAACAGAGAGATAAACACATCATTCTTGTCTTCATGTTATGAAGAAAGAATGGAGGATTGGGTAAGTGTCTGGTTTTCGATACTCTTTGAGGATGTTGTTGGGCATCCAATACGTAAGAGTAGTCGAAGAGAAAATTCCCTGAGGATGGTTTATTCAAAGACAGGAATTGTCCTAGAAGGACATACCTTGTGAACATTCGGGTGGGGTATGTGCCTTAAGAGATAATGATGATGGTGTCTATCAGTCATTGTCTCGCCAGCACTATGCTTTAATCTTTTGGAGAGATAGAGTTGTTAGTAAAGGCCTTGCTATGTGACAATGCTAGTTGGTATGATGAGATGCAATGAGATAAGATGAAATAATAGCTTATGAGATGGCTTACCAATCCAACTCTTCTTATCAGTATGAGAATGTCCAATTACCTTGTATAGATTGTGAATACCTCCCTAGTTAAGAGAGAGTGTTGAAATATGTAACTAGGTCCAGTCTTCATAATGACATATGTAATCATGATTTTATTTATTTGATGTAAAGAGAAAAATAAATTTATTATTTTCATTCTTGATGCATGGGTTTCATGGTCAAGGTAAATTTATTTATAGGTCAAGCACCCATTGAGTTCTTCTAGGTTTGTCATAGAGTCATAAAATCAATTAATTCATTGTCATGTATGGAAGACCCTTTTGGGCATATTGTATCACGTCAAGAAAATCATTGTAAGTCATAAAATGTGTCAAGGGCCCTCCAAGACCTTGCCAAACAAGCAACATCAAGTCGACCTTCAAGAAATAACAAGTCGGCCTCATGAAAGGGCTATTCGACCTGCTAGAGAGACTATATAAGAGAGCTCGACTTCATTTGGAAAAGCATCCAATCAAGCAATAAAAAGTTCGATCAAGGAAGATAAGAAAACAAGAACGAAGCCTCATCACCTAATGAATAGAAGAAGAGAGAAATCGAAGTTTTGGATTTGTTTTAGGGTTATATCTCTCACATGTGCGAAGATTTAGGGCATCATCCTACTGTAGCAAGATCAAATTGAAAATTTGTTAAGTGAAGTTAAGCTTCAAGAGAATCTACTTTGAAAGTTGAAGTCTTAAGGAGAAGAAATCAAGTTAAGAATAGTAAAGGACTCAAATCTTCCCCAAGGACAACCACACGTGTGAAATTGCGATGACTGTTGGGGACCAAAAATTGTAGGTCAAAGAAGTTGAAGTTGTTGGGGTTGAAGTTGTCGGGGTCAAATTTGTTGTTGTAAGTTGTTGAAGAGAGGCTCATCAAAGGAAGGTTTGACTTGGTCTTGGAGGGGTCTTTGTCAGGGGTCATATTTCTTGGAATTTGTCATTTGAAGTCCTATAAGAAGAGTTCTTGTGGTTTTTCCTCTCAAGAGGAGAGATTTGCTGACAGCCTATATTTTGTGTCTTTTTGTTTCATTGATCTTCATTTTTTCCTAGTTGTTTGATGATAGAGAACACTAATAATAAATAAGTGAAAGAAGAAGAAAATCATGTTAAGTAAAAATACATCACAAGTAGTTATCAAAGTAAGAGAAATAATCTATTTAGCTGCCCCTAGATTTCTCAAAATTAAGAAGGTCAGAAAATGAGATGATATAAAGAAGAGGTTGAGTCATCCTCCTAGGAGAGGTTATGGGCCCACATAACAAGGGCACACACCCCAAGAGGGTAATTTATCCTACATATCAAGTTTGACTCAGTTGGCCTTAACCACAAACTCAGTATACAATAAATGAAATAAAATATGGCCATAGCCATAATTACAAATACATAATGCCACATCAATGGGTCATGGTCAAAAGTAAAAATTAAGCCTATAATTCCAACACCCCTCCTTGCATTGAACAAGGGACCATAGAGAAAAGTCATTACAATACAAGATTTACTCCCCCCTTAATGCTAAGGGGATGGCCATATCATCTCCTTGAATTCTACATTTTCTCCTTCATAAAGCTATCAAGATCCTCAATAACCAGCACTGAGCTCCATAGATATTTAGGTGGGAGATATTGTAGGACGAAGGAGATTTCTCGTGATAGAATGTAGATGGACTAGCCAGAAACTTTGTTGCATGCACAAGAGTGGGGATAGTCCACTTAGGTGTAGGCCCTAACCTATCCAATTGAAGAGACAACTGGAATAGGAAAATTTGATAAGTCGTCAATCATGGGAGAGCCACTGATGAGAGTATAAGTCGTCAATCATGGGAGAGCCACTGATGAGAGTATCATGAAGATGTAAAAAGACTATTTGCAATAGGAAAAACTGATAAGTCGTCAATCATGGGAGAGCCATTGATGAAAGTATCCTGACGTTGTGAAAAGAGTATCTGCAATAGGAAAAATGGGTAATTCATAAATAGGGTCCCCATCAATCATGGGAGTCTAATCAAACATTGTAAAAGGACTACTTGAGAATACTCATAGAAGTAGAGAAAGGACCAACATCATACTATGAAGGAGAAGGGTCTGTTCAAACTACAATAGGAATCATCTAAAAGAGGACCTACATGGTGATTAGAGGAAGCATAATGTGATCCATCTAACAATCCACTAAAAGAAGTAATGGGAGAGATATTGGCAAACAGTGACTAGGAATGTCATAAAAAATAGCCTATCTACATTGTTCGACCACCATGTGAGTGGTGGGATCATAAAGGCGACATCACTAAAGAGTTTCACTATAGCAAACCGAAGTGTAGTAGGAATCTGACAATGCTGATGTGTTTCACTTTTCATGATAGAACAAAGAAATAGCCACATATTTTCCCACAACGAAGCCATTGGAGGATCTTCATTCTATCATTTTAAATCTAAGTATATCCCTGAGTTGTGATGGACCTTCCTCTTGAGCATACAATGCTTTTGTAGGCTTCACCTTTTATGCGAACACTACATCTAGATAGATGGTTGCATTGAAGCTATAATTCTAATTTGTTCACTTTTTCGACCTAAATACTTTATCCTATTAAAGAACTCCCATTTATTTAGTTGCATCAACCTCATGTCTGCAAGATGAACGTTTTTTAGGTGTCTTCCTTTGCATTATTAATGTATCTATTTGTAAGATTGTTTTGCCACAGCAGTTAATTATATTAGAAGAAACAATTTTGTAATACCTCTTTTTGAAGGAGTCCTTTTGTCATCTCATTGAGACAAGTTAACAAATCCAACCCATAGCATCAGCATATCACTGTCGGATATTTCTTTGCCCTTTTATCTAATGGATTATACTTGCTTCTCTTGAAAATATAGGTACGAAGAACTCGCATGTTGGCTCACATGGTAAATGAATTTACATTGATAATATGGTTATCCTCTTTAATAATCATTGTATGTTTTTGTTATGACCTTATGGTTATTATGATATCAGGCATCTATTTTCAAATTTCAGGAGAAATTATGTTAGAATGGCAAATGCACATATCAATGCAAATTGCCATGGTCCATGATGTTGAAAAACGATACAGTATATTTTCATCCTCAGAATTTGTGCTTTGGATAATAAGACAATCCAACTTCCTCAAAGCCTAATGGTAGTTCTAATACCGAAATGAAATGAGGCTGAGACTAATCCTTTCTCAATAACCCTTTCTGGTCACCTGCATATCCATATATTGCATAGATAGAGGGATATGTATAATCTATAAGAAGGATATTGGAGTTATAAAGTCATTTTCCTTCCAGAAAGACACATCCATTACCTAATAAGTATGACACAACAAATATGATTATATTTTCTTGGTCCATTTACAGACTAAAGAAAGAATTTAATCTTATAGGTCATGCCAAGCCAAGCCAAAGTTGTATTCGCACACATGTGCATGTAGGTGTCATACATACCAGTAAGCAAAGAAATTGGGATAAGTGTTTTATGTATTAATTACACATGGTATTGTTTATCGCTAGGCTCTTTAGGGACAGAGTGCTTAAATATGAAATGATTAAAGTTCAATATTGAGATTGAGTGCTTAAATATGAAATGATTAGACTTCAGCATAGAGATTTTAAGGTTTTGAATTTTTAAGTGTGTTTATAAACCTTTACCTAGCATATAATACCAGATCTGTGATAATGTCAGTTTTTTTTCAAGTGATATTATGCAAGTGAAATAATTTTTGTTAATGGAAAGATAACTTTTAGAATACTTGTTGAAATTTTGAAAAAGGATTTATGTGTCGATTAAAAAATTACTTGGTTTAGGAATTTCAGTGTTAGAAAAAAGTAATTTTAACATTATAAAATTGTCTTGAAAGTAATTTCAATATTAAGAATTTTAGTTGAAGGTAGAAATAAATGGTATTACCAACAGAGTAAAAGAATGGAATTATTTTTGTAGATAATGTATCTAAATAATTTTAATATTAAGAATTTTGGGTGAATGTAATAATAAATGGTATTACCAACCAAGTAAAAGAATGGAAGTGTAGATAATGTATCCAAGTTACTTCTACAGAGAGTTGGAAAGCAGTGTGACTCATTACTTTGATGTTTTAATGTATGGGAGTTGACTATGTATGGTATCGAAATCAATTTGTGAATGATAAATCAAACTCTCTTTTAAATGGGATGATAAATAACTTAAAAGGTATATTTTTATATGATCTTTAATTAAGGGGGAAAATTTTAGAAAGTGTTATTCAATATGGACGGATTTTTATGTTAATTTTTTTTCCTTTCGGATGAGGGTAATGGCAACATGATGGGGCATTAATGGTCATTTGCTCAGCATAAATGGTTGTCTAGGTGAATTCTAATATCAATGTGAGGATATAGGAGGATGAGGGTAATGTCAACATGATAGAGCATTAATGGTCATTTTCTTAGCATCGTTGGTTGTCTAGGTGACTTCTAATATCAATGTGAGGGTATAGGAGGGTGTTGACAACTTGATGGAGTGACAATTTGTTGGAGAATATATGTAAAGTTTGATTCCAAGTTTGTGTTGGGGAATGAGAAGCTCAACTATTTTTAAGAGCCTTATTTTGTGTTTGAAGCTTGCATTTAAAGGAAGATGTTAAAAGATGAAACACTAAAGTCCTTTACTATGTGTCAATTTTATATAATATTATTAATGTTTGTTAAATTATGGTATGTTCTATGCTTAAGAACAATTTACTTCAAATTTTCTTATTAGCCCAATATCAATTTCCATAATTGCAATTACATCAGCATGATAGTAAAATGCAGATAGAACATAAATGTAAATAGTAGAAGACAAGCCAAGACAAGAGACACAAGATGTGGCACCAGCCAGGGACAAACCCAAATACGGAGAAATCCTTGATCAATTCTTCTTATATTCTTTAATAATTCAATAGAGAGAGAGAGATAGTACAATTACACAAATCTGTAATTTTATGACAGCAGCAACAAAACCCTAACCAGCAAAGTCAAATATGGTCAAATAGGTCAAAATTGACCTCAAGTCAACCTCAGTCAACTCGGCCTTCAATAGCAAGTACAGGCAACCCAAAACAGTCCTGAAATATGGTCAAACAATAGTCAATGCAAGTATAGGTATGCGGTCAACCCTTTGACAATCAACGCTGGTCAAAACAGGTCAACATTTGTTGCCCAGAAATGTGGCTAGCCTAGGAGAGGTTTCCCAACCCAAACCACAATCAAACTAATCTCCTCGCTGGTCAACGCAACCAAAACTCAACCTTTCTGCTCCACGGTCAACCCAAGTCAACATTGCCATAGTTTAGATTTGCGTCCTCCTTTCAACCACACGTGTGAGAGAGAGATGCTCCTCTAATGCGTAGGAGAGAGAGAGAAGAATTTGTGTTGAGATGAGTGAGTTTATGCCACAAGGTCTCTTCCTTTTATATGCCACGTTGAGGATAAGTTGGGGTTGTAAAACATTGTTTCGCTTGCTGGCCGACCTTGACAAATTGTCAAGAATACAAATAAATTCATATCTCCATGAATACATGTCGGAATCAGATAATCCTTAGATCAATCCTACACCTCTCAGTGAGAGGAATCCAAGAAAAATATCAGCTGCCATAAATAAGGTGACCCACATGGAGTTTGGCCCTAGTTTCCAATTTTAACACTCCCTCTCAACTAGGGAGAACTCATCTGTTAATCCATTTGTATGTTGGTACTATCTTTGCCATCAATGCACTGCTATGCTGAACCATGAAGAAGAAGAAGTGATCGAGAATGTATCATACCATCCTCTACTGACCCGAAGTCAGTCCCAAATAAAAGAGAGTGTGTAATAGCACCCTTACTGACCCGAAGTCAGTCCCAGATAAAAGAGAGCGTATAATAGCACTCTTACTGACTCGAAGTCAGGCCCAATGAAGAGAGTGTGTCATCCCACTCTTACTGATCCGAAATCAGTTCCAAATAAATAGAGTGTCTCATACCACTCTTACTGACCCGAAGTCAGTTCCAATTGATCCCAAATCAATATCATCCTAGCATAGGGAGTACGGTAGTTACACGATGCGTCCATCAATACTACTATGGTCCCCATCCTCATTTCCCTACTCATTGGCCAGATGAGAGGTACTCCCCATGAGTCCCAGACTGCATGGGTATGATGTCTCAGCAGGAGAAGGATGAACCACTCATCCTGCCTACATGTCGCCACGGGGTATCACAGGGGAAGGTTGAACCACTCATCCTGTACATAACAAACCACTAGGGGAAGGATGAACCACTCACCCTATGGTTGTTCATCGCTCCAAGAAGTACTCCAAGCCCCCTGGAGCTCCCAGAGCTCAATGTACATATCATGCAGGACCCTCATAAGAGGGTCTCTCCACGACTCCTAGCCCTTCTCGGAAAGTCAAGAATTTGACCTTTCCTAGGGGCTTCGTTAGAATGTTGGCGACTTGCTCATCAGTTCCAATATGATGGAGCCTTATTGCTCCTCGTTATACCATATCCCGGATAAAGTGGTACCTGATATCGATGTGCTTGGAGCGATCATGAAATACGAGATTCTCTAATAAACGAATCCCACTTTGGTTGTCGCAGAGGATCACGGTAGTATCTAGCGTATGACCAAACAGCTCACTAAAGAGCTTCTGCACCAGACAACTTCACAAGAGGCCATACTCACAACAATGTATTCAGCCTTAGTAGTGCTCAACGCCACCGACTTTTGCTTCCTGCTCATCCAAGATATTGAAGTAGAACCCAAAGAGAAACAACACCGGGAAGTGCTCTTTCAGTCCACCACACTGCCTGCCCAATCAGCATCGGAATAACCATGCAGCCTCACATATTCGAAAGTGTATCTCAGCCCATGAATGATTGTGCCCCGAAGATATCTCAGAAGATTCTTGGCACCAATCCAATGTGAGTGATGAGGCTCAACCATATATTGGCTCAACATGTTGACTGCAAAACATATATCCGGACGGGAGTTCACCAAGAACATCTGTTCTCCTATGAGTTGACGATACTCAGAGGCATTTCCCAATACAGGTCCGACAGCACTATCGCATAACTTCTCGATGTTAAGCTCCATTGGGGTAGTCACGGGCTTGCAGTCCACCATCCCAAATCTTTCCAATATCTTCACCACGTATTTTCCTTGAGATAGGAAAATTTCTCTTGGCTTTTTCCAAACCTCCAACCCTAGGAAGTAGTGCATCAATCCTAGGTCCTTAATCTCAAATTTGGAAGCCAACTCCCTCTTACATTTGTGAATGAGGGTTTGCACCAATCAGAAAGAGGTCATCCACATACAACACCAGTATGAGAGGCTTATCGTCTTCAACTTTAAAGTAAAGGAAAGGATCGACTTCACTCCTAGTGAATCCCAACTTCATCAAATAGTTATCTATCCTCTCATACCAAGCTCGGGGTGCTTGCTTCAGCCCATTGAGAGCTTTCTTCAACCTGCATACATGAGATTCTTGATTATGAATATCAAACCCCTCGGGTTGTTCCACATAGACTTCCTCTTTAATCGAACCATACAAGAACGTAGTCTTGACATCCATCTGATGCAGGTTCCATCCTTGCAAAATAGAAAGGGCTATGATCGAGCAGATGGTGGTGTATCAAGCAACAGGTGCAAATATCTCATCATAATCCACACCTTCCTTTTGAGAGAAGCTTCGAGCAACAAAGCGAGCCTTATACTTTTCAGCACTCCCATCAGCTCCATGCTTGATTTTGTAAAGCCATTTCAAGGTGACAACTGATTTGTCCTGGGGTATGGGGACCACATCCCAGTCATCATTCTTCATGATGGACTCGTATTCTTCATTCATAGCATCCTTCCTTACTTGATGCTTCATGGCTTCTTCGAACGATGTAGGCTCGTTTTGAATGATGGTGTTCATAATGGTCAAGTATCCCTGATACTTGGTCGACTTCTTGCTTTCACGGAAAGTCCCTCTGGGTGCAATATGTCTCTCGTCATCTTCAAGAGCCCCCCTAAGCCATGAGGGTCTCTTCCTAGAAGAGGAAGGCTCTTGCAGAGGGGGATCAATAGGATCCATAGGTTCTTCAACATCGGGCATCGTTTCATCTTTCTTCTCATCTGGCTTCTTGGTGTCAGCTTCTTTATCTTTCCTTAGAATAGGAAGATTGTCAACCTTTCTAAGAGTCATATCTTCATCAAAGGTGACATCATGACTTATCTCAACTTCCCTTTGACCAACCACATAGATTCTATAGCCCTTAGAAATTTCGCTATAGCCCACAAAGATTCCTTTCTTTCCAGATGCACCCACTTTGCTTCTTTTATCTTTTGGCACATGAAAATATACTTCTAAAATGAGAGACATCAGGTTTCTTACCAGTGAGCATGTCTTCGGGAGTCTTGGAGTCCAATGCTTGATGAGGGCATCTGTTTTGAACATATATGGCAGTATTCGTAGCTTCGGCCCATAGAAATGTTGGAAGCCTTTGATCATGGAGCATGGCACGAACAACTTCCACAATCGTACGATTCTTCCTTTCAGACACACCATTTTGCTCAGGAGTGTATGGTGTTGTGGTCTCCCTCTTAATGCCAGCTTATCTGCAAAATTCATGGAACTCATTGGATTCATACTTGGTCCCATTATTAGTCCTTAATATCTTGATTCTTTTCTCGGTTTGATTTTCGATCAAGGTTTTGAAGTGACGGAACTAGGTGAACACTTCATCCTTCCTTTTCAAGAAGTATATCCAAGTCTTGCGAAAATAATCATTTGTAAAAGTGAGATAATATAGATATCCTCCCAAAGAGTTTATGAGCATCATACCAGATATGTCGGAGTGGACCAACTGTAATATATCTGTAGACTTGTTATGGCTCGAGGGGAATGGTCCCCTTTTGAGCTTTCCTTCAGCACATCCCGAACATGCACCTTCATGCTCCACTTTGAACTCGGACATCCCTATCACCATTTGTCTTACATCGGGTAGAACCTTATAATGAAGGTGGGCAAACCTCCGGTGCCATAATTCAAATTGTAGAGATGTGTCACAAGAAATGACCCCCAACAAACTTCCTCCAACTTGATATAAAGAGTCAATATGAAACCCAAGAGTAAAAACATCTTTAAAATTCTCTTTCCAAACACATACCTTGCCATCGATAAATGCCATCTTGTAGCCTTTGTCTTCTATTTGCCGAAATGGACACCAGGTTCCTCTTGAGATCAGGTACATATAGGACTTCTTGCACTTCCAATGTTAGATCAAGAGACATCTTCCATCCGTGATAGCCAGACTTCTCACGGAGCTTGTCTTCAGTTGGGAAGTGGGATGAGGACCCCATGAAGCCCTTTGACCGTTCCAACTATCTTCAGTGATTGCTCTTTCACTCTTTCTTGGGCTTTGCCTTCACCTCAACTCTGATTCCATGTAAATTATGGTATGTTGATAGTGATTGCTCTTTCACTCTTACTTGGGCTTTGCCTTCACCTCAACTCTGATTCCATGTTAAATAATGGTATGTTCTATGCTTAAGAGCAATTTACTTCAAATTTTCTTATTAGCCCAATATCAATTTCCAGAATTGCAATCACATCAACATGATAGTAAAACGCAGATAGAACATAAATGTAAACAGTAGAAGACAAGCCAAGACAAGATACACAAGATGTGGCACCAACCAAGGACAAACACCAAAGCGGGGAAACCCTTGATCAATTCTTCTTATATTCTTCAATAATTCAGCAGAGAGAGAGAGATAGTACAATTACACAAATCTGTAATTTTATGGCAGCAAAAACAAAACCCTCACTAGCGAAGTCAAAGTTGGTCAAATAGGTTAGAATTGACCTCAAGTCAACCTCAGTCAACTTGGCCTCCAAAAACAAGTACAGGCAGCTCAAAACAATCCTAAAATGATGGTCAAACAACAGTAAACGCAGGTATAGATCTGTGGTCAACCCTTGATAGCAAACACTGGTTAAAGGGTGGTCAAAACAGGTCAACGTTTGTTTCCCAGAAATGCGGCTAGCATAGGAGAGGCTGCCCAACCCAACCGCAGTCAAACTAACCTCCTCACTAGTCAACGCAGCCAAAACTCAGCCTTTTTGCTCTACAGTCAGCCCTAGTCAACGCTGCCTTAATTTAGATCTGTGTCCTCCTTTCAGCCACACGTGAGAGAGAGAGAGATGCTCCTCTAATGTGTAGGAGAGAGAGAAGAATGTGTGTTGAGATGAATGAGTTTATGCCACAAGGTCTCTTCCCTTTATATGCCACGTTGAGGATAAGCTGGGGGTGTAAAAAACTGTTTTGCTTGCTGGTCGACCTTGACAAATTGTCAAGAATACAAATAAATTCATATCTCCATGAATACATGTCGGAATCGGATGATCGTTAGATCAATCCTACACCTCTCGGTGAGAGGAATCTGTTAGGTCCCTATACTACTAGTGTAACCTCTTATTGTTATTAGTACAACCCCCTTATTATATTGTTGTGTCCATGTAGTCCCCATATTGTTATTATTGTGCCCCATAGAAGCCCACTATTGTTATTATTGTGCCCTTACATTATTATTGTTATGTCGGCTCTGATTATATTATGACCCCTTGGACTCCTATATATAGAAAGGAGGTCTTGTCGTTTGTATCATCGAAGAATTGTTCATTTGTGTAATGTAAAGGAGGCTGCCTCCTCAAAGAGGCTGAATTCTAAGGCGTTTATCTTTCTTTTCTATCTTTTTGTGAGTTGGTTTCATAACATTTGGTATCAGAGCTTTGGATTCTAGGGTTTCACTACTCCAAACAAGTCATTGTGGCATTTTCGCTATAACTTTTTTTCTGCGACGTTTCAAAGCTAAAAAAAACCCATTTGAGACGAAATCTCGCTGAACCTCGGGTTTGAATTTTAGATCTTCTCTCGCTATATTTTCGGAGATATGATCTGAGGAAGTTAGGGTTTTTGAAAAATCCAGAATTCCATCTCAAACAGGTCATCGTGGAATTTTCGCTATAATTGTTTTTTTGTGAAGTTTCATAATCTGAAATTAAAACCCATTTGAGCTACAATTTTGCTGAATCTCGGGCCCGAATTTCAGATCTTAGGTCTCTATATTTTCAGAGATACAGTCAAAGACATTTAGGGTTTCTGCAAGCGCCCGAATTACATCATAAACATGTGACCTTGGGAAAATCGTCATAACTTTCTCTCTGAGCATCAAATTGAAATGTCGTAAGAAGTTGCAGAAAGAGGATGGACTGTAGTTTTCTTTGTATCGGTGTTAGGTCCTAAGATTGAAATAGTTACACGTGGCACTTCGTACAAGTTCGCTCTACTGAACCCGTCTATAATCAGCCCATTGCGGGAGATTTGACATAACTCTTCCTTGCAGAATCCAATCTTGATAAGACTTGCGGGGTTAGAAAGAGGACTCAAAGGACTACTGCAGGATGCAATTTCAGAACTTGGAGATCTAAAATTACAGAGTTACAATCGTTTCAAGATCGAGCTCCCAAAATCAAGAAAAGGCGATATGAGGAAGTTTGATGGTAAGGATCCAGTAAATTGGATACTACAGATGGACCAATATTTTGATCTACATGAGGTGCAACTATTACAAAAGATACACATTGCATCTTCATATTTAGAACCAGATCAATTTTTATGGTATAAAGGGCTTTGTTCTCGTAAACCACTTGTTATGTGGTCAAATTTCACGGAGGAAATGATAGCACATTATGAGGATACAAAGAGCAACAACTTCTTTAGCCAATTGATAAATCTCAAACAGGAGGGTTCAATGGCAGAGCACATTGAGGACTTTCAAAAATTGAATATAAGGGTAAATGATATTCCAGAGAAGCAAAGGATTGATGTCTTCATACAGACTTTAAAGGATAACATTCAACATGAGGTTCGTCCTTGAGAACCTGATTCATTGGAGAAGGCATTCAGGTTGGCAAGAAAAATTGAACGTGGAATTATGGAAACAAGGAATCCCACCACTCACGACTATAAATATGGAAGTGTTTTCTCCTAACCTTCCACAACCTACAAGGTTTACACCACAACAATTGGAAGGAAAAAGAGAAAAAGGGCTTTGTTACATTTGTGATAGCAAATACACTAAAGGTCATACGTGTGCTGAGAAGAAATTATTTTACATAGATTGTGAAGAGGAGGAAGAAAATGATCAAGAAACATCAAAAGAAGAGGATATACACGAGGAACCAATCCCAGTGAAAGAAGAAATGAATCCGACCATATCTTGTAAAACACTGGCAAGAATTACCACTCCTCAAACTCTCAAGATAGAAGGACATATCAAGAAAAAAAAAGGTTCAAGAAGTGAAAGATCACATCGATAAAGAATAAATGAATCCGACCATATCTTCTAATGCATTGGCCGGAATTACCACTCCTCAAATTATCAAGATAGAAGGACATATCAAGAAGAAAAATGTTCAAGAAGTGAAAGATCACATCGAGCATCAAGAAATGAATCCGACCATATCTTGTAATGCAATTGAAGAAATTACCACTCCTCAAACTCTCAAGATAGAAGGACATATCAAGAAGAAAAAGATTCAAGCAGTGAAAGATCAGATCGAGCATCAACAAGAAGTTCTCCAACTTTTAAAGGATAACGCCACTTTGGTGCAGAATTGAATGAAACAATAGGCAGATCAACATCGCAGTCAAATAATTTTTGATGTAGGCGATTGGGTATTTTTACTACTACATCTCAAGCAAGCTATTTATGAGAAGGAAATGTTGGAAATACTACATGCACTTAAGAAATGGCGACCTTACCTAATAGGAAGACAGTTCAAGGTAAAAATGGATCATGATAGTCTTAAATACTTTTTAGAACAAAGATTATGTTTAGAAAAACAGAAAAAATGGGTCACAAATATGTTGGGTTATGACTTTGAAATCATTTACGAAAAAGAGAAGCAAAATATTGTTGCAGATGCACTCTCAAGAAAGGATGAGGATGTGGAAGCATTGTTTTGTGCTATTTCTATTATTCAACTAGATTGGATAAACGAAGCAAGGGATGAAGGGAAGAAGGACGAAGAAGTGTGATCACTCATTCAAAAGTTGCAGAAGATCCCAGTTCAAACAATATTGCCAGAACTTGACGAGGAAGGAAAAATTATATTGGAACCTGGAGCAGTGACAGAAACAAAAACCCGACAGCTATGGAATCGATCAATTTCAGAGTATCTCATCAAGTGAAAGAACTTACTCGTTGAAGATTCCACATGGGAGGACATGAATTTTATACAGAACCATCAAGAACTACTCAAGCATTGAGGACAACACTTTTTGAAGGAGAAGGGCATGTTAGATCCTTATACTACTAGTGTAACCCCTTATTGTTATTAGTACAACCCCCTTATTATATTGTTGTGCCCATGTGTTGTGGCCAGCAACAACCCCCCTTCTTATTTTAGTTTTGATATCAATACTAAATAAGTGGGGGCTCTTCATCTAGAAAATAACAATAAATTAGAACTTGTATTTCCTTTGTGAATAAATCTTACTGTCATAAACTTAGGAGAATACCCACAAAATCCAAAAAGACTTAAGTTTTATGATGAGTTCGAATAAAATCTCTCTCAAAAAGCATCGCATCGCAAAAAGGAAATAATGACATCATATAAGCAAACTCCTACAGATTGCGAAATCGCGACGCGAGATCGCACACCGAAAGAACTCATCGCATCACAGTTTTAATATCACTTAAGGTGAAATACTTCAAAACCAGCGATATGCGATAATACATCTCGCAAATCGCATTTCGCAGAAACACATGGTAATGAATGATTGTCAAAACATAACGGATTAGTGATATTGCGAAGCAAATTGCAAAATCGCTTTATTGCAAATCTGCAAGGCACATCGTTCCAAAAAGATTTTCGTAATCCAATGTCAAGTCATGCACATTAATGTTAATTTAATAAGTTAGTTGATGATCATTTATGAGATAAGGTTTTGATCTGATCAAGAGGTCAGTTCACATAGGGTGGTATATTTTTATGTGATTTCAACATTTAAAGCTTTCCTGTCACCTTATTCATATCATTACTCTTTCCTGATTTCGTAAATTGCAGGAGCGGAAAGCAGAAAGGTATACGTAGCAGTGTTATGGGGAAGAAGGGAAAAGCTCCAATTTCTGAAGACAAAGAAATGACGCCCTTATACACAGACACCACTTGTAACAGAGACGCCGACATCACTACTTGGGAAGGCATGTACAGTCTACTCGAAGAGGATAATCCTAGAGTAATGGAGGTTACAACAACTGCAGACTCACGAGGGTCGTCTGAGGCGTCAATTACAGAGCTTTCATGTTCATTCTTGCACCGTATAGTGGTGAGACCCAAGATTCTTCCATACACGGACATGATCAAATGGGTACTGGATAGTGTTGATATAACAGACAGAGAATTCAATACTCAAAGCCAAGAACTCATTGGGTTGTTCACTGCACAAGATTTGAGACTCATGTATCATCTACCAGAGCCACAGGTAACCTACAATAAAGAGCTCATGGAGAAGTTCGCTAAAAAAAACGAGAATTTGGCGGAATGCACCAAGGACTGGTTGGCAAAGGAAGAACCACTAAAAAGGGACAAACACGGTATGTACAGTATTGGTTCTCTCTCTTCCATGTATTGCTTTGCTGCCGCTATGCTCTGTAGACTTTTTGGAAAGCCTGATGTCAACAAGTTTTCTTCTGAATGGCTACCCCTGGTAGATGCCGCTACTATTGCTACTATTGTGGATTAGGCTAAGATATTGTCTGATAATTTAGCTATAGCTATTTGGAACTACCGGTCCAAAAGAACTACTACTCAGAGGATTTATCCTCCTTTCTATTTAGCCGCTTATGTTATGGATACAATCTGTTATGTTTCCAAGTTTCCTTTAATGGGTTGGAAGTGGACTACTCAGAATCCATTGCCCATTCACATTTATCATAAGGAATTATGGGATTCAAAGTTCATTCCACATTTTTACAAGATTTGTCATGGAGTCATGTTACCTCTGCACAGAATGTTATATAACAGGGATGCTCCAAGGTTTTCCCCTGAAGCAGAAGTTGACATTCTCCCTATTGCAAGATGGTTTGGAGAAGAACTTTTCACCTATGTCAGAGTATTTGGAAGCATTGCTTCCCCTCATGTCCTACCCTTATATGTCCCTGATAAATTATTGGCGCGAGAGATTGCCTACCAGACCTGCGGGGTGGGAGGTATGAGCAAAGAGCTGAAAGACAAAAAGAAGGCCATTTGGCCGCAATTTCCTGTGGCCTGTGGGGCCTTTTCACTGTTTGATCTAGGACATGCATTTAAAGAAGTAGACAATATGATATGTCTATGATTGTTCAAATTTCCAGGAAGACAATTCGACCCTTATGATATCATCAAGAATTTCACTACTGCAGTGAAAATAAAAGTATTTTCCAGAGAAAACGATCTTTTTGATGATACCTTTCAACAGAAAAGTACATTGAAAGAAGTTCTGCACTTGGCCCAAGTTCAATTTTCCCTAGCAGAATTTCAAGAATTCAAATTGTACAGAGAAAGGAGACTAGCTAACATCCCTTTGGATAAGTTACGCTTGGAACCAATAAGGGAGCCAACTCCCAGTATCAGTCTAAGTGGAAGTTCAGGCACAAACAAGTCCAGATCTAAATCTAGGAGAGAATCACCAGAACGCTCTAAAAGGTCCAAGAGTGACCATAATAAAAGTGAAGGGTCAGTAAGAGATACTGCCCAATCTAAGGAGCGCCCAGAACAACAGGTCTTGACTACTCCACAGGTAAATCTTCCCCCTCCCATCATCCAGCCACCACCAGTAAGAACTGAGCTGGATAAAGAATGGGAGACATTTAATGAGTTAATTAATACTGAGGAGCAGAGCACAAAGACACCTGAGAATAATGTACAGACAGTGAATGATATGGTCATTGGAATAGTCAACAATGTTCCAGAAATGGAACATATTCCCATTACCCCATCTTCTGAAATCATGCTCAAAATAGAGGAGATTCCTCCTCTAGATGTATTTTATAGTCCGCAGCATAAGGCGGTGGTAAGAAGGCAAAGAAAGAAAAGGAAATTGGACAGCGTGCTCTCACCTGAGGCAGAGCAGTTGGACGTCCTTTGGCGAGATCCTACCACTAACCCTACTGAAAATCTCACTAAATTATCACAGATCGTAGGAGCTTATGCTTCCGCGACCATTGATAAAGCGTCCGAGGTACAACAATTACTGAAAGATAAAGAGGAACAAATACAGATTTTGCAGCAACAGCTACAGCAAGCCAGTGCCAACCAGGAAGCAGAGGAGAAGTTAGAAAAATTGCAGCAGGAGTTTCAACAAATGTAGCTAGGATATCAGAACAGTTTGATCAAAAAAGAGAATCAGTTATAGGTTATGCAAGAGATGCATAAAGATGATCCCAAGCTTACAGAGTTTGTCACAAAAGCCATTGCCTTAAATGACCAACTCTTGCAATAGCAAGAAACATTATGCCAAAGAATATCGCAATGGAGCTCCTATTGCCAGATAAGCAACAGAATCACTAATCAAGTCATGGATTTGCGACATGATCATGATTTAATTAATAGAAGAATTTCTAATTATTTGGCTTGGAAAGAATCGGAGGAAGGAAGAAAGGCAAGCGCACGCAGAATCAATGAAGCCCACAAGGAAATTCTTTTTAATAAATGGGATGCACAGATCAGGAAGGCAGAACAAGCAACAAAAGAAGCAACCACGACAACAAACAATATCATTGACTGTGTCAATGAAAACCTGCACAGAGAAAATCTCATGTCAGAGACTACTCCAGGATTTCTCCCGAGTGCACAACATCTACAAACCAGCTGGAGGCAAAAGGCTGAAGAAAGAGTAGATTCCATCAAGAGGTTAACCAAGTTGAATTGGTATTCTTACTGGCAATACTGAGTTAAACCACACAATTAATGCATGACTCTCAAATGCCTCACTAACTCTGCTGAGAAGATAGCGTCAGCGCTTTCCGATTCTGTTTTTGCAGGACAACTAAAGTCGGAGGTCGGCCAACCAACTCTCTTCAAGCCGATACTGAATACTTGCAACCACAGAGAACAGATACATAGATAGTAATTTCCAGATTCAGTTTTAGTTTAGTTTTAGTTTTATTTTTGCCTTAGATGAGGACGGTTATTTAAACCGCCTCCTATATTTTTGTAATAAACTATTTTTAGGATTTAACTAGTAGTATTTCAACCCTTCTCATGCATTTAGAGAAGTGTCCTGAAATTTGTCAAAAACGTTTCCTCAGAACATGCACTTCTGCACCCTCGGAGGAGGTTTTGATGAATGAATGAAACAAGGTTTATTGATATCTGTGTTTAATATCTGCTACTGAAATTTCACTTTTGTACTCTTAGTAGATGTTGAACTAAGTAGAGATAGATCATTATTGTTGAAGCTCATGAGTAGAACTTGTTATCAATGGTATTTTTATCTCTTAACGATTTCTGCCTATGTGTTTAAGTGATATTTATGTTCAGTTATTTATATATGAATGTCTGAATGCTTGAGTTATCATTTGGCACTTTTGTACAACGATGGCTATTCTATTTGTGCTTAATATATGAATGACTTGTTATGCGATATGTTTTTCACAACTGTTCGGCTAACTTTTTATACGCAACAGTTCATCTTTATTGAATTCTTTTCTTATAGCGATTGAATGATCTTTATTACCAATCGCTGTTAGAAATTATTTTAGATCGCATAATTGAAAGACTAAATCCCGGGTTAGTTTTAGAATTAGATATTTATGTTTATTAAAATACAAATTGCATGTTATTAGATTAGATTTAGAATAAAAGCATTTTACTTAAGAACTATTAGGAAACAAATATCAATTCTCAACACACACACACATAAATTGGGAAACTGGTCCCATATCCATAGTCGGACCCAACATCCCAAATGGAAAAGGAGCTGCTTACCAAGGTCTGAACCGGGTGGGTATCCCCCTTGTTGTAGACCCGATTTTCGGGGCTTCAACACCATGTAGTCCCCATATTATTATTATTGTGCCCCATAGAAGCCCACTATTGTATTATTGTGCCCTTACATTATTATTGTTATGTCGGCTCTAATTATATTATGACCCCTTAGACTTCTATATATGGAAAGGAGGTCTTGTCATTTGTATCATCCAAGAATTGTTCATTTGTGTAATGTAAAGGAGGTTGCCCCCTCGAAGAGGCTTATTTTTAAGGCGTTTATCTATCTTTTCTATCTTTTTGTGAGTTGATTTTATAACAAAATCCAAGAAAAATATCAGCTTCCATAAATAAGACGACCCACATGGAGTTTGGCCTTAGTTGCCAATGTTACATATATTGTAGAGGTTAAATTAATGCTCAACTAATCCATGTGTGTTTTTTTCATATAACTATGATGAAATTATATTTCTTAATATAGTTATATTAATTTATTTGCAAGTTTGAACTACTTGAGTTTTTGTGAAGCATGTCATTTAATCTAACGCTAGTGTTGTATTTGTATATTCCCTCAAACATGTTTTGTGTGTATGCAAACTGCAAATACATTGTTTTAAAGATTGAACTATCGGCTCTCATTGAAAACAAAACTCGTGTACAAGGAAAAGGAAAAGTAATATATAGTCATCTTGAGTCTACACTCCTTTTCGCAAACTATTATCCACGTCCCACTTTTAATTGCAAAAGAAGTGTTAGAGAATGGTACTGATTTTATTTCTCAAACATTTTCAAGTTATTTCATTAGTGTTTTCCCTAGTGTATATCATCATTTATTTTCATCTTAATTTATAAACATATATTGATGTATTATATATGTTTGCAAATATTCACTTCAAACTTCTATTATCTTTAGTTCATACAAACATAGATATTCCATGGCCTTGTAAAATTTTATAAAACTACATTTACTAAAATAGTAAAAGAACACTAATGACAAAATATAATTGTTGTATGTAAAGGCATTTACTCATGTTTAACTCATACTTTATTAACTGGGGTTAAAAAATCTATCTAGCTAGTTCATATTTTTGTCATTGAATGATCTTATTTTCTTGTTTTCAAAGACACTCACTGATGTTTTAACCCATATTTTATAAATTGGAGTTACAAAATCTAGCCTGTTAATTTATATTTTTGTCATGAAGTGATTTTATTTTTAAATTTTTAAAGACCCACTCATGTTTAAACCATACATTTTGCAGTTGCAAAATCTAGTTAGTTAATTCATATTTTTATCATTAAATGGTCTTTTCTTTTTAAAATTTCATTGAGGATTTTGTATTAATTGGCCACGATTTTCTTTAGAATAAAAAAATATTATTATGACAAATTATAAGTGGTAAGAACTAGCATTTTTTGACAAAGAAATAGCAATTGACTTAATCAAATAAGATATATGGTAAAAGGAAAAACGTTGTGGATATTTTCACTTCATTAACTAATTTCTAGTTAGCATTTTCTTGTGCACTAAGGATTTTTTTTTTTAACAGTGAGATTTTCACTGATCATATTAACCCTCTCAATCAATTTGGAAGGGGTACAACTATCTTCATAGGATTTTCACATATTACTAAATTGAGCTCAACTTTCTCTAGATGGCTCTTCTCAAGTTCTCCCAACCCATGATCACTTGCTACTTTGTCTTATAAGAGTGTCATGTGTTATGGATAGAAGATAATTTGATCAAAGAAAATTTCCATGAAGGAATTAGAAGATTTCATCAATGCTTCATTCTTCTTGTTACTCTCACATTATCAATAAACCTTGCCCATACTAGTTTTTTTCCCTTTCCTTTTATAATTTCAGTCATAGTATTGTTTATGTTTTTTTTTGTAATGCTTAGTAGGACCATCTATTTTCTATTATATATAAGGCAGATTTACACCACTCAGTTTTACCTGGTGGCCTCAACTCGCCCCGAGGGAAAACCAAGTATGTTGGCCATTGGTCAGCATTATACGCCATCCAAAAACATAACTTCTTCAGTCTTTCTAACAAGGCTAGGTAAGTTTCAGCCTCATGACCACAAATTGTATAACTATGACAATTGACATAAACAACTAGAAATTTAAATGCTATCCGCATAAACAAAAACTAAGTATAGGAAGACTAATCTTTCTTGACATTCTGCTCCTTAGAGCCTGAGGCTACTGGAGCAGGATCATCAGCAGTTGCTTCTGGCATTCCAAAGAGCTCCACAATGCAAGGAATGTGTCGGTCAATCTAGTCCATTTTAATGTCCTGTTTGTGCAGCTGGAACATGATCTTCTCCGTGTCTTTTTTGTAGTTGGGAAGGCCCTGCATTGTAACTGCCATCCCCACAGAAATTTGCTCCAGTGCTTTGCGTAGCAGACTTTTCATCAGGAAATATAGGTATAGGGTGTGCTTGAATTGTGTAATTTGCCCTCTTGTGGTCCCTGGGTCAGGCACCATTGATCTCTAGACTCCTATTTCATCGTCTGGTTCTAGTTCATTCTTTACCTGGTCTTCCCAATCGTCTATCAGCTTTCGGATGCCCTTGTCTGTTTCCTCCTTGTATGTCGCAGCTGCCTCAGCTATGAAGTGCTCGACAGGCTTATGACCCCTGCGACCTTCTGTCCTGCTTTGTCGCTTGGTTGCCCAGGGTTTCGGGCCCTTGTTGCCGTGGCCACGACCACGTCTTGCTGAAGTAATATGATGTAGAATCATAACCCAAGAGCCAACGCTTGCCCATAGACTTGTTTGCTTCGCCTCCCTTCCACTCTTCAGTTCCTGCCTTCTCCTCTATACCATTCACCTCCACTACACATCGAATAAATCTCCCCACTCTGCCACCTTCCCTTAAGTCCCCCTTTGCCACCTTGCCAGCCCATCGCCCATGCATTCAAGGCAGAGAACACTGCACTCCCTGCCTTGAGCATGTGGGGTGCAACTGTAATGAATTTTATTGTACTGACTATGTCAACTCAAGCCTGACGTCTCTGACACTGCCCTCATCCCGATCGAGAGAGTATTGTTTATGTTTTTAAATTTAAGGGTGAAGTGATTTTGTTTTTATTTTTAAATTTTATCTTCTATTCTTAAAATTTATTACGATTATGATTATTTTTTAAAGATTACTAAAATTCAAAAAAATATCCAACATGATGAATGAATTTAACATATACATTTGATTTAGCTAAAGAATCGAGTGGGAAGCGAGCTACTAACCTCATCTAGGGTTTCCCACATCCCCTATTGTTGAGCATTTATGGTGCCCCCATGGGGGGAAGGAAGCAACCCCTCTTTCAATAGTATTGTGGTAGGAAGAGCTAGCATAAATGCTACTCGTAGGCCCAACAATTTCGCACAGGCAAGGAATAATCAACAATACTTAACAATGAGGGGAAAGAATGAAACAAGCCAGGAGACCCTGCAAGTCAAAAACACAGAGAACAAAGGTACTTGCCTCCCACAAACAACAAAATCTCTACTCTACGAAATTATATCTAACAAGGTGAGGAGGGAAATACAATACATGGAAAACCATGCACTAAACTATGAATTTGTGGGCATCTGGCCCTCAGAGAAAATATTCACAGTGTCGGTCAGGAAACATGGCAATTAAAGGGAGATATGGAACTCAAACTTAGGTTCAAAGGGCCTTTTCACAGTCATCTTCAACAACATTCAGGACATATACAATATTTCAGGGAGGACTCTACTTTCTTAACTCTACAAGGCTATACGTGAAACCTTGGATTGAAAGATTCAACCCCAATAAAGAGGATTTAAAATCAGCTCCAGTATGGCATGCACCAATATTCTTTGCCATAAGAATTTTGGGAACTAGACATGTTGTAGGGCATTGGAAATGCCATTGGGTCCTTTATCATGATTTTGTTGGCATTATGTTTTTCTGGTATGGCTGTATGTTACAGATGTTGTACTTGATGGCAACTCCCGTGGCAAGGCTCTCAGTTTGTTGAAAATTAAGAAGGACGCAGGAAACCAGTTCAGAAGGTGCGTACCCGCAGGTACACCATGCAGGATCCGCGTCCAGAGACGCAGTCCAGCCGTTCAGGGGGTGCGTCCACCCAGTGCACACTTTTCAAGGCAGAGAAAAAGCACGTGGGGGTTTCTTGTGTGGTATCTAGCCGACGGTTTTGTGTTTCTATCGTGTCGGCTCGTGGTATTGTTCCATGTTTTGAGGAGGAGCTTGCCTATATAAAGCAAGGAGATCATTTGGCTAAGGATGTCTTTGGTTGAATATCCTTTTGGGTGAGATCTGATCTAGATCTAAAGAAGGCGAATCTACTGAAGGACTGAGATCTCTTTGGCGCAAGATCATATCTGAAGATCTGACTGTTTGGGTTACACTTAAAGTCTTGAAATCATTCATACCCGGAGGGACGCAGGTACGGTGAAAGGAAAGCGCGCCGGGACGCAGTGCAGAATCTGGAGACTTGCGTGGGAACGCAGGGCAGACGAAGTTCAGGTGCGTCTGGGACGCAGTTCAGTAACTGGAGATCTGCGTGGGGACGCAGAGCGATCAAGGTTCAGGTGCGTCTCTGAAGCAAAGGACGCGGCGCGACAGTGTTTTTGGGTGCGTCTCTGTAGCAGAAGGACGCGGCGCGATAGTGGTTTTGGGTGCGTCCCTGTAGCAGAAAGACGCGGCGCGATAGTGTTTCTGGATGCGTCCCTGAAGCAACATAACGCAGAGCAGTTGAAGGAACAGTGCGTGGGCACGCAGCGCAGCAGAAGGATATCTGCGCCTGGACGCAGTGTAGCAAAAGGTTAGCTGCGCCTGGTCGCAGGCCACAGAAGGAAAAACTGCGTCTCTGTTCTATTGATTGTATTTATCTGTTGATAAGGTGTTCTGGGTTAATTCTGTTATTACTGATCTGATAACTGTAGTAGACAGTAACTGTTATGTACTGGATGATCATTTGATGCTTTATGAAAAGAAGTAGAGAGTTGTAGCTCTCTGCAGGTTGCAACCTGCGTACTGGTAAAGGACTGCACCAGTACAAAATCATTGTAAAAGGAGTTTCTAATTTGAAAGAAGATAGAGACATATTGCAGCAGGTGGTTTTCACCCACATTGGGTTTCCACCTTACATCTTGTGTTCTTTGGTGTGACTATCTGTTTTCTTTGTTCATGCTCATTATTTTATGGTACTGATATGCAAGAATAATTCAAAGATCAAATAAGGAAGATTTGTTAAATTGCTAGATAATACTGATTCACCCCCCCTCTCAGTATTATTTCCAACAATTGGTATCAGAGCAGGTCCTTCAGAGAAGCTTGATCGCTTGAAGGTAGATCGTTCATCATGAGCAACTACGAGAGAGAAGCATCAATCAGGCCACCGATTTTTGATGGGACAAACTTCAATTATTGGAAGGTAAGAGTTACTGCATATCTTCAATCTCTTGGTACAGAAGTTTGGGACATTGTAGAAACAGGCTATGCTTTTCCTTCAGCTACTCCTACAGATCCAGCTGAGAAAAAGAAGTATGAAACAAATGCAAAAGCAGTCAGTACTCTATTAGGAAGTATATCCCAAACAGAATTCATGAAGGTAATGCACTTCAAATCAGCAAAAGAGATATGGGACAAAATGGTCACGAGCTATGAAGGAGATGAACAGGTAAAGCGAGCTAAACTTCAAACTCTCAGGATTCAGTATGAGACTCTTAAGATGTATAATGATGAAAGTGTGGCTAATTATTTTCTTCGGGTAGATGAGATTGTTAATTGTATGAAAAATTTGGGTGAAGAAATAAAAGAGGCTATAGTAGTTGAAAAGATTCTAAGATCATTATCCCCCAAGTTTGAATCTAAAGTATCTGCAATAGAAGAAAAGGAAAATCTCCGAGTTCTCACTATGTCTCAGCTACATGGAATTCTAACTGCTTATGAAATGAGAAAGGGAGGTCCATCAGATAGAAGGGAAGCTGCTTTAAAGGCATCAGGCAAGGAAGATTACTATGAAGCAAGCCATGTTCCAGAAGAAGAGGAAGAAGAATCCAATTTTGTCAGAAATCTTCAAAGGGGTTCTGGAAGGTTCAGAGGTAAGCTACCTTTCAAATGCTTTGCTTGTGGAAGAGTAGGTCATTATGCTGCAAAATGTCCTTATAAGGATAAAGGAAAGGAACCTGCTAGATGGAACAAGAAACAAAGTGCAAATAAGAAAAGCTACTACACCCATGAAGATAGTGATGGTCTATCAAACAGTGATGAAGATGAACGAGGTAATGAATATAAGTTATTAATGGCATTTGAAGATGATGATTATATGGATGCTATAGATGTGGATAACCTTTATGATGAAATCACTAGACTCAAGAGATGTATAGAAGAAAAGAATGTGATCATTGATACTCTACAATTTCAAATTGATGAAAAGGAAAAACATCTTGAAAAACTAGAAGGAGAAATTGTTGGTCTTAGAAAAGAGATTGAGAAAACAAAAGCTATTAATCTTAAGTTTGTCAAAGGATCCGAAACCTTGGATAAGATTATCAATGTGCAGCGGTCTCCTCTAAACAAGACAGGTCTGGGCTACAATGGAGAAACCTCTCAAGCATCCACCTCAAAGAGTTATCTTGATGCAGCAAGAAGAAATGAGCAAAAGAACAATGAAGATCATCAGGTAAAGCAGGGACGAATTACAAACAGAAACTATCAAGGGCAATCCATCTTAAGGGTGAACCAGCCACAGGTAAAATCTTCTCAATTTGGTCCAAGAATAGATGAAAATAGAAATTACAATCAGTCGGCTGGTAGATTCGATAACCGCAGAAGTTTCTTCAATGGACAATGCTTTTCTTGTCATAACTTTGGTCACAAAGCAGCTCAATGTGTTGCATATAAAACAATCATGACTAGGGAAGCTCAAAAACAAAGAAGTATGACATGGATTACAAAAAGGACCTATAACAACTTTTCGGTTCTTGAAAATGAAGTTGAATGTTCTATTTGCAATAATTTTGGTCATGAAGAATCTGAATGCAGGAGCAGGTTTCAGCAGAAAAAGGAGCAAGCCTCAAACACCAAAACATGGAGAATAAAGGAACCTCAAACAGAAAGATGTGGAATAGCATTTTATGCAGAGGGACAGGAAAATCTATGGTACATTGACAGTGGATGTTCGAAGCATATGACAGGTGATAAAGAAAAACTTGAATCTTATTCTGCTCTAGAAAAGGGAAAGAAAGTCTCTTTTGGAAATGATACTCCTGCAACTATAAAAGGAAAAGGGATTGCTCAGTTAAAAGAAAAGGTCAAAGCTGGAAATGTTTTGTATGTTGATGGATTGAAGCATAATCTTCTAAGTGTCAGCCAGATGTGTGATCAAAGAACCGAGGTTATTTTCAGATCAAATGGATGTCTTGTTCGTGATCTTGATACAGGTAAAACAGTACTCAAAGGCAAAAGAACTCCAAATAATCTGTACATATTTGAAGAAGGACAACAACAATGCTATCTGAGCAAGGATGAAGAGCACTGGTTATGGCATCGAAGGTTGGGACATCTAAGCTTCTCACAAATAAGGAAAGCATGCAAATATCAGGCAGTTCGCGATCTTCCAGATATCAAAATTCCTGACAACACCATATGCAGATCATGTCAGTTTGGAAAACAAACCAGAACTAACTTTCCAGAGAAAGAAGGATCAGCTAGCAGGCCTCTTGAGCTAGTACATACAGATACATGTGGTCCATTCAGAAAAAGAACACCTAGAGGAGAGGAATACTTGATATTATTTATTGACGATTTCTCCAGGTTTTTCTGGTTAGGACTTATGAAGCACAAAGATGAAGCATTCGAAAAATTCAAATCCTTCAAAGCCTTGGTTGAAAATGAATCAGGTCACAAAATTAAGTGCCTCAGATCCGACAGAGGTGGGGAATTTACTTCAAATGAATTTTTCGATTTCTGTGATGAACATGGGATAAGGAGAGAATTCTCTACAGCTAGAACTCCTCAGCAAAATGGAGTTGTTGAAAGAATGAACAAAACAATCCAACAAATGGCTCGTGCTATGCTTGATGAATCAGGAACTCCCGCAACTTTCTGGGGTGAAGCTGCACACGCTGCGGTTGTTATTCTCAACAAAACAAATGTCCGGGTGAACAGCACTCAAACTCCTCATGAGCTTTGGAGTGGCAGGACTCCTTCGGTAAAGCACTTCAAAATCTTTGGGAGTAAATGCTATATCAAGAATACTGATGAGCAGCTTGGCAAACTTGAACCTAGGGCAGATGAAGGCATTCTTCTTGGTTACTCTCCACATAGCAAAGCATACAAGTGCTACAATAAAAGACTTGGCAGAATTGTTGACAGCATTGATGTAGTGGTTGATGAGAAGGGATACATTCCTAGGCAAGTCCATCATGAAAACATCGAAGAAGATGAAGGCTATCCTCAAAGACAAAATGATGAAGAAGAAGAACCTCAAGAAGAGCCAGAAGAGCAAACAAGAATAGAAGAAAAGACTCCATCCAGATATGTTCAGAAGAATCATCCAGAATCTCAGATTGTGGGGCAGAAAGAAGCAGGTGTACAAACAAGAAGAACAGTTGCAGAAGCCTCAAGCTATTTGGCATTACTCTCCTCTACTGAACCACAAAATGTGAAAGAAGCATGCAAAGATGAATGCTGGGTGAAAGCAATGGATGAAGAACTTGAGCAAATCGAAAAGAACAACACTTGGGAGCTGGTTCCTAGACCAAAGGATAAGAATGTTATCGGAACAAAATGGGTCTTCAAAAATAAATTGAATGAAAATGGAGAAGTAATTAAAAACAAAGCCAGACTTGTTTGTAAAGGGTATGCGCAGCAAGAAGGAATAGACTTTGAAGAAACTTTTGCTCCTGTTGCAAGACTTGAGGCCATCCGAATGTTCCTTGCTCTCTCAAGTTTTCAAAACTTCAAAGTATTTCAAATGGACGTGAAATCAGCCTTTCTGAATGGAGACTTGGAAGAAGAAGTGTACATTGAACAGCCAGATGGGTTCATCCTTGGAAATGATCCAAATCTTGTATGCAGATTGAAAAAGGCTCTCTATGGTCTCAAACAAGCTCCAAGGGCTTGGTACTACCGGTTGGACAAATATCTTCATCAACAAGGTTTTTCAAAAGGTTCAGCAGATAGCAATCTGTATATAAAAGTTGAAAATAACAAATTGCTAATACTTGTTGTGTATGTAGATGACATTATTTTCGGCAGCAATGAAGAAGCTATGAGTCAAAGCTTTGCCTCGGTCATGCAGAAAGAATTTGAAATGTCCTTGCTAGGAGAACTGACATATTTCCTTGGTTTGCAAATCCAACAAAAAGAAGGAGGAATCTTTTTATCTCAAACCAAGTATCTCAAACAGATTTTGAAGAAATATGGCATGGAAGATGCAAAACCAGTATGTACACCCATGGTCACAGGATGTAGTCTCAGTGCAAATGATGAATCTGCAGCAGTACATCAACCAACCTACAGATCTATGATTGGAAGTTTACTATATTTGACAGGTACCCGACCAGACATCATGCATGCAGTTGGAATAGTTGGAAGATTTCAGGCAAATCCGAAGGAGACTCATCTTCAGGCAGTGAAGAGAATTTTCAAATATCTTCAAGGGACTCAAAATTATGGCTTATGGTATCCTAGAGATACAGATCTTACTCTTCATGCTTATACAGATGCAGATTGGGCCGGAAGCGTGGATGATAGGAAAAGCACAAGTGGTGGTGCGTTCTTTATGGGTTCCAGACTGGTATCTTGGTTCAGCAAGAAACAGAGTTCGATTGCCTTGTCTACAGCTGAAGCAGAATATGTTGCTGCTGCATCTTGTTGCACCCAACTTCTTTGGATGATGCAGACTTTGCAGGATTTTCAAATCACTTGTACGCCACCTATCCCCATCTTATGTGATAACACAAGTGCAATCAGCATCTCAAAGAATCCGGTTATGCATTCAAAAACCAAGCACATACCAATCAAGTATCATTTTCTCTGAGAACAAGTGCTTGAACAGAAAGTCAAGTTGGAGTATGTTCCTTCTAAGGAACAAGTTGCTGATATTCTCACCAAACCATTGCCCAGGGACACCTTTGAGTACCTCAGGCAAAAGCTGGGGGTTGTTGATGCATCTTCTTGTTGTTGAACCTTTTCTGATTGATGGTACAGGTTCAGGGGGAGCATATAATGCATTGTTGGCATTATGGAGGATGGTCAGAAGGAGATCTTGGAAATAGCTGCAATATGTCTCTATCTCTTTCATGGAGGATTATGGTTCTTTGTTACAGATCTGGTTCAAGGGGAGCATGATCTTAGGGGGAGCATACCCCTTTGCCCTTGATGTCAAAGGGGGAGAATGAAGCTGAAGTTTGTGAGGTTGCCATCAAGTCCAAAGGGGGAGATTGTTGGCATTATGTTTTTCTGGTATGGCTGTATGTTACAGATGTTGTACTTGATGGCAACTCCCGTGGCAAGGCTCTCAGTTTGTTGAAAATTAAGAAGGACGCAGGAAACCAGTTCAGAAGGTGCGTACCCGCAGGTACACCATGCAGGATCCGCGTCCAGAGACGCAGTCCAGCCGTTCAGGGGGTGCGTCCACCCAGTGCACACTTTTCAAGGCAGAGAAAAAGCACGTGGGGGTTTCTTGTGTGGTATCTAGCCGACGGTTTTGTGTTTCTATCGTGTCGGCTCGTGGTATTGTTCCATGTTTTGAGGAGGAGCTTGCCTATATAAAGCAAGGAGATCATTTGGCTAAGGATGTCTTTGGTTGAATATCCTTTTGGGTGAGATCTGATCTAGATCTAAAGAAGGCGAATCTACTGAAGGACTGAGATCTCTTTGGCGCAAGATCAGATCTGAAGATCTGACTGTTTGGGTTACACTTAAAGTCTTGAAATCATTCATACCCGGAGGGACGCAGGTACGGTGAAAGGAAAGCGCGCCGGGACGCAGTGCAGAATCTGGAGACCTGCGTGGGGACGCAGGGCAGACGAAGTTCAGGTGCGTCTGGGACGCAGTTCAGTAACTGGAGATCTGCGTGGGGACGCAGAGCGATCAAGGTTCAGGTGCGTCTCTGAAGCAAAGGACGCGGCGCGACAGTGTTTTTGGGTGCGTCTCTGTAGCAGAAGGACGCGGCGCGATAGTGGTTTTGGGTGCGTCCCTGTAGCAGAAAGACGCGGCGCGATAGTGTTTCTGGATGCGTCCCTGAAGCAACAGAACGCAGAGCAGTTGAAGGAACAGTGCGTGGGCACGCAGCGCAGCAGAAGGATATCTGCGTCTGGACGCAGTGTAGCAAAAGGTTAGCTGCGTCTGGTCGCAGGCCACAGAAGGAAAAACTGCGTCTCTGTTCTATTGATTGTATTTATCTGTTGATAAGGTGTTCTGGGTTAATTCTGTTATTACTGATCTGATAACTGTAGTAGACAGTAACTGTTATGTACTGGATGATCATTTGATGCTTTATGAAAAGAAGTAGAGAGTTGTAGCTCTCTGCAGGTTGCAGCCTGCGTACTGGTAAAGGACTGCACCAGTACAAAATCATTGTAAAAGGAGTTTCTAATTTGAAAGAAGATAGAGACATATTGCAGCAGGTGGTTTTCACCCACATTGGGTTTCCACCTTACATCTTGTGTTCTTTGGTGTGACTATCTGTTTTCTTTGTTCATGCTCATTATTTTATGGTACTGATATGCAAGAATAATTCAAAGATCAAATAAGGAAGATTTGTTAAATTGCTAGATAATACTGATTCACCCCCCCTCTCAGTATTATTTCCAACAGATTTCAGAAAGTATTGGATTGGGAATATATGCATCATATGTCAGATGTGTGTCTATATAAACCTAACAAAACTCCCTCCAACAAGTATAAAAATAAGTTATCATGATGAAATATGGGAGAAACTCATATATTACAATTAGATTCCCTTCATATGTCAGAAATGCCATGAATATGGACATTTATTCAGGAAATGCCCCCAAAATAAAATCCTAAAGCCAACGCTAGCAGAGCAACAGGAAGACAAAGAAGGATTTACCAAGGTCTCCAACAAAAGAAAGGCAGCAAGAGAAGGGATCAACAATCCATCAACATCAAGGGAAGGAAACGATAACAAATACTTAGTACTCCCAACGAAAGAAGATCCTCCATAGGACCATGTGGATCATAAAATAAGAACCAAGGAACAAGGAAATGCCCCAAAAAATGAACAAAAATTCAAAGAAAATCAAGAGGCACAATTGAAGCAAAACAGTCACATGAAGGATGTAATCACGAGGGAATTCACTTAGTGAACCTCTGACATATCACGTGCGTTCGTGACATATTAAACAATACCCTTAATTTGACTACATATTGGAAAATCTCTCTAAAAATCACATTATTTAAACCCCCACCAATATGAACCCAATATAGCTTCCCAATTTAAAAAACCCCTATTTCACTAAATATTGTAGGTATCCATTTTTCCATTAGCATTTTTTATACCCCTTTATATTTTTTCATTAAATTTAAGCTCCATTTTTTATATTTTCCAACATAAAAACCCTTTACCCCCTATATATCCTCCAATATATTATGTCATTCTTTCCTCAATATATATCCCCCAATATGAACCCACGTGGTATGATATTGCTCCCCTAGTGAAGCCCCTATGGATGTAATAATGCCAGAGGAGCCAAACGCTGAAAAGCAAGAATATGTAGAGCTGAGAAACATGGATTTACATGTTAGGATATTCCGACACATAGGATATAGTTAAGTTCAACTTGGTCTAGTATAGAGTTAGGTAAAGTGTGTTTCTTTACCGTTGTACATTTTGTAACTTACAATCCGACGGTCACGATATGTAGTGATCCGACGGTTCACTCTCACCTCGGTATTACCGACACTTGATCCGTGGCTTGACACCCGATTGGTCCATGAGTTCTATTTAAAGCGCATGGAGGGTCATTGTTCGGGTAATCCGTGCATGAGAGAAGCTTATGTAAATTTTCATTCTTTGATTAATAAATTGCCTGTAGTACCCACGTTGGGACAGGCCGTGGACTGTTTCCCTCCTTGCACTTTGAGGGTTTTAACCACGTCAAAAATACTGGTGTATTGATCTGTGATCTGGTTGTGAGCGGTGTCCTTTTGGTATTCTTTCTGAGGAACTTACCCTGTAAATTCCTACATGGTATCAGAGCTTGGACCCAGGTTCGATTCCCCCAAGTTGCGTTTGAGGGGGGGTGTTGGAAGAATCACCGCACCTCTATAGAATCCGTAATTTCCACCCTGGGGATCCTAGTTACTGGCTTGTAATGTTTACCAACACCTGCGGGTTTTGGTGTAACGGCAAACCTCCATATGGTATGCCAAAATGGATAGCTTTCTTTTAGAATCTGGCTTTTCTAGGTGTCATTCTGACAATACTGTCTACACCAAGAAAGTGGGCAACTCTCTTATCATCCTTGTTCTTTATGTTGATGATCTTATTCTTACTGGTAGTGATCCCAACCTTATAAACCATGTGAAGTCCAGCCTTAAAAAGAAATTTGAAATGACAGACTTAGGACACTTACACTATTTTCTCGGTCTTCAAGTCTTGCAATCCCAGGAGGGTATTTTCCTTTCCCAGTCCAAGTATGCTTGTGATATTCTTCGTCATTTTCACATGGAAGATTGTAAGCCAGCCCCTTCTCCCTTTCAGTCTGGAGTCAAACTTTCAGTCTCTTGTACTTCTCCTGAAGTTGATGCTACCTTATACCGTCAACTTGTCGGAAAACTCTTGTATTTAACCCATACTCGTCCTGATCTTTCCTTTGCTGTTGGCCTTGTTGCTCGTTTTATGCAAAACCCCCGTGAAAGTCATTGGAAAGCAGCTAAAAGAATACTTCGTTATGTTCGAGGTACAGTACAGTTTGGGATTCATTACAGTGCCAAAGCAGCTCCTCTGTTAGTTGGTTTCACTGATTCTGATTGGGCTAGTGACCCTGATGATCGGAAGTCTACTGCCGGTTATGTCTTCACTCTTGGTTCAGGACCTATTACATGGGCTTGTAAGAAACAGGTTGTCATTTCTCTTTCGTCAGCAGAAGCAGAGTATCGTGGTGCCGTGGAAGCTAGTAAGGAAGCCTTGTGGCTTCGTCAGATCCTATCAGAGTTTGTCTTTGAGCAGCAGCATCCAACCACACTTTGGTGTGATAATCAAAGTGCCATTCAGCTATGCAAAGATCCAGTCCAGCATCAGCGCAGCAAACACATTGAACTACACATGCACTTCATCAGAAAGCTCATTCGTGACCATGTTCTTGAAGTGCAATATTGTCCAACAGATGATCAGGTTGCAGACATCTTCACAAAGGCTCTCACAGAGGCGAAGTTCACTAAACTTCGATATATGCTTGGAGTTCAGGAAGTTGTCACTAAGGGGGGATAGGCTCTAGTGCCTCCTTCCTTCTCCTATTGTGTCATATTTGTAAATCCTTCAATCCTATCCCAAGTTGTTCTTAAGGGGGGATGTTAGGATATTTCGACACATAGGATATAGTTAAGTTCAACTTGGTCTAGTATAGAGTTAGGTTAGAGTTAGGTAAAGTGTGTTTCTTTACCGTTGTACATTTTGTAACTTACAATCCGACGGTTCACTCTCACCTCGGTATTACCGACACTTGATCCGTGGCTTGACACCCGATTGGTCCATGAGTTCTATTTAAAGCGCATGGAGGGTCATTGTTCGGGTAATCCGTGCATGAGAGAAGCTTATGTAAATTTTCATTCTTTGATTAATAAATTGCCTGTAGTACCCACGTTGGGACAGGCCGTGGACTGTTTCCCTCCTTGCACTTTGAGGGTTTTAACCACGTCAAAAATACTGGTGTATTGATCTGTGATCTGGTTGTGAGCGGTGTCCTTTTGGTATTCTTTCTGAGGAACTTACCCTGTAAATTCCTACATTACAAGGAATAGAAAGGAATGGAGGACAAGGGACCTAATCACCATGCCAGAAGAACGGGTGCAACTAATTACTAAAGCTTATCTAAAAAATCATAGAGAAAGCAAACAAACTCTAGGTAATAGATCTAAACCTGCAAATATTTCTTTGGGAGTTAAGGGTAACATTAATAAAGAACATTCAAAAGGGGCAGAAGAAGACAAAAAAAGAGGAGGAAGAGCAATAAGCAATTAATCCAGGAAATGAGAGAATATCTTGTGAATGCAGGGAGGATTGTCCTAATGACGGAGGCATTCCAGAGTCCTCCCTCACACCCCCAATGAAAATAATATCATGGAATATCAAGGGTCTCAATGGAAAATCCAAACAGAAACTCCTAAAGAACAAAATAAGAAAATAAAACCTTGATATTGTCATGCTTCCGGGAACCAAATGTTCCATTGAAATACTTCTAAACACTTCCAAATGCATTTGGAAAAATTGTCAAGCCATAGCCAATGGTGCCATGGTGCCTTTGGATGCATAACTATCCTCTAGAAATCTAACAATACAACTCTCCAAGATTTTCTAGCTACCCAAAAACCATAACTACCAGATTTCAACTTTTAGGATCTATAAAGACTCGGATACATAACCAATGTTTATAGCCCAACACAACCTAGGGAAAAGAATCCTTTCATAAATAGCTCACAAAGCTTAGTGTAGGTTGTTGAAGACAACTACTCGATAATAAGAACATATTTTAACCTTTTCAAATCGCTTTAGGAAAAGAAAGGGGAAATCGAAATTTGGATGAGGAATCTCAACTCTTTTTAGTTCGTGGAAAATTCAAAACTTGTGGATCTTGAAACTAGTAATATTATCTTCACCTGGAATAACAGAAGGGGAGGATCATCACAAGTTACATCTTGACTTGATAGATAATCTTAGAAAGCCCCATTCTCTTAGGATTAAGCTTTCAAGCCATAATTCTAACTTGCCATGACTCTGATCATTGGCCCATATAGTTAATTATAGATCACATTGGGATGTCAAAAAAAATCCTTTTCGCTTTGAAAGATTATGAGAGAAATCTCTCCAACTTCTCCAAAACCCCTGGAATAAAATGCAAATCCCTTCCATCCAAATACCTCGGTGTGCCTCTAGTCAGAAATACCATCAGAATTAAAGTTTGGGATGGCATTCTACAAAAGTTGGAGCATAACGTTTCATGTTGGATCTTCAGAGTCTAAATTTTTTCCAATAGGCTTATCCTCCTGTTGTAGCGGCTACAACCACCCTCAAAAATTTTGCCTTAGCCTGTTTTGGAGCCTCCCTACCAACCTTACACAACACTTTGTCTTGCTTCGTCAAGTACTCAAGCTTCAGTGCTTTCCTTGCACAAACACAGCCTGTCGGTCACAGTTGATCCATTCCCCTTATAGGATGCTCACCCAAACTTGGTCCAATTGCAAGCTGAGCAGCTTCCCCTTGAAAATTGTGCATTTCTAGAGAAAAACCAGCGTTCCCTCCAGGAATTGCGCAATCCTCTCTGATAGCCTGCTAGGCTGGCAGGATTGCGCAATCCTGCCAGCGAACCCTCCCAGCAGGATTTGCGCAAATTTTCCCAGCAACAAGCTGTTCAGCCTAGGATTTGCACAAATCTGGGCAGCAGTCAGTTGCTCTACCCAGAAATTGTGCAAACCTCCTGGGCAATCAGCCCAACTCACAGCCAGGAATGAGCATATTTCCCAAGCAGTTGAGCAGCTGCATGCATGAACAATCTGGTTGACTAGTTCCACCCGGGACCGAGGAAACTTGACTTGCATGCATGCATGACTTGATCTTCCCAGAATAGCAAGAGACAGCATGAAAAAGGCATCTCGTGATTCAAGGAGATATTTTTAGCAGTCGAGGGTTACATGCAAAGTTGTTTTAGAAGTTTCCCTCCAAGTGTCACTTTTTCCTAGATTTGTGGCATGCACGTCATGAGACCAAACTTATTTATTTGATGCATCAGATCTCATTCATTCACATTGAACTTGGAGGTCTGACATCCCACATCACATCCAGGACTCTTCGATACATCCGGCGCTGCTATTCACGGGTAAGTGGCCTCAACTTGTCTTTTTCAGCGTTTCTATCGCTTTTGTGTATTCGCTTGTGTGAGTGTTGTTTGCTTGATTTCTTTGAACGCCTGTTGTCATTTACATGTATTCTAGCTTGTCCTAGCTCTGTTTCAGTTTTCATTGCTATCTCACTGTTGTCGCATGCATGAAACTGTTTTGCACGGACGTTCACCCAACCGACGAACTGCCTCACCCACATGCATGTTGATCTGTTCGTTGAATCTTTAATTCATGTTTTTCATGCATTGTTTATCACTTCTTCTGTCACTTAGTGTCGCCATGCATTCATTGTCTTACTTGCTTTCAATTGCCCGTCGGCGAGTCGGGCCAACCTTGGCCCGGGATCTGCCTTCACCAAGGTTGCATTGCGCAATCTGGGGAAGGAAGGCACACCTTACTCTCCAAATTTGCGCATTATTTCCTAGCACTGTCCTACGGGACTGTTTTGCGCATTTCTGGAGGACAGTGGCTGCTTGGCCCAAGAAATTGTGCAAATATGTCCCTGGGCCAACAGTCCTTCCCAGCGGGAATTGTGCATTGTGCAATCCCAGCAGCCAGTTGCCTGACTGGATTGTGCATTTCGCAGATCCAGCAACCAATCCCGCCTCCCAGACAACCCAGATTGCCTTTTGCGCAATTCTAGTAGCGAGTCACTCAGCCTCCCTGTGAAATTTGCGTAATCTTGCTCATCAGTTCCCCAGGTATGTATTGTGTCCTTGCCTAGATTTGCTTTGTTTTCACTGACATATTTCTTTCCATGCATGCTGCTTGTTTCCAGATCTTTCAGGTGTTCATCTATCTCAATGGCTTCCAAGAGAACAGGATCTCAGGACATTGATGGTATTGCAGCTAGAGCAGCAGTTGAGCAGGTGTCCTCTAGTCTGTCGATCTATGAAGATACGAAGTTGTATCTAGACAAGGACATCAAACTGAAGTGGCAAGAGGTGAATGAAACATTCGCAGGTACTTTTGGGGAAGACCTTGAAGATTGTCAGGTGTATGTGAACATTCATAAGTCCAGCTTGTACCAGATTTCATGTAGATACCCCGCGTTCCCATGCGCAGACATGATTCACTGGATCATTTCTCACACTAACCCCGAGACGATGACCTTGAGCAGTGTCAGTGGGATGAAGCTTGCAACCTTCTGGGCACGAGATTACGATGAGATGTATCAGATGACCGAGCCCATGACTGTCATGACTCCTCCATTCAACTTGCCCAACAACAGATCTCACTCCAGAGACATTCTGAAGGATTGGGTAAAGGAACCAGCTCGTTTCAGGATGACACCAAACCAAATCTATAAGACAAAGATATTGAGGAAGGTATACCAATACTTGGTCATATTCGCATGTCGACTGAGTGGCCAAGCAAGCACTGAGACCTTCCCTCAGAGTTGGGTGATCACGCTGGACCAACTGGCTAGAGAAGGAAGACCATGCAACTGGTCCTATATTGGTTCATCAGTTGAAGGAACAAGTCACGAAGACTTGACAGTCACCCGAAGGCATGCATGCTGAGATTTACATGTCCACCTACATTCTAGATGCAGTCTGTGCCCGACATGAGTTCCCGGGCTTAGAGTGGGCATGGTCACTGGCGGAGATTGTGTGAACACGTATTTTAGAGGAGTGATCATACGGTTGTCCGACCATTTTGTCACCCTAGTGTACAAGTTGATATTCGAACACGATCCACCATGCATGTCAGAGGAAGCGATGAAGGCATTGTTAGGCATTGTAGATTGGTATGCCTCACCGTCCGACACGTTCATCCGAGTGTTCAGTGCAGAGAAGTCTCTGCATGTTCTGCCAAAGTTTGCCTTGGACATGCTTGTCATGCAGGAAGTAACGTACCACATCTCGGCAAGATTGACAATTAGACTACAGCGGAAGAAGAAGGCACCTTGGCCCGCTCTTCCATTGCAGATTGGGTTATATGAGATCTGGAGTATCAAGCAAGCGGATGTCGAAGCAGAACAGATGAGGAAGTATCCTTTCGACCTCTGAAGCTTCAACCCGTATGACCCACATTGCATTGTGAAGGATCACTGCGTGAGATTTCAGTTCAACTGGATCCATGGGGCATGTCATTGGGCCAAGGAGGACTCATGGAGGTACTGCTACAATTCCTCCAGACCCAATGAACAGGTCGGCTTCACCGTAGAGTGGTTAGCAAAGCAGCATCACAGAGAGCACCAATAGTAGCAATAGTAGCAGCAGCAGCAAAGGCAGTAGAGCCAAGCATACATGTGCGCGACAAAGGGAAGAGGAAGATTGTCGACCACATGGAGGAGGAGAAAAGCTGCAAGTTTTGAGCAGATCCACTTGTAGAACAAGTAGTTATGGCTATTCAGGCGAAGAGGCAGTAGCGTGACAAGAAAATCGCACGAAGACAGAGGGATAAGAAGAGAATGGAAGAAGCAGAGAAGGAGTTGCATGAGCTGAGGGAGCAACTCCGAAAAGAACAAGAGCTATGCCAATAGGAGAAGGAAGTGCAGCAACAACAGATTTAGCAGGGGGTGCATCACATGCAGACAGACGAAGCAACGCCCGTACAAGTAGTTGATTCATCTGAACAGCTGGCATCAAGCGAACATGGTGAACCATCATAGGGGCAAGACTTTGCTCATGAGATAGAACAGGCGCTTGAACAATTGGATGCAGACATGGAGCAACAGGAGTTGGAACAGGATACCGACCTCATGCCTCATCACAAAGAGGTCGACTCACCCGCTTCATTGCATCCTTATGATGAGCAAGTCACAAATGACCAAGGGGCACTGAGATCCTTGGTGGTTAGCTGGAAGCAGAGATACACAACATCTCCTTTGACGAATCTCATCACATAATTGTACAGTATCAGAGAGTACCGACTCTAGAGGACCAAACATCCCCTGTGCAATTTGAAGAGCAAGTGATCGTGACTGATGTGCACAAGCGTCTAGCTGCTTTGACTGATGCAACTAGAGTGTATGCCGAAGCCACTAGATCAAGTGTTCGTTTTCTGATAGCTGAGAATGAGCGAATGGCGAAGGATCTACAGGTGGCCAAGTCGGGAGGAGACTTGGTGACAATGTCCGCCCAAGCTGAACTGAAGAAAGCAATTCTAGATGAAGTATTGTCCTTGGACACAGTTACGCAAGCATTATACTCTAAGTTTGGTACCGTGCATCAAGCAATCGTTCATCTACACGGATGGCAGCAACGATGTGTGAGAAGAGCACGCATCTTGAAGAACATACATGTTGTTGTTGATAACATGCAAGCATGGATGATGAAGTACAAGGGAGCCCCACTTCACTTGCCAAAGATGATGAAGGCCAATGCGGTCAAGCTGCAAGCACGTATCCGGAGTCAGATCCGGAACTATGAATACCTACTGCAACTCATCACTAACACACAGGCTTCCCATATACGAGTATTCAAAAGCATGGATGTTATAGTGCACACTCATGTGATCCCATCACTTGGGACTCACCCAGGCGAAGACAAAGAAGTAGGTATGGCAGGAGCTTGACTCATACTTCGACGAGTTGATGTGCACCGCCACCAGCCCAGACTTGCCTATCAATGTAGACATCATGCGCAAGTACGTTGCTGGTCCGGCCACACTGAAGACAATGATGCGCATGCTCACAGATGAGTTGGATAGAGGAGCCCGAGCAGTGTACCCAGATTCTATGGAGGCAAGGTTCAGGTTTCATACGGATGTCACAGCAAAACACATGGACACTATCAATGACTACCAATCTTAGCATCAATATGCCACTGTTGATCAACTTGAGGATGTCGAGCAGTTGGACTTCTATGGTTTTCTAAGTCCGAATGATATCTATTTTGGCTTGTCCAAGCCATTGTTCACATGGGTACATGTGCATTGTAATGTTGAGTCATGTCAAGTGTAAGTCAAGTGTCAAGAGTGGATGTAACAGTCTTAGAGTAGGTGAAGAGTCATGAGGGTAGTTGAATGGTCACAAAGGGGAATGTCGAGGGTCACTCCACCCTTTGCTATAGATAGTACCTCATAACTCATTGTATAGGCTTTTGGTCAGCCAAGCTTCTACTAAGACTATCTTGAAGAAGGCTTGGAAAGTATTGTAACACGTCTTGGCTTCTCCACTGCATGGAGCTAGTACATCTCTTTGGAGGAGCAGGGGGATGTGGTTGTAACATTCCATTGTTGGGGCTAGCAGGTTTACATGGATGTATTGTATGATTGTGACTTACGCTTCTTTATATAATAAGAGCCAACACATTTTCATGCATATGTTGTTATTGTAGTTGGACTGCTCCGGTTGCCTTAATGATATATGTTGTTTAACTTACGTACTTGTGTATGAACTGATTCACATGCAATTAAATGAATTTTGTTGTTAATGTGTTGATATGTTGTTAATGTTGTCATCGTTTGTGTCGACTGCTCTGCCAGACATCTGACAGACCTTTCACTTGAACCTTGTTATAACAATCGTCGCACTGGTCTCGAACCGATTCGTGAGTGTTATACATGTTATCTTGCCTTGTATGATGTGACTGTCGGATCCGAGTGGACTGCTCCGCCGGAAGTTGTGCATGTCCTTTTGTGTTGTGTGTTCCTAGTCGAGTTGGGACTGATCCCTTTCAACCTGGAACTCACCTTCACCTTCTTCTCCCTTCGAAGTGTTAGAACCTCTCATACACCTTCCTTGACTCACTGCATCCGTCACACCCTTGCTACTGATAGAGTTATCTTACTTACCTCCGTGCGACATCATGGACTTACGACCCATTGTTGGGACTCCTACACCAAATGGTCTGAGGTCTACTTGGGACTTCTTACCAGGGAGATCCCCTTGACATGTTGGCGGATCCAGCACCGTAAACATCAAAGAAGCATTGTCTTTTCAGACCATCCTCTCTAACTTTGCAAGTGCCTCTAAAACTGACATCAATCTTGCCAAATCTCAAGTCGTTTTCTTCAACACTCCTTTATCCATTCATTCCAACATCTCCAAAACCCTTGGAATACAACACAAATCCCTTCCATCCAAATATCTCGATGTGCCTCTAGTCATAAATACCATCATAATTAAAGTTTGGGATGGGATTTTGCAAAAGTTGGAGCATAACCTTTCATGTTGGATCCTCTGAGTCTAAATTTTTTCCAGTAGGCTTATCCTCCTCAAATCTATACTTCAAACTATTCCTTTGTATTGACTCTCCATTCTTGTTGTTCTTAAAGTTGAACTACACAAGATTTGATGCATCCAAAGTTCTTTATTATGGTGAGGAGCCAAGGAGGAGAAAAAATGGACCCTAGTTGCATGGGAAAAATTATGCAAACCAAAAAAAGCAAGGGATTTGGGACTAAGGGCTCCATAAGTTTTAAGCCAAACAATGTGATAAAAAATGTGGAAGAGATGGATCAAAATCCTAGAAGCTCTTTGGGGAAAAATCTAGAAGAACAAATATGCCCCAAAAGTTAATCAAAATTAAATAATAACTATACAAGGGAAAATAAAGTGCTGGAACTTATGGAAGTAGGCATGGGACAATAAGCAACTTATACAAAATCATAGCTTCTCGGAAATTTAAGATTAGAACCCAATGCTCTTATGGGAAGACTCCTCGCAGTAATGGCCAAAACTTGAGCAGAGAGAAGACTTGAGCGAGCAGAGAGAAGACTTGAGCGACATAAAAGTAGACCTACAACAACAAGTGAAAACTCTAGTAAAACAATATTGGAAGCAATCATCAAAGAAAACTCAATGGAGACAATGGGAAAATAACAGATAATGGCCCAACATCAATAACATGGACTCATTGCAAATCCTAAAAAAGGAATTGGCTCTCAGGGAAATTAAAATCCAAAATGGAGATGATATACTCAGATGGAGGTATAGTAATGAAGGTAAATTCAATCTCAAATAAGCCTACAACATTCTTGCAAGAACCATGGAATAGAACGAGGAAAACAAATGGAAAAAATTGTGGAAAAGAAAACTTTGGCAAAAAAAAAACAACTTTTATCCGACTTCTCATGCAAAACAAAACCCCAATATGGGACAGACTGCAAAAAAGAGGTTTCCAAGGCCCAACATGTTGTTATCTATGCTTCTTAAGTAGAAAAACTGTGGAGCACCTTCTAAACAGCTATCAATTTGTCTTGTAACTATGGGACAAATTAACCATAATTTTTAGGAAAAATGACAGAAACAATACTAGCATACACTCCACGCTTGAAGACTGGCGATCAACACCCTTTAAAAATAGCATCAATAACAAATCTTGGAAACTCTTTCTGGGATTCATGGTTTGGAGAGATATGGAAAGAGCACAACAATAGAATATTCAAGGACAAGTTTAAGAACTAAATAGTATTAGGCACTCAATCATTAAAAAAGTTAAAGAAACAATCTTATTCTCTCCTTGAACCATTTAGGATTGGGAAAGTGAATAAGGAGAATCAACTATGTTCAAGCTTATGGGGTTGCACCAATCAATAACACTCAATCAACTACATTCTCCCCCTTGTAAATAAACATTGTTGAGATGCCTATTTGTCCCTAGTTTTACGATTTTTATCAAATAATTCTATGCTTGTGCCGGGTGCTTTTAATCATTATGATCCTTTCTATGTTATTATGTTGTTAGCTAGAGGCTTTCAGAGGCAAAAGTTGTTGAATTAAGAATTCTTCTTGTTTATTTAATTTGAAGAGTGTTTTGTTTAATAATGTCAATAATAATATGCCTTCTTGGTGGCAGGTGAATAGGTCATGTACTAGCGTTTTTCATACCAACAGTGCAGGAATGCTTCCTAAAACACATTTGAGTACGGATTCATCTAAAAGCGAAGCAGGTCATTAATAAGGCAGGAGTTGTGGTATCGGTTTTCATCAAGTTCTATACTTACTGGAGATAAAGTTAGCAGAATAAGTACTGCTTCATTTTGAGGAAGCTGCAAAATATGTTTATTGCGCACCCAGCCACACACTTATCTCCCAACTCGGTGATAACGCTGCCCAAGAACATGTGCAAACACGAGGACTTCCCGAATACACAATGGTACATGCCTCTCGATTGTGGTAGCCCATGCAGCTTCTACGGCCATGGCAAAAAGGTTTGCAGTAGATGCCATATGGAGATTGCATGCCTGATGTTAACATACTTTCCCTCGCTGCTTGAGATGGAGTAGTATTGACTGAGATTCAATACTTGCATGAACACGTGAGCTTGGGATCAAGCATTAGTTTGACTCCCAAGCCAATAGTTGACTTTTCTGCGGCAATAGGAAGCAAAGCAGGCATTGTCTCAGCGTTGTTGTATAACGCAGGGATTAGCTCAATGTTTTGTTTTTGCTAAGACATTTCGAAAGCGACATATCTCCATGAATCGAATTTGAAGAAACTTGTTCTGTTACTGAGATCAGACCACCATGAAACATGGCTTGACAACCACAGGAAGAAGCCAATACAAGTCGACACCAGCAGCGTGTCTGTTGATCGATTCCATCTCTCGTGGGTTCCAAAGCCAAAGCCGACTTTGATCAGTATAATATTGTTGATATGTCTACGTTGGCGATGACGAGTGTTACAATAGACAGCATCTGTGCTTTACATCAACTTTTACCGAATATGGAAGTTGGTCATCGGGACGTCATGGTCTTCAAGGGGCAACAATCAATGCTAAGACTGAACCTGCGGCTCTGAAGATTGCTCCGCCTCCACCTTCTGGAATGGGCAGAGGAATTATCACCCATATTCTTCCATTATTGTCTTGGCGCTGAAAGGGTCAACAGCTATAAGAAGAGTTTTGACAAATATGGCGGACGAACCGGAGCTCATCCAGTTGTGCGTTGATATGCCTCTGCCAGCAATACGATGGGCTCAAATTACTTCCAGAAGTTGGGATTGCACCAACTCAAACTCGAAATTGGAAACAAATCTTCTTGTTTTGATTTTTGCCTAGATTGCTTAGGATTTATTTATTTTACTGCATTTTATATTCTGCTTGTGTGATTCATTTGTCAGCGTTTCATTCCCTGAATTGTGTGGTGTGATTTAAATTCTGTTCTGCAACTTCATTTTTCATATTTCTTTTACGTTTTGATATTTAATTGCACAATTTTGATTAATGAATTTAATGTCATTATTATTTAGAATTCATCTCTGTTCAAGTAGTTAAATTAAGAATAAAATACAATTAGCAAGCGCTTCTTTGTGTTTCTCATTTTGCCCTATTCAATTTATTTTATAACAAAACATATTTCTAGTGTCCGGAGATTCAAGATGGGGATAAAAATGGTATAAGAGCAATAAGGTTTCATTTGATTTTCTATTCATATTGTTCGGCACTTATAAGCAATTTAAATCCTTACATGGAATTTTACGAAAACAACACTTATTTAAATATCAAGATTAGTTTGAGTACATTTCATTAACATAAGTAAAGTGTCCAACAACACTCTTGAAGATATCCTTGCTCGATGATTTAAATTTGGGAACAAATACTACCATGGACATATGATTCCTTTCCAGCATCATTCAAAAGAAGCATTTAATGATTTTCTAAAGTACAGATTTTGAGATAGTTGAAAGTGAGTTTGTTTCATGTTCTCCATATTTGTAGTATAGTTGTAGTCTTTTAAGAAGATTTGCATTCTTTATTTCTTGCACTTTGTTTATTTTGAAATGACTTATTTCTTTTCCTGAATGATTTGTTTTTTTGAATTGTTTGATTTTACAAATTCATGAGTTCGTATTCTCGCATATATTGTGCTACGTCTCTAAGTCTTACAACCCTTAACAATTTAAATGTTGGTGTAAATCTCGCATTTATACCTCCCAACAAACATGCCCCAACAAATGGAAGCCCTCGCCAAATGGATATTTCAAACTAAACTTTGACGAAACTCCAAAGGGAAATCTAGGGTCTTCCAATTATGAAGGAGCATTTTGAAACAAACAAGACCAGATTTTTCATGTATATGTTAGAGCCCTATCTAATGATACCAACAATGCAAAATAACTATATGTAGTGGAGAAAGGGATAAGAACAACCAACCAACTAAATCTGGATATATATATATATATATATATATATATATATATGGGGACTCCAAAACCATCATCACCATGATAAAAAATTTCCAAACTGGCTCGAGTCCTACCAAAGTTATGAATAGTTCAAGACTTCTAGCCAACCTAGAAAACATAGTTGAGCAATCAGCAAGAATCATTGCACTCATTCCTCAGAACATATTAAGGAGTGGAAATATATTTGCACATAAGTTAGCAAATGCAAGGTTAGACTATGATGTGGAAGTTGTAGACTCAAATTGGGTCCAGAACAACTCGAAGAGCCATGTAGGAGAATATCTTGGCTTAGATGGGGTGGGCTTTCGACCTCGATCTTCAACATCAACTGCTACTGGATTAAGTTATTGGTTCTATTGCTTCATATACTTCTAAGCAGAACATGATCGCAATCCCCATAGAGGGTGCGTTGATAGGGCCATCCGACCTAGCCTAGAGATGAAAACACGTAAGTGAATAAAGGGGGAAAGGTTGCCTTCCACTTAGCATTCTACATGGTTACATCGTTTCCAAGCAAAGGGACAACTATATGGAAATTTAATGGTTGTTTTGATGTAGTGTTAGTTTGTGCAGTTTTTAGGGAAGGTACGATTGGACAAGGTTTCGCATAGGCAAGAACGAAGGTTGCTCATTATGGAAGGTCATGGAGTGAAGCAAGTAAAAGTTTTTGAGTGGTGGTAAGAAGGAGACCACCTCACAAAAAGAGAGCGAATTTGCATGCTTATAAGTAGCCAGCCATGGTAGGAGGCAAACAAAGGTAGAGTTCTCGGATCAACAGAATTAATTCATGGAGCAAATGAAGCTAGGGTTTTAATATTTATCGTGAATTATAATTTCTTTACTATTTTCTCTCTCTCAGGAAGCCTCCCACAACACCTCTAGCAATTACAGGTTTGGTCTCTTGATTATGCCTCGTTGGAATCACATTTCAATTTTGAATTCTCTCATATTTGGTTCTCTTTCATTTTCAAGCTTCGTAGGATTTTGGTTTTTTCTCCCCTCATTAGGCTTACAAATTTTGGGTGGCTTTTCCTGCTTTATTCTCATCCCTTTTCTCTTGTTTATTTCTATTCCCCTTCTCCCCTATGGTCTTCACCCTAATCCCCTTGCTTGTGTTCTTAGTCATCCCAACCTGTCAACACTTTATCCTACCTCATCCTATCTTTGCTTTGTGCTCTCTAGTCCCCCTCCTACTCTCCCTTCTACCCCTCCTCCTATTTCTTTTTCTCTTACACAACACTCCCCCCTTTTTCCCAACATGTGGTCTTCCCCTCTCCCTGTATGGCTAGGCGTCGATTATTTGGGTCATCTCATAGAGGCAAGAGAGGATGTTTTGGTCCCTTTTCACTAGACTTCAGTCCTCCATCCATTCATGTCACCTATGCATAGTCAGTTGCTAGAGAAACTATGTAAAGATACAACGATATCATTCCTGTGACTATTTAGAGAGCAATATCTGACGTAGAAGAACAAGTAAGACAATCTCGAAGGTACAATCCTAAAACAAACATGGACCAAGAAACTAGAGATTGGATCCCAGATATTGGGAACTTTACCAGAGCCAAAGCCTTCTCCTACATGCAAATAGTCAATCTATATTGGCACATGAAGACTCTAATGGGAAGGGTCCTCACAGACAGGGTTGATACTCAATAGAAAATCATCATATGCACGGAAGAACTTTTGGAGAAAGTGGACAACATTAACATGAAAATGACACTCCTAACTAAGAGGCTGACAAGCATGGATGCCTCTACGTCAAACTCTAATAGAGAGCCTTAGTTGCCTGCCTCGAAGGAAACCCTTGCAGAATGAAAGGTTACAAAGCACCATCTCATAGCAGTAGTTTAATTTTCACTAGTTTTTCTATGATTTCCAACCTATTTTCAATTTTTTTTATGTAGCACTCTATGCAGTTTTTATATTATCAGACCTATAGATTATGAACAATATAAACAATTACAATTTTTTTTCTTTATGCTACTGGTCTTGTTTCCCAAGTGGCATACCAATAGCAAAAATTGCTAATGTTTGCTCATGTTTTTTATCGTAATATAAATATCATGATTTTACAACAACAATTTATTTTTATTAAAATGAAGTTTATATCTTAATTTATAACGTAATGTTTTTTAATGTTTTTTTTTTTACATTAGCAATTCTATATATTAATAATATATAAGAACAAAATACATTTTGTCCTTGTTGTAAGTGAGCTTCTAAAAGAATTATTTTGTTAGGTTGTATATGAGTTGTATTTCTCTATTTTTTCTGAGTTTTTGTGAGGACCCCTGGGGTTGAATGTTGTAAAGATGTATTATCATGACAGGCAGAATGGCCTTTTCTCTTTTCCATTATAAGGATTTGGATAGATATTTCATGAATACACACTTTGTTGTGTATATACAAAATCTAATTGTGTTTAATCTATAAATAAAATTACGTTTTTCTCCTCAGGGGAAAAAAGAAAAGAAGAAGAAGTGAGCTTCTAAAAGAAGCTACACTATAGTGATTAAAAAATATTGGATTTGTTCAAACATATGTATTTCCCCCTCTAAAGGTTCACATAAATGCTATATAGAAAAAAACACGGCTTAACATCTATACCACAACCACTTAGAGTTTGTTCCAAGCATACCATGCTAACCATAAAAGAAAAAACATTGCATTAGGACCTAGAGTAGCAAATGTTAATTCTTTGCATCTAAGTTACAATCCACATTGATATAAGGTGTAGGAGTGGCTCCTTCCTAAGCTACCTTAGTTGTCTCTTATTGTACTCTATTGTTCTACCCTGTGTCCTCTTGGTCTTGACACCCTGTCTTTGAACCCCATATAGTGTTCAACAATTTTTCATATGTTTGTTGTAGTTGGTTTGATTTGTTGAGAATTTCTTGGTGTTGAGTTTTCTTCTCTTTCATTACTTGCATTATGAATGTCTTAGTATGTCAATATAAATTAACCATTTTTAAATATTTCCAGTCTCTACTCCTAGATAGCTCTTTCCCAATATCCATGTTATGAGCTATGGGTCAATTTTCTCAATGCATGTATGACCTATTTTCTCTCTCACTAGATTCTCAATGTGTTCCACCATCTACTTGACAAAATCTGCAAATATACAATGGTAAGCCTTTGTGACATCTATTGCTTTTGACCATTCCCTTGTCTCCTACACTACCTTCATAAGTGCCATTAAATTCTTGCATTTCCTTAGCCTGCCTTGCTTTAGCCCCTAAGCAATTCCTTTCTCCAAAATCTTAACCTCAAACTCCTCCATGTTGGCCATCCCCTTTATCCAACAATAAACAAATAGGCAAAAACCCTCCCTTCAAGACCAACAACCCATCAAATAGAATCCTTGAGCTATGATATGCATGGGCTACATTTCCATGCCTTCCACACCTCAATCATGGTATCTACAACTAAGTAGAGAGGTATAGCTTCACAAGCCCAACCCCTTTCCTTTTTTGAATACTCATGTTGTCCACCCCATTCCTTGTCATGATGGATATCATCATTGGTTTTCACCCTTCCATAATTTGCTAAGTGGATTAACTTTGATGGGATATGAAATCCAATGTTTAGGACTAAAGCACTAAGCTATAATTGCTCGAGGTTTCTCGATATTACAGTTTTGTACTTGCCATATGATCACCTTAGGTTTACATCAATGGCAATTATCATTTATAAGGGACCATGCCTTGTTTTCATTCTTACTTCCTTGACACCCCATGAAAGGGATCCATTCATCTATTTTGTATATGGAGGCAATCATCCTTGAGTTTGTTTGGACCCATATTTTCCTAGTTGACATTCAAATCGTAATTCCTTGTCTACACTCCATCATTTGCTAACCTATCTCCCTACTCATTTTCCTTTCTCCAAACATGAAGGTATATTAATTTCAGTATGTGTATGATGAGCTCCATTATGCTCTAAAGGCCCACTGTGAAATGTCAATTGCTTGTTACCTTCTTTGGCCTAGATCCATTTTGTAGTTTTTTAGTGAATTTACCATAATTACAAAGCCCCCCTCTACTTGAATTTAACATAGCCCCTGGGTCTTGTAATTTGAAGACCATTTTACAAAGTCAAAAGTTCTACCTCATTTTTGGTGTTGAGGCTTATAAAACCAACAAAAATTCTTTATATATTCCATGCATCACCCTTGAAGACCCCTCTTATATATGATTTTTAAAACATTGAAAATATGCAAAAACATATAACAACATAAACAAATTAAATATTTTCTAATCTACATCCTATCTACATAACAACATTCAATCAATAGAAGAAAGGAGAGAAAAAGGAGCGGACATAGTATTTATGTGGTAAAACTCCAATTGAGGGAAACATCCATGGGAAGGTAATAGTGTCTTTACTATCTTCATAAATCTCCAATCTTACAAAGAGCACCACAACAAGTGCTTCACCACTTTATAATGATAATACTATCATATATCTTCTTATGTGTCTTATGGGACTCCTTGGCCTATATTATATACCAAGAGGTATTGGGAAATAAAATGCCCATAATACATGTGGGATAATGTAATTTCACTTCTTTATACAATAAATTATTACAAGGGTATTTTAATCCATGATGAATGTGGTATATACCTCTTTTACATAAAGTTGGAGTTTCTTTCAATATAAGCTAAACATTATTACCTTCCAAAGTGACATATTCCAACACTCCCCCTTAATAATGACTAGGGAGATGGAACACTTATGGAGGAAGATGTCATTACATCAACACTTCCCCTTGATGACAACTTCCCACATTCCTAACAACTGTCGAGGTCATAGAAATTTCGCCTATGTCATGGATTTGGTGAAGATATTAGCTACTTGTTGTGCAATGGGACAATACTCCAAAGAAATAACACTATTTGCAACAATATATTGAATATGGTGAGTATCCAATTCAATGTGTTTGGTTATGGAGTGATACACTAGATTATATTAAAGTTGAATGGAATTATGATTGTCACATCTTAACTCGATAGTTGATTTCAGAACCAAGCAAATATCGATAAGAATATGTTGCAACCAAATTGCTTCTTTAGTTGCTTCGTTAGACGCCTTGTACTCTGTGTTCACAAGAAGAAAGAGGGAGTTCTCGACTTCTTACTAGACCATGAAATCAAACTTGAACCAATATGAAAGATGTGCTCCGTAGTAAACCGTTTATATGAACCACCACCTGCCCAATCATAATTTGTATAACCACGAAGAGAAATTGTAGTTGTGCTCAAATAGAGAACACCACAGTTCGTTATCCCCTGTAAATATCTAAGAATTATATTTGTCACTTGTCAATGACTTTCATGGGGATTTCTCATAAAATTTGAGACTATACTAACAAAAAAATAGATATCAAGTCTATTATGTGTCAGATAAATCAAATTTCCCACAAGCTGACAATAGAGAGTAGCATCAACAAGAGGAGTAGTGCAATCAACAATTAATCTTACGCGGGACTGAAATGGTGTTGGTGAAGATTTACAATCACTCATATAGAACCAAGCAAGTAAATATGTCGCATACTTAGGATGTGAAAAAATATACCATTAGACATGCCAAATTTCAAAACCCAGAAAATAGTGTAAGATGCCTAAATCAATCATTTCAAATTCATTATGAAGTTGATTTTTCAATTCTTGTGTAGATGCAAGTTGGATGCCAGTAATAGTAAGATCATACAAATATAATACAATAATGAATATTTCATCATCAAAGTGCTTTACATACAAATTCGAATTAGATCTACACTACTTGAAATGATTCTTCAAGAAATAAGTATCACTTTTTTCATACCAAGCCCTAAGTGCTTGCTTAAGACCATTTAAAGACTTGTTTAATTTTCATGCCAAACTTGAAGTGTCAATAGCGATAAAAACAAGTGGTAATTGCATATAATATCTTCATGAAGATCACCTTTCAAAAAAAGAACTCTTGACATCCATTTGGTGTAGTTCACGTTGATAAGATGCAACAAGAGAGAATAGTTCTTATTGTGTTCATTTTAGCAATTGAAGCAAAAGTTTCATTATAATCAATTCCTATTTTTTTATTTAAACATTTTGCCGCTAATCGGGCTTTATGTTTTTCAATTTGTCCTTTTGCAATGAGGTTTGTCTTATATACCCATCTGCAGTCATTTACATTATGTTTTTTGGAAGAAGAGAAATAAGAGTCCAAGTATTGTTCTTCATTAAGGAGTCATACTTTGTTGTTATTGATTTTACCTATTCAGGCTTGTCCTTAGCCTAAGTATAAGTGGAAGGATCATATGTAGCCAAAATTTTAGTCATAAGAGAAAAATTAGATCCAGTTGTACGAGTATTGGATGGAAAACCAATCTTAAAACCTGCAAATTCAAGAGTTTTGTGGGCCCAAATAGGAAGAGAGTGAGTGGTAGGGAGCATTATATTACTTTTGGAACATTCAGGAAGATCACTTGAAGAGGTAATTGAACTAGGATCAATATTAGGCATATATCTGAAAGGAGGAGTAACCAAGACCAATATGGGAATAACAAGAGAGGAAGGCAAAGTTAAGGGAACATGAGGTTCCAAAGGCTCAGGGGAAGGAGAAACTTCATTAAATTGTGTTGAAGGAAATGTAACTAGGTTCGGTCTTCATAAATATACTTTTGATATTTGTATTTATTCAAGAAGAGAAATATTATTTTATAATATATGTCAATGAGTTTATTTCTCATTAAAATAGGTCTAGAACTATTTTAAGTGTTATAGGTGAGTCAAATAGTCAAAAGGAAATGTTGAAGCCCTTAAGGGTACATTACACCATGTATAAATATGTATTAAAGTCAAAAGAGAGAACCTCCAAGCAAATTCAAGTCTACTCCCATGCAATGGCACCATCAAGAAGCTCCTTCAAGCATGCTACACCACCATGGAAACTATCTTAAGTCTGCTCAACAAATCAGCCTCCTAGTAGTCCTCAAGTCGACCTGCAAACAGTTGATAGGTCAGCCTAAATGGAGGGACAAACCTATATATATAGATGTTTTCCATTCCTCTATAATGCAATCAATCATCTCTGAAATCTGCGAAGGAAGTAGTCGAGATAAAGTAAAGGGAAGCAAGTATATAAGGGTCTCCAAGGTGCAGCGAAGTAAGAAGGAAGGACAATGAAGGTGAAGGATTGTTTCTAGGGCTAGAAACACTCACACGTGCGAGGAAGAAGAGGAGAAATCTACAGGGTATGACAGCAGGGAAAAGCAGTTCATAATTTTGTGTTGTTTGGGTTTATCACTAGGCTCACAAGGCCTCCCAAGACAAGTGAAAGGACCTCTCATCCTAGAGAAAGAAGAAGGAAGAAATACCGAGCCTTAGAAGTTTTTTCTAGGTCTTATTATAGTCACACGTGCAAGTGAAGGAGGGCTAACTGCAGTCATCACAATAATATTATCACAACCTCATATATCTCATTGTTTAGGTTTCAAACTAGGCCTACAAGGCCTCTCTCTCAAGCATGGAAGAAGGGTATGCAAGCAAAGAAATGAATACAAGTCTAACATAGTTTTGTGAGTAGAATCACTCACATGTGCGGAGAATTAGGGTTGCATTGTTGCTGCCCTAAGTCTACAACAATTGCTAGAAGAATTGTCGAAGGGAGGAAGACAAAGTGCTGCAAGCGGAAGTGATCTTTAAAGGACTTGACTTTTTCTTGGAGGACCTTCTAGTCAAGGGTCTAGGGTTTGGCATTGATCAATAGAAGCTTCAATAAGATAAATTCACTAAAGGGTTTTCCTCTCAAGAGAAAATACGTTTTGGTCCTGGTAGAGACTCAACATCTTGGGTTCTTGTTTTTATGTTTTGGTAGCAGTTTGATGAAGTACATGCATATGCACTAATATGAAGAAGAAGAAGAATAAGCTAATAAGGAAAAGTAAAAATACTCCACAAATTGTTATCAAGTAACGAAGAATCACACTACACTACTTTTCCCTAGATTCTTCAACAAATTAAACATCTATTTGAATGATGATGCCTTGGGTAGATGCATCAAACAACCTGTAAGCTTTAGAATCCTCACTATAACCAACGAAAATATATTTGTAAAACTTGGGTTCTAATCTTTTCTATTTTTCATCAGGAATATATTGAGCCCAACATTCACTACCAAATATCTTAAAGTTACTTAAGCCAGGTTTTCTTCCATTCCACTTTTCATCGGAGTAACCTGTAAAACTGCCTTAGTAGGAACTCGATTTAAGATGTAGTTAGCACAACAAATTTCTTAAGCCCAAAACCTTTTATGAAATCCTTTAGAATACAACATACGTCTAGCCATTTCAACGAAAGTCCTATTTTCCCTTTCAGCTACCCCATTTTGTTGTGTATAAGGAACAACCTATTGATGTTGAATACCATGCTTAGTTAAGTATGTAGTAAATTCCTTTTTAGTGAATTCCTCCACATTATTAGTTCTCAATGTCTTAATACTTTTACCAAGATCATTTTCAACCATGGATTTAAATTCTTTAAATTTAACAAAAGTTTCATCAATAAAAGTACGGAAACAGACAACATGAGACAGAGGAGTTTCAAATGGACTATAGATATCACTATGTATCAATTGCAATTGTTTTGTAGCATGCCATGTTTTACCTTGACCAAACACTTCTATATGATGTTTACCAAGTACACAACCCTCGTAAACACCTTTAGTGGAAGAACAGGGGGGTAAGCCAAGCACCATTTTGAATAACAATTGCATTTTACCATAATTCAAATAACTTGACATTTCATGTCATAGTTTTCTTTGTTCATCAGCATGAACAACCTAGGAATAAAAAGGTTGATTATTAGTTGAATGAAAACAAATAAACTTGTATATACTAGAATCATGATCAAAGGACTTGAACAAACTACTTTGATGTTATGTTTGATATCTTTAAGTACATACTTATATTTCCATGCTTCAAACATATTCCCTTTTTGACATGCACAATAAATAGAAATAAAATTAATGGGTATTCCTTGAACATGAAAAACATCTTCCAATATACCATTAGGAACTTGAATATTACCAAAACCTACTACTGAAAGTTGTTTACCATCACCAATAAAAACTTTATGTGATGTGTGCTTGTTAGTGTCATCAGAGGGAAACAAAGAAGTAATATCAAACATATGGTTAGAGGCACCAGAATCTATAATCCCTTCCACAAAAAGAATATTATTTACTTGGTTGAACAAAATAGGCACAAAGAGCAACTTCTTTTTCAAAAGAGGATTTCTTCTTGACTTTAACAATATCACATTTCCATTTAAAGCACATATTTTCATGGAGATTGGTTTTTCCACAATACTTACAAGGATTAAACAACTTATTTTTATTAGCATCATTATAAGAGTGTTGGGGAGTTCCTTTAGTGTGTGAGTTAGGAGCTTTAATGATAAACATCTTATGATTCTTTTTATTATGTGCCATGAGAGATTTATTAGGGTTTATTTGTCTTGAAGCAATTAACCTTTCTTGTTCATTAATCAAACCCTTACAAGTATTTACTAATCTAACCTCCTATCAACATAACAACATTTAATCAATAGATTAAAGAAGAGAAAAATGACAGGACACATCCATGGGAAGGCAATAGTGTCTTTACTATCTTCATAAATCTCTAATCTTACAAAGAGAACCACCACAAATGCTTCACCATGTTACAATGATTAGACTAGCATATATAATACAAGTGGGATAATGTAATATCACTTCTTTATATAATAACTTATTACAAGGGTATTTTATTCCATGATGAATGTGGGACATACTTTTTTTTGGAGTTTCTTTCGACATAGCCTAGAAATTATTACCTTCCAAGGTGACATATTCCAACAATAATGGGCCAAAATAACCTTTGGAAGCTCCATCAAAGTTAATTTTCATGAAGTCTATTAGTAGTCTAGGCCCCTCTTTTGAAGATGTCATTTAGACCTAAATAATTTTGGTTTTATTGGTTCATCTCCTTGGGTCAATGCCATCAACTATGAATATTTGTTGCTCCTTTATGTTGCATTTCCTATTTTTCCCCTTCTAATCTACTCTATACATAGTTTCCTTTATGTTTCATATCATAACCTACCAAAGATTAGATCCCCTTTATTGTTGATTTTTGTAGGTCAATTGTGATCTTGTCAAATAGTGCATAGGCGGAAACATGGAAATAATTGCTAAGTTCTATTCAAAATCTATTTCTTGAACAAGGAGGATATCTCTTCTAAGTTTCCAAGAGATCATTCTTTCTTCTCTGTCACTATCTAAACATTAATTCTCCTTTGTCCCATATTATAAATGTTTCATCATATTGATTGAATAGGTGTTCCAATATTTCTTCCTCTTGTTTACACATCTAACAAATACAATGACCTTTAATCCTATATGTTAAAGTTAATCCCAAGTAAGAACCTTCCTCTCAGCCAAACACCATAAAAGCATTGAAATTTTCAACCAAATCATTAGGCTCCATATTAGTTTTTAGACCTACGATTTAGCTAGAATATTATGTATGGCCTCTAACCCATAGGACTTATTTTACCATAAAATAATTCCTCCCCACTATTGTTTCTAGTGTAAATACCACACCATCTCTATAGTGTATTCATCTATCCATCGACACTTTCTCCATGATGTCTAGTGGCTCATTCCTTATTCTTGTTGGTCATTCCTCTTTAAATTTCAAAATTTGACTTCCTCTATTTCGTCCTTCTACTATGTCCTCCCAATAGTGATGGATGCACCACCAATTAATGGAGTGGTATAAGGTTTTTGCCTCCCCAAGAGGAGAATGTACAATTAAGTTTGATTAATGTTTCCATAAATCATCCCAAAATAATGGTAAAGTCCCAAATCATACATTCCAAAAACAATGTGCATTCACCAACCCTTTATTTCACCATGAATTGTTCCAAATCATAAATCATGGTCTTGTGCCTTACATACTTATTAGATATTGTTTGACTTCATCCCTTAAATATTTGATCTTCAAGGTCTTTCACCATAACTCTAATTTTCCACTTAACTATCTCCACTATGTTTTCCTTACTATAACCTTACTCATAGTGGGTATATCCCTTATACTTGACCCTCCTGAGCTCTTAAGTACGCAGAATTTGTCCCAAGTGACCACTTCCTTTTCGTTTTTAGACCTCCCCATAGAAAGGCACATTGGAGACCCTTGCTAACCATGAGAAATTTGGTCAAAGAAATGAATAGTTAGAAGAGATACAAAGTTGTAAATTGTGGGAATGATTTTATTAAAAGCACCTTGCTCAACGATGTAAGGGATCAAAAGGTATACTACATGTTTATTCTACTTTGGTTAATAGGTCCTCCCAAGGGACATTTCTCAATGCATTTTTTATAAGGTGCACCTAGATATCTAGAGGAAAGAGAGCCTTTCTGAAACCTAGGATTCGAGCCAATATTGTATTGGATATTTAACACATTATTGAAAAATAATATGAGGTATTTACCTTTATTAATCAACATCCTAGATGACAATGGAAATGTATCCAAGACTTCCTTAATTATAGAATATTCTAAAAGCATTGTGTTATCCACAAATCACAAATGGGAGAGCGAGTCCACATGCATGTGTATACTAAGGACCTTTAGTTGGACCCCCTTTATAGATTGTTTGAGACTCCTTCCCAAGCCCTGTACCATGAGAATGAACATAAATTAAAATAATTGTGCCCCTTGCCTAGTATTACCTTGTGATGGATCAAAGGGGAGAGAGGGGGAATCATTCATCAAAACCCAAAATAACAATAAATATACCAAAAATTTCACCCAATGTGATCCGAACTTAAACATGAAAGAAAAAAATTATAGATATAACCATAAATACAGGGATGCAACAGAAATAACACTTCATTTCATTAATATCAAATATTGAAATATGATTACAAACATAATGGAAATAAAACTAGCTCAGGTGCTGGTAGCTTATCTCTGAGAAGAGATGTGGCGGTTACATGCCTCTGAACTGTGTTACAATGAGGATCGAAGACCTATTTATTATTGAGAAATAATGGAAAACCCTAAACATCCAAAAACCTAACCCTAGGAGATGAAGCGCCAACACTATGGGCCATGTTTGGGTAAATTGGTACATCAACTTCCTAGGATTGTAACTTTGGCATACGATCTCCATTTGACGCACACAATACCTCGTTAGAAATATTTATCTGAGGACTACAATTTTTGAGTGGCAGAACTTTATCTAGAACCCATGTTTGCCTCGATTTTCCCAAAAAACGTCGTTTAGGGCCTCAAAACGACTCTAGAATTTTAGCACCTGAAAAACTGCCAAAAATAGTAAATTGTGCTACAATTAAGGAAACTAAAAAATTTAAAGAGACAGTGGTGGGGGTCCAAGTGGAATAGGTGGGTGGCCACCAACATCCACCTGCATTAGTCCTACCCCCTTAGGAAGCAATGGTCCCCATTTCTTTTGAGTGCCTCCATGAGATGGGGAAACTTCTGTTGAACTTGGTCCCTGGTGAGCCACTTGCCTTGGTGCAGGAGTTGGCCATATTTGACAACCCAATATAGTTAGATCTTCTGTTGGAGAGTGTTCTTGACTTTTGTGTCCGTAATCCGATTAGTTGTGGCTCATTCCATGTAGTATGGGTTTAACTCTGTTGGTGTGACTTTTTCTGCAGTAATGGTGGGAAGTATGGTCGAAGGCGGTCCACGTTGAACATTGGGTGCACGCCAAGGAATGGGGGAATGGTGAGCTCAAAAGAACTGTCTCACACAACCTTGGTAATGGTGTAAGGACCATATCATAGTGGTATGAGCTTCCGATGGGCTCCAGTAAGGTGTTCTTTCTACAAATGCAACCAAACTTTGTCACCCACTTGAAACTTGTGTGGCACTCAATGTTGATCATGTCGCTTCTTGTACTAGGCATTTGACTTCTCCAAGATATCGTGAACATGTTGGTTGATGTGTCCTTTTTGCAGCAACTACTGGATTTGTTGCTTGATCTCTTCATTTTCCATAATGGAGCTGCGATATATCGGCCTATTGGGTAGAGGTGCTCCAAGAGTCAGATCGATCATATGCTTGACCTAACAATGAAAGGTTACCCCTGTGGGTGAGGAGAAGATGTCCTTGTATTCTTCCATCACTGTATCCACCTACTTATGTTGTGTGGAGGAACCCTTCCCAGGGGCCATGGATGTGGCTACGATATTCCCCTTACTTTGAGAGTGAATTAGAAAGAAAACAAATTTCCCAGTCTGGGAAATGCTCTTATTACATTACTTAGCAGAGATCAAAGAGATGGCAGTAGGCGGGGCTACCTCCAGTATCTTGTATAACTTACTACCCAAATAAATAATAACAGATCGAGGCCTAGATTCATATACAACATGTTGCTTCCATAAGTATGGTTGTCCTAATAATACATCACAAACTTCAAGAGGAGAAACATCACACAATACCTCATTCGTGAAGGCCTTGATGCTATAGGGAAGGTGACACTGTTGGCTGACGCGTAGATCTTGTCCTTGGTGAAGCCACCTGATGGTTTATGGATGCAAATGTGTTGTAGTTGGTAGGCACAACCACTTCATGACCTCTTCTGAAATGAGGTTCTTTAGCTCTCATTGTCGACAACGAACTACAACGGAGAACCCTTCACCCACATATGTGCGTGGAAGAGGCGTTCCCCCTCCTCTGGATCTTCAGGCTTAATATTTTGGATCTTGGTGGTGGCAACAATGGCGTTGGGCTCCGCATCAATAATTTGCTTCCCTTTATCATTCCCCTTGTTGGGTTTTGACTCAGGGTCAGAACATGCATATGATTTTGAAGCCTTCAGCTCAACCACCAACGGCTGCTTAGTCTGACACTCACTTGTGTTGTGAGTGGATCTCTTATGGAACTCACACCACTTTCTCATGTCCTTCTTTGTCTTCATGGTGTTGTTCTTTTCTTGTGGCTTTGACGGTTTGTCCTGGGTCACCCTGCCTTGACTTTGTCCTTTGTTCTCTAGTTTGGGGGCACTTTTCCCTTGCTTCGGATTCACATATCCAAAGTCTCTCTTCTTTTATTTAAACTTTTGTTCGATCTTGACAATGTATCGGTACGCCATGTCAAGCGAGGACATGTCTAGGATCTCCATCTCGTCCTAGATGTACCTGTGTAGGTAGTCGCGATACTTGAGTACTAAATTTCGCTCAGAATCCTTGATACCCAACTTCGTGTGAAGGGTATGAAAAACATTGGTAAACGTTGGCACGTCTTGGTATCTTCCCTGCCGTAGTGTGGTCCACTTTATGTATTTATCCTCATAGCTCCAAACATGGTAGTACTTCTCCTTGATGGTGTCCTAGAACAAATTCCAAGTGGGTGCAGCTAAAAATAGTGAGGGTGTACTTTCCTCCTCCTTCTCACAATAGGTATCCAACCAGTCCTTGACATGGGGGGTGGCTTTGAGAAGTGAAAAAGTAATCTTTTCCTCGCTGGAAAAATCATGAACAGGAAAATATCCTTCTAGCAGATTTAACCATTTATCTACGGAATCTACATCTATATAACCTTCAAATATGGGGATGTCAAGGTTAACTTGTACCTTAAAGGGTGTGGCGCTTCCATAGTAGCTGTTGGAAGGAGATGTGTCGCCATTGGGTAGTTGTTGAAGGATCTGGGAAGAGTTGTCCATCATCACGTTGCTCTATCGCTCGAGGGCTTCTTCGAGCAATATTTTGAAAGGATCTCCTGCCACCTCGTCTTTCTTCTCTTCTTCCATGGGAGGCTGTTGGTATTTGCGAGGCTGGTCTAGCAAATATTCGACCAGTTCGAGCCCTAGCTTCTTATATCCCGACCTCATTGGGGACATGCAAAGAAAAACAAAGAAATAACAGACTGCTCTGATACCACTGATCCGAACTTAAACAAGATCGCAGCAAATTACAAATATAACCATAATACAGGGATGAAGCAAAAATGACACTTCATTTCATTAATATCAAATACTGAAATATTCTTACAAACATAATGGAAATAAGACTAGCTCGCGTGATGGTAGCTTATCTCTGAGAAGAGATGTGGCGGCTACATGCCTCTGAACCGTGTTACAATGAGGCTCAAAGGCATATTTATTATTGAGAAATAATGGAAAACCCTAAACATCCAAAAACCTAACCCTAGGAGATGAAGCACCAACACTATGGGCCCTGTTTTGGTAAATTGGTACATCAATTTCCCACGGTCGTAACTTTGGCATACGATCTCTATTTGATGCACATAATAACTCGTTAGAAACATTTATCCGAGGACTACAACTTTAGAGTGGAAAATGTCGATTCAAAACTAATGTTTGCCTCATTTTTCCCAAAAATCGTTGTTTAGGGCCTTAAAACAGCGTCAGAAGTTCAAGACCCGAAAAACTGCCAAAAATAGTAAATTTTGCTACAATTAAGGAAACTAAAAAACTGAAAGAGATAGCGGTGGGGGTCCAAGTGGAATAGGCGGGTGGCCACCAACATCCACCTAGGTCACAATGGATCCATTTTTCACCAAATCCAAAGGCTGTTCACATGTTCCCTAGAAACTCTCAATTTAATATGTTAAAAGCTTTGGGCATATCTAGTTTGATTAGTATTTGAAGTTTCTTGTTGTTCTTTAAAGAGTGAATTACCTCATGTGCCACAATGATACCATCCAACATTTGACAACCTTAGATGTGGTCACCTTGCTCTTGGGAAGTAAAGTGTGACACAAGAGGCTCCAATCTATTAATGATGACCTTGATGATTATTTTGTATTATAAATTACAAAGAAATATTAGCCTAAATTTATCCACATTGATTGGAATGAGAGCGAGGAAGGTTGAATTCAAAGCTTGAAGAAATCCTCATGTCTTTCTTCCACCACTTCCAAATTTCTCTAACCACCATTGACTAGTAGGTATAGAAGAAGTCTATTATAAAACCATCGAGCCCTAGTAACTTTTCAAGTGTCATCTCCATGACTATCTATTCTATTTCCTCCAATGATATTTCTTTCATCACGCTAGCATTTTGTTCAATGCAATAATCATGGGAACGCAAATTGTGATAGTTTGAATTGCCTCTTGTCTTCCCATTGTAGCCTTTAATAGAGGTTGGTTGTAGTAGTTTTGTAGCTCATTTTATATGCTTGCATGGGCCTCCAACTTTTCTCCTAAGTATTTTTAAAGAGATATAATATAATGTTGGTGCCTAAAATTAGTCATTGAATTATAGAAGAATCTTGTTTTCTTGTCACTATCCTTAACTTCTATCTCCATAATATTTCTTCCTAGTTTTCTCCCACGTCCAACTTATCCTTCAATGGTTCTTGCTTATTTTTCAAATCCATAGTCTTGACTTCCGTTATTAAAAAATAAATAAAAAATATATATATGGATCTTCCATTTTGTTCTCTAGTACTCATTGAGCCTAAAAATGTTTCCAAATACCTCTTTTTTCATGGTTTAAGATGACTTTTCACCTTCTTCATGTATTGTTTGAAGTAGGACATCATCAAACCCCTCACTTTTTCTAGTTCTACCCACTAGGTTTCATTATTATTCTAAAAGTTTAGGTAATCTAAGGAAAATTTCTCGGAGTGTAATGGTTTGAGCTTAGCATGGTCATGCAATTCAACTTAAAATAATTGACTAATGATTAAATCTTGTACTCAATATGATTTGTGCTTCCATCCTTACCCATTTTCTAACAAGGGTTTTTATATTAAAAATCAATCGAACCTAATTGCAATCTAGTGAGTTCTCCCCATCTAATTCTTCCATGTATGGAAACCATTTCAAGTCACCATATCGACTATCCTGAGCTTTTATGTAGTACATTTAAATATCTTCTGATCTTCTTCCAATTTGTAGATGCCCCAACATTTTTTATCAAGTGAGGTAGATTAAAATACATTCCTTTGATACAAGGCTTATCCTCCATAGTGTCTCATAAAATCTATAGCAAATCAAGGAATGTTGATTTCTTGAGACTTTAAACATTGGTTATTGTTCATATGTTTGCGGAACCATTTTTTTTAATCTCGTTGAGATGAATCGACCTGCTTCTATGATATCCCATAGCATCAATGATATGAATTGGGTCACTATATAATTTTTCATCCATCTCAATGCTTTGAGAGTGGAAATTTTAAAGGAATTAGCTTACAAAAGCAGTTTTATTGATAGGACCTAGTTTGAAGAATTGGGGTCTAAAACCTTCCAAGGTCATTTTGAGGCTTTAAATGACGTTTTTTGGGGGTAAAACTTTTGTGTGTAAGTGTATGACCCTTTGACATTCTTCTACACTTAGATACCTTTCCAATGGTGTAAAAATCACACTAATTAGAGTTTATATCCAAAATTTATGCCTTCAAGAAGTTGATCTATTGTGTTTGACCACCATAGCATGAGTGGATGCCATGTTAGTGTTTGTTTCTCATGCATGTGGGGCTAGCCATGTGGGGTCTATGAAGAAGACTCTAAAAGGGTTAAACTTGTAACTCTAGTTGAGAATTGAAAGCGTCAATCATAAACCCAAGTTAGCCATCAAGCTATGTTATAACCAAGCCACTAGTAGGAAAAGGGGTTCCATTCTATTAGGTTTTTTGTTGATCCATGGTAGAGCAAAGAAACTAGGAATGTAAGTGAGATAGCATATCAAAATGGGTTAGTGTTTTGTAGTAGCTTATCATGCCACAGGTCAAAGGTGACTCCATTGAGAGTGCATTCTCCTTTATACTTCCATTATTTCCATTCTAGACAAAAGAGAGCAAATTACGCAGAGGTGTGCTTCTAGGACCCCATCCCGCAATAGTTTCCTGTGCCTCAAAATTGCACAGCGTTGTCCAAGCTACCTTGTATGTCTTGCATTCCTACACTGCGCAAATGGGCCTCCCATGGCCTCATCTTGGCAGCAGTCACTACCTACTGAAACAATGTTGATCTACCTCTTAGTGACTATAGGAAAAGGTGACATGTTGAGATCACTCCCAAGGAGTTGAGGAGAAGGACCAAGAGACTAAGTGATGGAAAAAGATCAGGACCACATGCAAACTTCATCAGATGCATGATCATCTCGAGGGTAAGTATGGTAAGTAAAGAACACCTTTCGAAGTACACCTCTTAGTTGAGTTTGCAGGACTGCTTTTCATTGTCATATCATCCTGTCTTCAGTAACATGCATGTGTGCAAACACAAAAAGTCATTTCATGTGTTTCTTCTACATGTCTTTCTTCCTTTTTCTTGTTTGACCAACTGTCATCTTCGGCATGTTGATTTCCATGTTGTGCTTGCGACCTTGTTCTAGTGATATCGAAGGTTTGTCTTCATGTGCATGAGTTGTTTCGACTATGTAAACACCTGTCACACTCACACACAATGTTGTAAGCATTGTCGTGCAAGTGTCATCACAGTCATCCGAAGATCTATTCGAAGTGTCGCCTTCACCACTAGACAGTCCCGCAGTCAGTCACACTAAGACATGTGGTCTTGTTGATTTGAGGTGTCTTGTCGTCGAGTCATGTTGAGTGTGTGTTTTCAAGGTCATGTATACACGAGTTCACTCGCTCACACACTTAACCATTTTTCCAAAAATATGTTGACGAGACCACCCTCCATCAGTCGAACCCCCATTGAGCTGCATTGCGCAGTCTCAGCCCTCAGTGACCAAGCATTATTTCCCAAAATTGCGCAGAGCTTGAGGTTACCTCCCAGGAATTCTACACCGTGCACTAAGAAAAGCGCAAAAGTTGCCCAAGAATCTATCTCAAACTGCGCTTCCCACAAGCCTATCCATCAAGCCTCCCAGTGGTCAACCGAAGAATTTCAATGGGCAGTGACCCCGGGCTTCACTCCTCCCAAAAATTGCGCAGAATCTTCCAGCCTGCCTGCCTGCATTGACTGAAGAAATTGCACAGACAAGAGGGACAGGCGCGCGCTTCCTGTCATTGTATTATCTCTGAAAATTGTGTAGTTTTATCAGTCAATCCCCCTGTCGGTCGGCCTGCTACTCCTCTTGAAAATTATGTAGTTTTCTTGGACAATCCATCAGCTACTCGACACCCCACTCAGCCTGGAAACTGCACAGACATGTCCTACATGTCTACCTCCCAGATCTGCGCAATTTTTGCCAGCAATATCCCACAACCCGCTCTCTACCTCCTCTAAAAATTTGTGTAGTTTTCACTGCAAGTGCCTCCTGCTTCCCACATTGCCTTCCCCAAAAAAATTGCATAGTTTTGCCTCCCAGCCGAGCTAGATCCCGTAGATTTCATTGTTGTCCCAGACTGCTCAACCCATCCTCTCAGTGACCTCTATGCAATTTTACCTGACAGTGCGTCGAAGCCTCGCATCCCGACTTGACATGTGCTCTATGTTGTTTTAGAGCCTTGTCCTCTCTCCCAGTCACCTGCACCCAAAAATGAAAGACAATGTGTCAAGGTAGACGAGGGGATTTCTGGATTTGATGCCATCTCGTCATGAGTGATTGCAGAAATAGGTACATGGATGAGACATGGCATGATGACGAATGGGATGAACAAGGAGCGCATGCTAAAAGACTTGCTCACGGTTGGACGAACACATGAAGCATACCAAATAGCAAGCAAAGGAGACACATGCAAATGCATGAACCATCAAGCGAACACCAAGACCATTGGAGACTCTGCACACATTGCCATGTAGAGGTGAAGATATGGTACACCACGGGAACACTCATCTCTCAGCATCACAACAGCTTGATAGGAACAACACAACTAGGATGTGCATACCAGCGGTGTCATGTCGAGTTGTGTCATGAGTCACCTCAGCCACATCACTAATTTGATCATAATTTTGTAATCAATGTAATGTAATGTGGAAGTCCAAGAGACCCACGAATGAATTCAAAGAGTCATGTAAGTTGAACAGTCATGAGGGAAGTCGAACAGTCACAAGGGTCAGTTTCACCCTTGGCTATATGTACCCCTCATTTGTACATGCAAAATACTTTTCACTTTGACTCCTCCCACATAGCCTTGAGAGTCTGTAGTCTTTTCTTTGAGGAGCGAGCAGTGGCTCCATTGCCCCGCTATCAGGGTTAGTGATGTATGGTGTACAAATGTGTCTTGGAACTTTTGCTTAATTCAAAAGCTTGTTATCAGGCCAACACATTTTTACACATATTGTATTTGTTTGTAAGACTATTCTTTGGACGCTTGTAATGCATGTTGCTTTAACTTGTACTAAGATAGTTGAATTATTTCGGTTGTTTTAGTGCATATTTTGTTGGAAATGTGTTGTATCAGTTGTTATCGTTGTCTCGCCCGTGTGGCCTACTCCGTCGATCACTCAACATATTAATTCTCGTAAACTTGTTATAACGACCGTCGCACTCATGTGGACAACTCCGCTAGGTGTTGTACGTGCTATATGTTCACCTTTGTGTTTGTGACTATCGCATCTGTGTGGACTACTCCGTTGGAAGCTGCACAGATCATGTTGTTTTGTGTGTCTCTAACAGAGTTGGGAATATTCCCTTTTGACTTGAGATTCACTTTCACCCTCTCCATTTGCAGTGAAATAACTTTGACACAAGCGGCACTAAGCACTCACCAGGCACATGAACCTCGCTATTTGAAGACTAAGTATACCACTCTCATGTGATGACAAGCAAGAGCTAAGGCATATCTTTAAGATAATGTCAATCGGGCCATCGTACCGGATGGGACTCCTACACCAAACGTTGTAAGGTCTAGTTGGGACTTCATACCAGGGAGATCCCCTGAACGTTGGCGGGTTTAGCACCATCAATAGGTCCATCGAAAGTATGCAACATGGATAATTCTTGGATGAGGAATTAAATTATGCATACAACGAGTGCTCCCGCTCAAATTGTGAGTAAAACTATAAAGAGATAAGTTGAAAATAAGAGTTGAAAAAATACTTTTTTATTTTTTTATTTTTTAATCTTTTTACTTTTTTACTCCGAAAATGGTGAATCATTCTCCATGGTTGATATCATCATCTTGAATCCTATTGGTTCTTATAAATTTGATTTTGTTGTACATTTTTGTTTTGAGGCCCATTTTTTACCTCAAATTTTCTCTAATGCTTATGTATAAGCATAGTACCCAAAAAACATAGGCTAAAAGGAAGGTCATTCAAGTGGTTCGAAACAAAAGGAGCACCAAGAAGATTCCAAGGAAGGTAAGAAGAAGTGTAAAGGGGGGAAGTAAGAGAAGATAGGACCCATTGCACATCAATGCAAGGATCCCAAAAATCATTGTAACCGCTACAACATTGATGGACATATAGAGAAGTGTTGGAAATTGCAACTAGAATTGAACTTGAAGAATTGGAAGAAACATGGGAAGAAAAAAAATCTTCTCGCCACAAATTTGACCATTCAGGTGGAAAGTAGCTTTATTGTGGATGAGAATATTTTCCACACATTAGTGTAGAAGGAGATGAATTTGAGCAATTTTCATCACTAAGAGGAAGGAGATAACATATTAATATCTTGGTCAAGAAGACAAAGGTCAATGCCTTGTTTGACTTAGATTCATATGCTAATATTGTAACAGTAAATCTGGCCAACAAACTTGGATTGAAGGTTCGAGATCATCCTAGCCCGTATCCATTAGGGTGGGTAAACAAGGATGTAGAAACAAAGGTAATAAAACAATGTAGAATACAATTTGCTAGCAGTGTTGATTTTATTGATGAAATAGATTTGGATGTAGTTCCACTTGATGTATGTGGAGTTGTGTTTGAGGCTCCCTCCATGTATACGTGGGATGAAATCTTCATGCAAAGAGCCAAAAAATACCAAAGGATGGAAAATCATTCATCAACAACACACACAAAGGCAAGTCCAAAATTTCACTGGTAAGTGCCAAATAAGCCAAGAAATTGATCAATTCTAGCAAGAAATATGTTTTTAACGGAAAATCAATCTAGTGAGGGGTCAATAAGGTAAAAGGAATCTCCTAAGGGGTGTACTAAAGACCATAAAAACAATTGGAAGGGTTTTTTTAGGGATACAAGGGAGTGTTCTAGAAATCCAAAGGAATACCACATAAGAGGGGATTAAAGCATGAAATCCAATTATTTTTGTATTGATCTACATTGCCAAATATTACACTATGCAGATGGTCCATTATGGATGCAAGCAAATTGAAGAAGTAGTTGTAGCAACTGGTAGAGTGGGGTCTGATTCAACCAATTACCCCACCTTGTGGATCACCCATCATAATTATGGCAAAGAAGGATGGGCTTGGTGAATGCGCATCGATTATAGAACGTTAAACAAGACTATGCTCAAGAATAGGTACCCCTGCTTAGGATTGATGATCTCTTAGATCAGTTGTTGCAAGTGAAATACTTCAAGTTGGATTTAAAATCAAGTTATCACTAGGTTTAAGTTAAATAAGAATATACTTAGAAGATTGCCTTCAAAACTAGACAAGGTGTGTATGAGTGGTTAGTCATGTCATTTGGTCTATGCAATGCACTAGCTACATCCATGAGATTAATGAATGATGTGTTGCACCCTTATCTAAATTCATTTGTTATTGTTTAATAGGATGTATATTGTTTTATAGTGCTACTTGTGAGGAGCACATCTCACACTTGATGCAAGTGCTAAGGACTTTAAAGAAGCACAACTACTGGCAAAACTTAATAAATTTGAGTTTGCACAACATTCATTGGCATATATAGGCTATGTGATTAATGGAGGGGAGCTCAGGATAGATCCTACAAAGATGGAGGCCATCATAAAGTGATCAGTGCCTATAATGGCTCTAAAGTTGGGAGTTTCATTGGAGAAGCACAATACCTAAGGAAATCCATAGATTCCTTTCCCGTAGTAGCTACACCACTACATGTTATTATTGCGACTGGAAGGAGTTTCCAGTGAAGGAAGGGTTAATGGAAGACCTCTGAAGAGTTCAATAAGAAAATAAGTTAAGCATCGATTCTTGTATTATCAAACTCACAAAAACTCTTCAAGGTGGAGACAAATGTGAGTGGGTATGTGATGGGAGTAGTCTTGATGTTGGGAGGAAAGATGCTACCATTTTGAAGTATTTCATGGGGAAATTCTCAATTACCTTAGGAGATCTATGCCCTGGTACAAGCTATGAAAAATTGGAAACACAATATAATGGGAAAAGACATTGTCATCCACACAAATCACCAACAGCGATAATACTTGTAGGCCCAGAGTAAGTTACAACATACCATGCACTACAAGTCGATGGGATTCTTACACCAATTTCATTTAGTCATCAAGTATAAGAAGGGAAACACAAACAAGTTGGTCGACATGCTTTCAAGGCCACCCACGTCCAAAATTACAACTTTTCTAACTGTGATGCACATGGAGCCTTTCACCCATGATGCATACAAATAAACATATACAGAAGATGAGGACTTCAAGGAGGTGTTTCAACGATTGTAGAATGTAGAATGTATGCTTCGTTCTACTAGTTGTTGATTTTTTGTAGCATTGAGAGGTATTCTTGCATGCATATGTCGGCTTAGAAGAATTACGAAGAATTAAAAAAAAAAATTGATTTTTGAATGACAAGTCGGCCCAGGAGGGTGAAGGAACTTCTCCCTTGGATTATTTCACCATATTCGATTAGTATAAATAGATGATGTGACCTCTCATTTTCTCCACCACGAAAGAACAATATTTATCTTTCTTCATTTTCTCTTTCCATCTCTCTTGGAGACCATACGTGTGAAAAGAGGACAAGTTAGACCAGCTTCTTGAGGTCACACATGTGAGACATTGCCTGAGGTTGAGCACAATAGATTGACCAAGTTTATATATTTTTTGATTGAGCATTGATTGATTTGTTTGAGTAATTTTTTAAGGTTGCACGTGCAGGTTTGACCACATGACACATGTATGGATTTGACCGCATAAGATGACCACAGGGCCAAATTTGGTCGCATATTGTAGTTTTACTAGCGTTGACTTTTGATTGTTTTGGATGGTTTGACCAACATTGAATTGTTGGAGATTGACCAGGTTTGACTAGTATTTTCACTTGGATATTAGCACAGATTTCTAGAAAATTTGTTGATTTGTAAACCTTGTTGAAGAATAATTTCTCCTAAAGAAGAGTTGTTGGGTTTTCTCCCAAGGTAATTATATTGTATTTGTTGTGCATGGTTGTCTTTCTATGATCTTTATTGTTTCTGATGCATTTACTATTGATATTTTCTAAAGTGTAATTGCTCAATGATATCAATGGTATAGAATTTCGTGTGAAAAATATTAGGAAGTAATTATTTGGAAAAAAATTATATTCTATTGTGCATCTTGTAGAAAATTCAACCTAAGAGACAAGTGTTCAACGGCTTAGTTTTGAAATCTTGTCAAAATGGCACCAAGCCTCAGAGGTGAAGACAAGTTAGATGGTGTCATCGACTTCAAATCTTGGAAGAGAATACGCTTCAAGATCATGTGGAAAAATTCATTTGAGAGCCAAAGAGAGCCATGGTGAAATCCAAGTATAAAATGAATGAAGCCAAGGCGAAGAGAATCTTGATAGATTCCATAAATGATCACTCGATTCCTCATGTTGCGGAAGTATATGATGCTTCTGTAGGATTGTATAAGAGTAGAAACACTAGTAGGAAGTTAACCTTGAGAAATTGTCTTTGTAATTCCATGATGACTAGATCAAATTTTGTTGTCTCATATCTTATGAGAGCCTCCCAGATCATAGATGAGCTTGTAGACATTGGAGATATCGTTAATGATACAAAGCTTGTTACAATGACTCTCAATGGATATCCCTCCTCATGAGAGCCATTTATTAAGGGAATTTGTGCACAAGAAAAAATGCCCAAGTTTGATAAGTTATGGATTGATTGTGTCCAAGAGGAGACTAGATTGTTGTCTAGGAATACCTTGTAGAATCTACAGGATGGAGAAACTCAAGCTCTTGCAGCTCACCCAAGGAAAGAAAAAAGGAATTAGGAAGTTTGGAAAGGTTGATAAGGAAAATACAAGTAGAATACCCGCTCATGTTCAAGATCAAAAGAAGAAGGATATGTCAAAGATCAAGTGCTTCATTTATCATGATTTTGGACACTATGTCTCCCACTTTCCTGAGAAGAAAAGGAAGGGAAACATGCATCAATAGCCAATGTTGATGATGATGATGATGAGAATCCACCTCAAAAAAGTCAAAGGATTTTTTCCTTTAGAAGAAATTACCACTAGTAGTGATGATTGGTTTTTGGACAAGGCATATGACATGTTTTTGAGACTCTTTTATAGATTTGTCGGAGAGGAAGTTGAAAATTCCCTACAATCCTCAAATCAATAGATAAGTACTCTATATTTTTTCTCCCTTGATTATTATTATTACTTTTACTTTTTAGTCAGCCCTTGTCCTTGTATTTTTCTTGGTCATGATTCTTTCCTTTCTTTTCTATGGCCTCCTGAATGGAGAAAGGAATAACAGGTCCATTGTGGAGGATGTCAAGGCGGTGATTCACGCATCAGATGGCAGCAAACAAGCAAGTTTTGTGGCAAGAAGGTTCTCCCAATAAGAGGGAGTTGACTATGAGGACATTTTTGCTCCAGTTGCCAGATGGTCAGGTTCTTGTATGGCCTAAGGGCTCAAGCATAGACTCAGCAGGAAGTGATTGATGTTTGAGAGGGAGGATTGTACAAATTGTTAGGACATCCAGGACCATGCCAGATGATCGAAAGAGCTTCCAGTTACAAGGAAGTGGGAAATCAAGAAGAATGGAAGGACAAACCTTCCAAGGAAATGCTATGGGTTGAGATTATCAGAAAATATGCTCATAGACAAGAGGTCTCTAGGATTTGTATGACTTCTATGAGGGGACCATGTTAGAAAATAGAGTATGTTTCAGTGACAAAGGAAACAGTGGAAAAAGAACTTGCTTACATGAAAAAGGGAGTAGCCTGGTTTACACATAAGAATATGCTTTAGTGTCAGAGTGAGTTGGCGTCAGAAGTTTGAGATGAAGGATCTTGGCTTGATACATTATTTCTTGGCATTGGAAGTGTGGTAGAGACCTGATGAAGTTTTGATCAGACAAGGGAAGTACATTGTTCATATTTTGAGGAGATTTGGTATGATGGACTACAAGTCCATGGCTACACCTATAGTGACCAATCTAAAGAAGTTGAGTGATTCCACTTCAGATTCAGATTTGGTGGATCCCACAATGTACAAGAAGTTGATTGGATCCTTGATGTACCTAGTTAACACGAGGTTGGATATTTTCTTCGCAGTGAACACCCTAAGCTAGTATATGGTCAAGCCAAGGCAGATACATTGGGCTGCAGCAAAGCATGTGTTGAGGTAACTGCATGGTATAGTTGGATATGGTTTGAGATATATCTCGGGTTTTGAAGTGAGGTTGTAGGGATATATAGATTCAAATTGAGCAGTGAGTGCAAAGGACAAAAACAACACCTCGGGAGTGTTGCTTCAACTCTGGATCAGATATAACATCTTAATTTAGCAAGACGTAGACTTCTATAGCACTTAGTATAACAGAATCAAGGTATATCACAGCCATTTCCATAAGTCAAGATGCAATGTGGGTTCAAAATCTACTTGCAAGGTTATTTGATCAGGTCAAAGCACATTGAGATCAAATATCACTTCATATGAGACATGGTGCAGAGAGAAGAAATGAAGCTCCAATACATATCCATAAACGAGTAAATCGTTGACATTCTCACCAAGCCTCTATTTAAAGCAAAGTTATAAGAAGCTTGGCACCCTCGTTGAGGAGTGTTGATGTCTTTGAAGGATCATGTAGACCATCTCACGAGAAGCCATGCTAATTTGGCTAGGTCAAGCTGATTTGACGATAGGAGATAGATACATTCACCTGAGTAGTGATGTTGATTTGGTTGGGTCATGTTGATTTGACCAGGAGTGAATGGCCTAGGGAAACTACAGGATTAGACAAATCTTCTCTTGAGAAGCCATGAAAGACTTTAGCTGGGTCATGCTAATTTGACCATAGGAGATTGATGTAATTCACTTGAGAAGCCATGAAGAACTTTACCTAGGCCATGCCGATTTGGCTAGGGGTGAATGGTCCAACGGCAGATCCTCTCCTGAGAAGCCATGAAGGAATTTGAATGGGTCATGTTGATTTGACCAAAGGAGATTGATACATTTACCTAAGGAGTCATGTTGATTCGGCTGGGCCATGCTGATTTCGCTAGGGGTAAATAGCCCAGGATACTCACATTGCCTACTCCAGGATGGAGAGATCAATAGATCTGCATGTGAGGAGTCACATTTCCTACTCCAGTATGGAGTGATCTATAAACATGCATGTGAAAAGACACTACATCAACATAGAAAGCTCATGAAATTTTCTTATGGAGGAGAATTTCAACAAAGGAGAAATTTATTGTAGCCAAGGAGAATACCTCTCTCGCTAAAATGGAATGTTGATTTTTTATAGCATTAGAAGGTATTTCCACATCCCTAAGTCAACCTAGAATAATTATGAAGAATTAAAATAAAATTTAGTTTTTGAATGACAAGTCAAGGGTGAAGGGACGTGTCTAGTGGGTTATTTCACCCCATTCGACTAGTATAAATACATGATGTGACCTCTCATTTTCTCCATCAAGAAAGAACAAGATTTATCTTTATTCATCTTCTCTTTCTATCTCTCTTGAAGACACACGTGTGAAAAGAGGACAAGTTTGACCAGTTTCTTTGAGGTCGCATGTGTGAGACATTGATTGAGGTTAAGCACAACAAGTTGACCGATTTTATCTATTGTTTGACTAAGATGTTTAATCGAGCATTGACCGGTCTATTTGACTAATTTTTGAAGGTTGAACATTCTGGTTTGACCGCAAAAGTTGATCACAAGGCTGAGTTTACCATAGATTGTAGTTTGACCAACATTGACTTTCGACTTTTGGTTGGTTTAACCAGTGTTGACTTGTTGGAGATTGACTAGGTTTTACTGGTATTTTGACTTGGATATTGGCACATATTTCTAGACAAATTACTTATTTATAAACCTCACTGAAGAATACTTTCTCCTAAAGAAAATTTGTTGGGTTTTCTCCCAAGGTTGGGCTTCCTAAAGTAAAACTATTGTCTCTATTGTGCATGGTTGTCTTTCTATGATATTTATTGTTTCCACTACATTTATTATTGATATTTTCTAAAGTGTAATTGCTCAATGATATCAGTGGCATAGAATATATGTGAAAATCATTAGGAAGTAATTATCTAGCAGAAAATTGTATTCTACAGTGCATTTTGAACAAAATTCAACATTTACAAGCCTAATAACAAGAGACAAGGTCTATACCATCCCTTACTTGTACCCACACATCCTTGAGAAAGCACTTCCATGGACTTTGTAGGAGTTTTTCCAACAACCAAGAAAAGACATGACTACCTTTTCTTGGTAGTTGACAAGCTCAACAAGATGTGCATTCTCATGCTCTATAGAAATACCATTAGAGGGAAAGAGGCAACAAACATATTCTTTGAACATGTCTGGGTGAACTTTGGGATACCAAGGAGCATCGTTTGAGGTAGTTGCACCACATTCCTCACTACATTTTGGAATACGTGGGAGAAGATGGACACAGAGTTAAATAGGTCTACATCATTCCATCCACAAATAGATAGACAAACAAAATTAGTCAATAGGACTTTGGTGCAGCATTTGAGGGGCTAAAATCACAAGTATGTAAAGACTTAGGATGAAAATATGGTATATATACAACAATCTTATAATAGAACAATCCACACTTCTACTAAGTCCCCATTTGAAACATTTTTTTGTATATTTTCCCTCTTACCTTTGGATGTTGTATATGGGTAGTAAGGAGGATTGAGGGAGGCTCTCATCAAGATGCTTTAAGAGTAGAAAAAATTGTTGAGAAAATTAGGCATATCCATTTGCAATTATAGTCAGCACTGAATAAATAATAGGGAAAATACAAGGCCAAGCATAATCAACACAAAATAGAAGTCATTCGGAGTGGGAGACAAAGTATGGTTACAATTGAACAAGGAGAGGCTTTAGAGTTTTGGTAATAAAATCAAGGCTATGTGATTGGTCCTTTCAAGGTGCTAATAAAAGTTGGAGATAATGCCTACAAACTTAGTATACCCCCATACATGTGCATTTACTCAGTTGAATGTGGAAAATATCAAACTCTATGAGCCTTCCATGTTGGATCAAGAAGAGGAGTAGGTCCTACCTTCCATATAGGACTTAGCTCGAAATGCCTAAACAGAGTTGATAGAGAATACAATTTTCTAGAAGAGGTCCAGGACTACAAGACAAGGGCATCATGACCATTGGAAAATTAGGTTGAAATGACAACTTCTAGGCAAAGCAAAATGGTACTCTAGGGAGAAGGTAGAGGAAAATATTCCTCAGCTCATTTAGAAAATCTTTTTGGGACCAAAAGCCTCCCAAAACGAGTATGTATGATCTAGATGGATCACTATACTTTTTCATCTATCTTGATGCTTTTAGAGTGGAAAAAAATGGAGGAATCATCTTATAGGAGCAGTTTTCATCGATGGGACCCAATTTGGTGAATTGGGGTCTCAAACCTTTTGGGGGAATTTTAAGACCTTAAATACTTTTTGGGTGGCCTAAACTTTGCTACTTAAGTGAAAGACCCTAGAATGTTGTTCTACACTTAGAGACATTTGCAATGATGTAATAATCACGTCATTCTAAGTTCATATGAACAAGTCATGCCTTCTGGAAGTTGACATACCGTGTTTGACAACCATGGCACTAGTGGATGCCACATCAACTCCTGCTACTCATTCATGTGGGGCTTGGCACATGGGAACGATCAAGAAAACTCTAGAAGGGTCAATGTTGTAACTCTAGTCAAAAGTTGGAGTCAAACTTGACACCTAGTTGGTCATTGAGCTATGTTATAATTAGGCCACCGAGAGAAAATGGGGTTGCGCATGTTGAGATTTGTAGCTTGGGAGCTATTCGAAGCCCTAAGCTAGAGGCGTTTGGAGGAATGGGCACATAAATATGGTTTGTGGGCTTAGAACCCAAGCCTGTGATTTTGTACCGTGGAAAAACAACATTTTATTCTATTAGATTGTTTCTTATTCCATAGCAAAGCAGAGTAACTAGGAGTAGGAGTGAGAGAGATTAACAGAGGGGTTAGTGTTTTGTAATTCCTATCAAGGGACAGATTTGAGGTGACTCCATAGAGAGTGAATTCCCATTGTACTTGAATTATTTCCATTCCGAAAAAAAGAGAGCAGTGCAGTCCCACCTTCCAATTAAGCTTTCTCCTAGAGGGGTTTCCCAAATCATATTTGTGTTCATTGTGGTTGATGTGTGATTGTATTTTTTTATTCTTTATTTCTTGCATGTTATCTATTTTGTGCATAAACACGGAATCGGTAAATAACAAATTTAGAATCTAAAAGAATTTAACCTTCATAGCATAGATTTCAGTTTATTTTAGTAGATATGTTATCATGAATTGTCTAGTGGAATAACCACATCAGTTTACATATAAGTAATTTGGGAAGTGTTCCATAGAATTTCCAAACCTCCCAAAAAACTGTCTACACTAATTGTCATCATTCCATGGCCTTTCCAACATATTTTTTTCATCTTAATCATAGTTTTTTGGTAACATTTTTAGTTTCTTGGGTCACTAGAATGGTAGGTTTATCCTTTTATTATTTTGTTCTTGAGAATCCATTGCATACCTCTCCCATTTACCCAGTCAATATTCTAAAGTTTTACCTTCATGCCAAACCTTAGCTTGAAACACAAAACATTTTCAGCTGCCCCAAATCCAATAATTGCACTCTACCTTCCTAAATATTTTGTTTATGAATGAGTTGGACAAGTGGATATAAATTAATGGATATTTTGTTCCTAAATGAGTTGGGCAAGTGGAGATAAATCAATGGATCAATTGGTGATTTCAAGAAGGATTATTAAGGGGGTGTGCATTAAATATACTCTTACACGAGAAGTAACCTAATAACTACATGCATGTTTTATTTTCATTAAAAAAATGGTAAATTTTGTTGGAAGATGTCATTGTAGAAGTATATTTTATAGAAAAATAATGTGTATGTGTGAGAGAAAGAGAGAATCACTAGATGAGTTGAGGAAGTGATGTTTAATCAATGGACCAACTGGGAATTTCAAGAACCAATTATTAAGGAGGTGTGCATTAAGCATACTTCTATATGGGAAGTAATCTAATAGCTAAATGCATGTTTTATTGCATGAAAAAATTGGTAAATTTTGTTGGAAGATGTCGTTGTAGAAATATCTTTTGTAACAAAGATATATATATATATATATATATATATATATATATATATATATATATATATGAGGTAGCCCTTAGGGTTAGCTCAATTGGTCGAGATGCCATGGTTAAATCACCTTTGTTATTGATAGGTCACAGGTTCAATTCCCTCGACACCTTCGGGGCTCGACTCCATGGTTGAGCCGGCAATTAGTGTTCCATTCGGGTGGACTTTCCTGGTACAAATATTCCATGGACATAGTGATCACCGATCTCCAAGGCCCATGAACCACATAGAAAAAATATATACATGAATGAGGTGGAGCTAAATCACTAAATGAGTTAGGGAAGTTGAGTTGAATCAATGGATCCTATGGAGATTTCGAAATGGATTATTAATGCGGTGTGCATTAAGCATGCTCCTAAATGGGAAATCAATTCATGTTAGGGGAAATGCATGTTGGTAGCTAATCCACGCAACAAAGGAGCATTGCATTTTGGTGTAGCTAAAATGTGTGTGTCTGTGTGTGTGTGTGTCAATAGAGGCGGAATTGAATCATTAGATGATTGGGGAAGTGGAGTTGAACCAATGGGTCAATTGGAGATTTCAAGAATGATTATTAAGGAGATGTGCATTAAGCATGCTCCTACACGCGAGATCAATTCATGTTAGGGTAACAAGCATGTCGGGTTGCTAATCCAAGCAACAAAGGGGCATTTCATTTTGTTGTATCTCGGAGAGCCCCTAATCCATGAAAATAAATAAGTTTTCTCCATTGGTGTAATTTTCTAGTGGTAATCTAGAAAAACTAAATAAGGTTGTTGAAGTCGATTTAAGGTCGCAAGTAGGGCTTCAAGAGGGTTTGCATCCCTATCCAAAAAAATTGTGTAATCTCACACATACATATAGTGGTTGCCTTGAGCCCTAGCCACATAATTAAAATCTATTTCATAAAAGGTGCTCCAAGAACAACCCTAACCTATAAAATGAATCACTGTCTTCGTGCAACACATTATGAGGTTTTCAAGTTTTTTTCCATGCAAAAATTAAAGTAACAGTTATACCCAAATCACTTTACATGACCTTAATGGCACCTGCACTCTCCTCTCAAGTAGTTAAATCACTCTTAGAACCTTATAAAACCTTCAAGGAAGTTATGTCATGTACAAATTATTGGGAAACCTCCTACTATTTTTTTAATGGATGATCTCTCATTGAAAAAACATCAATCCTTGTTATATCCCTTGGCCAAGAGGCTTTAAACAAGTGAAATTCTTACTCAACAATGCCCTAATATGTCATTACAGTGGGCTCTTCCCTCCACTCTCATACTTTAATCCATAGATTTCCCATTGTTGAAAACCCATTCTGAAAAAAACTTATATTGATCCTACTCTCATGGTTCCTTCATTGTTGAGTTCAATTATGTCAAGGACAAGGAGTGCATCCTTCACATCAAACCCTAGTTCTTGGGATGTGTTTGCATACACATGAAATAGGGGTTCCCCTCTAATAGTAATGGACATGCCAAAAGGAGCCTTAGAAGCCAAAATACAACCCAAAAAATTATGCATGTAGGCGCTACGAAATAATTTCGTAGCGCTCAAAAAACCTATAGGATTTACGAGTCATTTCGTGGCGCTCCTTAAAGTTTTGTTTTTCGAATTTTAGGAAGGTGAAATCAGTTGCCCCTCTGCAAAATCGATTCTCCAAAGTCTTGACTTGTCTCCTAACTCAGGGAATGTTCCCCCCTCGCCTTTCCTCGTTAATGATTACGCTCCTGCTCCAAACTAATGGTCTGCATTCCAATCAAAAGGGCGTGACAACATTCGAAACAGTGGTGCTCTGTTGCAACGCTCAACTCAATATACAACCACAGTAACGATGATTCTGAAAGCCCCAAGTACTAGTACAGTCTTGATTTCCAAGTTAAAGCATTAAAGCACTCACAAAATCCACGAGTCATAGAAATCGACATATACATAAATAACTACAGCGCAATGTCTAATTTTGACATGCATATAACATTTCAAAAATGGTCACAACACATTGAGAATCTTAAATAAATGCATGCACAATTCGATTGGAACCAGAGGAGAGAAAAAATGAACATAAATTTATGAATAATATACAGATGCCAAACCTTCCTTTCATTCACTTCAAACATACATACTCAGAGGTAGGAGAAGAGCGCACCTCCTCCCATTCAAAGTCCCTTTTATTCACAAACCTGAGAAAATTGTTTGATTCCCCTTCTCTCCCAAATGAGGGAAGTTGAAAATACAATTATGTGAGCTAATCATTACAATGAGAAATAACTCCTAAATTCTAAACTTTGACTTATTTAGGAATACTCCAATCCTACTCCTAAATTAAATATTCAAAACTCTAACAAAACAACAAATCATTTTCTAGCATTAACATGGTCAATCCACAATATTGTTAAGCTCTGCTCAATCTCTTCATCTCTTGAGCTCGGTCTAATGCACTTGCATCAGACTTCCCAGGAAGGAAAAATTCATGAGCTCCTGCTCATAAGGTCCTCTACATAGCAACCTTCTACCTGTAGAGTTGCAACACTCATCCATCTAGAATCCTCCATCGAAGGGTCCTTCCACTTCACCAAAAACTCTAGATACTATTTTCTGCTAGTATGCTTTGCAACTCTAGTGTCCAAAATTCTTTCAACTTCTAAACCCTCTTTCATAGGCATTTACTTCATCCAACTTTGTTCACTGAATTCTCCACTGGCCTCATTTGTTGTAGATGCACCTTCATCACCATCTCGGTAGGCATACAAATAAGCCACATTAAAAATAGGTGAGATACCTATGCCTGTAGGTAACTCCAATTCATAAGAATTTGCAGAAAATTTCCTAAGTATCCTGCAAGGTCCTATTTTCTTCATTTTGAGTTTATTATATTCCCCTCTTGGGAATATCTCCTTTCTTAGGTGGGCTAAGACCATGTCCCTTACCTCAAAGTTTATCTCTCTTCTTCTTAAATCTGCGCTTTGTTTGTACTTGTAGTTGTTGTCCTATATCTTTTGTTTTATCTCCTCATGTAAGTCACTCATTGTTGCTACAAAATATTCCCCACCATCGCTCCTCTACTCAAGTTTGCCCAAATCTCTCAGTTCACAAACTCCTCTAGGATGCATTCCATATAAGATTTGAAACGGGCTCTTCCCTGTGCTCCTATTGGGCGAATCATTGTATGCAAACTCAACTTGAGCTAATACACAATCCCACTACTTGAGATGCTCACCTACAAGGCTCCTCAATATGTTTCTGAGACTCTTGTTCAACTCTTTAGTTTTCCCATCATAATGTGGATGATAAGTTGACCTGAAGTTCAAATTTGTTCCAAAATTCTTCCACAAGGTCCTCCAAAAATGTTCGGCGAACCTGGTGTCCTTGTCAAAGATTATACCCTTCGACAAGCCATGCAATCAGATAATCTCATTGAAAAAAAAATTAGCCACATGTGTAGCATCACTACTCTTGCAACAAGGGATAAAATGATCCATCTTTATAAATATGTCGATAACTACAAGTACGAAGTCATTACCTCATTGCATCCTTGGTAAACCCAAAACAAAGTCCATACTCACCAAGTCCCATGGTCTGTTGGGAATGGGCAAATGAGTATATAGTCCAGCATTTTGACTCCTCCCTTTTGCATGCTGACACACTCTACATTTGCTTACATATTTCTGCACATCTTCCCTCATCTTTGGCCATAAATAAAAATGGTCTAGTTGTCCAAGTGTCTTGTCCACACCAAAATGCCCTGTCAATCCTCCATTGTTATTTTCTTGTATCAGATTCTCTCTCATTAAGCAACGAGGAATACATAATTGATTGTTCTTGAACAAAAAACCATCCTGCAACATAAACTCCTTCCATGGGTTGTTATCTCTGCTCACAGGGTTCTTGCATGCTTCAAAGGCCTCTCAAAAATCAACATCATCCTCATACAAGTCCTTCAAATAATCAAAGCCCAAAATTTGTACATGGCACTCCTGCATGATCAAAATCCTCCTGCTCAAAGCATCGACTACCTTGTTCTCTTGTCCACTCACATGTTTCAGAACAAAGGTGAAACTTTGTAGGAATTCCACCCACTTGGCATGCTTATGGTTCAACTTGTGTTGTTGCATTATATACTATAATGCAGAATTGTCAGAGAACAGAACAAACTCCTGAGCATCAAATAGTGTCTCCAATGCTTCAAATCTTGAACCATCGCATAGAATTCCTTGTCATAAGAGGAGTATTTATGTTTTGAATCATTCAACTTCTCGCTGAAATATGCAACAGGTTTACCTTCTTGACTCAATATTACTCCAATGGTGTTTCACTAGCATCATATCTGACTTGGAAAAGTTGATTGAAGTCGAGTAGTTTCAACATCGGTTTCTCAGTGATCTTCTTCTTTAAGAGCTGGAAACTTTTCTCTGTTGTTGTTGTCCAACAAAATGGTTGTCTATCTTTCTTGATCATTTCAACGATGGGTGCACAAATACCATTGAAGTTCTTGATGAACTTTCGATAGAAGCTATCTAATCCATGAAAGCTTCTAACTTCAAAAATGTTCTTGGGTGAAGGCCAACTTACAATCGCCTCTATTTTCTTTGGATCCATTTTCAATCCATCCTTTGAAATGAAAAAGCCTAAATATACCAACTCAAACTTCATGAAAGTACATTTCTTTAGGTTAATCAACAATTTCTCTTGCTACAACCTTTCTAGAACATACCTTACATGCCTAAGGTGTTCTTCCTTTGTTTGGCTGAAAATCAAAATATCATCCAAATAAACAATAACAAACTTACCAACGAACTCCTTCAAGACCTCGTTCATCAACCGCATGAAAGTACTTGGTGCATTTGTTAGTCCAAATGGCATGACCAACCATTCATATAGTCCACCATTGGTCTTGAAAATTATCTTCCACTCGTCCCCTTCTCTGATCTGGATCTGATGGTAACCACTTTTGAAATCAACCTTTGAAAAGTAGGTTGCTCCACTCAAACAGTCCATCATGTCGTCCATCTGTGGCAATGGGAATTTGTATCTAATTGTGATTTTGTTGATTGCTCTAGAATCTATGCACATCCTCCATTCTCCATCTTTCTTTGGACTAAGTACCGCAAGGACAATGCATGGACTCAAGCTCTCCCTTATCAACCCTTTTGTTCAGCAATCCTTAAACCTATTTCCTTATTTCCTCGTTCTCTTTAAGTGTCATTCGATAATCAACTTTATTCGGAAGGCTTGCTCCTAATATTAGGTTTATATGATGGTTGATACTTCTCTTATCTGGCAAATCGTCTACTACGATATCATTAAACTCATGCAGCATCTCTTGAATCTCAATAGATAAATCTACAATTTCAGTGTGTAGAAGTATTACCTTTGGTTTGCAGACCACCACATAGTTGACCTCTTATTTCTCCATTTGTTGCAGAAATTATTTTCCTCCTAATAGTAGTGCTTTCGAGCTACTTGTCCCAATTGTACTCTCCTTTAATGGTACAATAGCATGCTTGATACCATCCTTTTCAAACTTGTGTTGTTCTCTCCATCATGCACCACTTTCCTATCAAATTGCCAAGGTCAACCCAAAAGGAGGTGGCAGACATCCATTGGCATGATGTCACAAACTATCTTATCCTTATATTTTCCTATCTGGAACTCCACTTCACTCTGCTCACTCACCAACAATTGGTGACCTTTCTGCAGCCATGACACTTTATATGGTGTTGGGTGCTTCAACCTTTTCAATCCGAGTTTTTCCACCATTTCTATGGAAACTAGATTGTCAATGCTTCCACTATCAATCACCACTTTGCAACACTTTCCTCTAGCCTTGCAAACAATCCTAAACAAGGTTCTTCTTTGTGTTGGTTCAGCAGTCTCCTTGGTTGGTTTCAACAAGACTTTGTTCATCATTAAAGCTTCTCTCATCTCTGGTACATTTTTTGCCACATGTGCATGTGCCTCTTCTGCTTCTGGTTGAGCTACATATGCATCTCTCTACCCTACTTTCTCATTCTCAGGACACTCAAAATATTTGTGACCCAGCTATCCACATTTATAACACTGATAGACAGTCTCTTTTCCTCTTCCTATATCTCTACCTCTCTGATAAGGTCTTCCTCCTCTGGAGTCACCTTCTCTCTCTCGTTTCCCTTGTTGCCTTGGGTTAATTACATCATTCTTTTGAGCTGGAGTCTTCCCCCTTCTATTTTTCTGTCCTTTTCCTCTAGCAAAACCATGACCTCTACCTGAATTTTGCTTCCTTGTTATCTTCTCTTCTTCCTTCAAGGAAAACGGATATGCTTCTTCCATCATCCTGGGAGAAAGAATGTCGATTTCATCCTGAATCTCCAGCTTCAAATCATTAATGTACCTTGTTGTTTTTGTTGACACCTAATCTTCATGATTGGGGGAATTTGTAAATAAATAAATCAGGAATGTGAACAGTCATCGGGAGATGAACTAAACAATCACTCCTAATGTATATAACAATAACCTACCTATGGAATAATCAGACGAATCAGTTTTTCTGCCTTTGGAGAGTTACTGCCTGGCCTGACATGGTATCAGAGCTAGTTCTAAAAATAGTTGTAACTCCCTTCATCTCTGCCACTGCCTCTATCCTGAGCATTGCCTCTGTCCTGAGTGCAGCCACTGCCTCTGTCCTGAGCGCTGCCACTGCCTCTGTCCAGAGCGCTGCTCTGCCTCTGCGTCTGTCGCTCTATGAACAGTCAGAGCCATGTCATAAACGTTTCAAAAAAAAAAGGGCGCTATTCCTCCTTTGATTATTCTGTGTACATTCCGTTGGAGAAACGGTTTGCTGCGCTACGTGAATGAATCGATTGGGTTAATTTTCCAGACATTGGCTCTCTGGAAACTGCAGCTGTAGACCTGAGCATTTCCTTGGAATGCAAAGATCGATATTCTGTCCTTCTTCGTTATGCATATTGATGGCGTCTCTCTGCCTCACCGGTGGTGAATCGTGATTTATGTAAGAGTTGTAGCTGTGTGAAGATTTGAAGCGGATGAAGGCGATGGTATTTCAATGTGCATAAACCGTGGACTGTATTAATGTGCATAAACCATAAACCGTGGACTGTATTAATGCGCATAAACCATAAACCGTGGACTATATTAATGTGCATAAACCGTGGAAACGACAGTCTTTCCATATATTGTGGTTTGCTCACACTAATTATATTGTGGCTCTCAGCCTTACCCAGTGGGAAGGCGCTTCTTCAACGTGGGTCTTCATCCACATCCGGGTAAGATCATACTCCGGTTGGGTGTTCTTTGGCTGAAAGTGGAAGACTTAGATCGTAGGTTCTTTCGGAGGCTTTGCAAAATTGAAGAGAGAGAGAAGACGAGCGGTTGTCTTCAACCAAGCGACTTGCAGTTTTCACAGGACAATCGTAGCCATGTCTGGGAGAAAGAAGGTTGTAGGGTGCACTTTGGGTGCTCCATTTTGAAAGTGCTAGTTTTGTTTTATGGTATCATGATTCAAAGTCAAAGATTAGTGTCTACGTTTTGTCCCAGAAATTTATAAGGTGAAACCGAGTTTGCATCATTGTAATAAGTATTCAGATAATCTTGTAAGTATTGAAGTTATTATATGAGTGAATGTATGGATGAACATCTGGTATTATTCTGGATGCTTTTATCTAACATTAGAGGGATTTGAAGAAAATATAGTGCATAAAGTTGTAGCGTAAGGAAGAGATTTGAAATCCTTTGAGAATGCCTTTTTGAGTGCAATTTCACTGTACATCAGTAGAAGTTTTTTTATCAGCAAAAGTTTCCTCATAATCGACCCCTTCCTTCTGTGAAAAACCTTTTGCCACAAGCCTAGCTTTGTGCTTGTCAAGTAAGCATCAGCTTTGTACTTGTTCTTGTAGACCCACTTGCAGCCAATTGGTTTGGTTCCAAATGGAGGATCAACCAACTTCCAAGTGCCATTCTTTATGAGGGCATCATACTCCTTTTGCATCGCTTCTTTCCATTCATCATGAGAAGCAGCTTCTTTGAAGGAAGTTGGTTCAAAAGAGACTGTGTTCCTTGCTCATAAAGAAAAGCATCTTGCTCAAGATTCTACAAGAGGAAGAGGTGGACGAAGAGGAAGAGGAAGATACTTCAGAGGCAGGGGGGGCAGACATTCTCAAGGAGAAAAAGCAGATCTGCATTGCATTCGCTGCAAACGAAATGGATCACATGATGCTTCTACATGCAAGCTACCATGGGACAAAATTGAGCAGAAAAGAAACCAGCAGAAAGGTAAAACTGATGATACAGACAAAGGTAAAGCACCTGAATCCGCTCACTATATTGAGGCACAATGTAACATTGGAGTAAATGAAGATTTGCTTAATGCTTCACTTGCTTCTTCGAAAAATGATTGGTTGCTTGATTCAGGAGCAACCTGTCATATGACTCATAGAAAAGATTTTTTTGAAGATTTCACTGACAATGTTGATGGAGCAGTATACTTTGCAGATCAGTCAAAAATCAAGCCATCAGGGCTTGGCACAATCAGGCTTAAACTGCCTGGTCTTCCATACTTTCTTGTGGATCATGTTCTATATCTCCCACAGCTCAAGAGAAACTTGTTGTCCTTGGTCCACATCCACCAGCAAGGTCACTCCATTCATATGTTTGATGGCAAGCTTGAGGTAAGAAAAGCATCTGACCACTCACTTGTCATGAGGGGAATAGAAGAAGAAAGGCTTCTCAAACTGCAAGGAACCTCTGCTCATGCACAACATTTCTCATATATCTCTCATCATGAAGAAGGTACACTTCCATCAAGTTTATTATGGCATGCTAGATTTGGACATTTAAACTATGACAGTGTCCGCTTATTGAAGAAAAATGGTGTTGCTGGTTTGCCTACAATTCCTAGGAAACATAAGCAATGTGATGCTTGCATTCTAGGAAAGCATAACAAACAGTCTTTTCATGATTCACATTCAAGAGCACATAGAAAGCTTGAACTCATTCATTCAGATTTATGTGGTCCAATGCCTATTCCTTCTGCAAATGGAAATAAATATATCATGACATTTATTGATGATTACACCAGAATGTGTTGGGTTTATTTATTGAAGAACAAATCTGATGCCTTTCAAACATTCAAGAATTTTCATAAATGGATTGAAAATGATGCACAATCTCATATTGGGTCTATTCGCACTGATAATGGAAAAGAATATACATCAAATGAATTTGAAAACTATCTTCGCCAACATGGGATCAAACATCAAACAACTGTTCCTTATAATCCACAACAGAATGGTGTAGCTGAAAGAATGAATAGAACAATCTTGAATATGGTACGATCCATGCTTTTCTTCAAAAATGTAAAGATAATGTTTTGGGTTGATGCTGTTCTATGTGCTGCATATATAAAGAATAGATGTCCATCTAATGCTATAAGAAACAAGACTCCTTATGAATTGTGGTATGGACATGTTCCTTCGGTAAAACATCTCAGGATCTTTGGTTCCACCTGTTATGCTTTGATACCAAAGGTACATAGAAACAAACTTGGTGCTAGAAGTCGTAAGTGTATCTTCCTGGGGTATTCAAACACCTCCAAAGCATATCGTCTGTATGATGAAGTAAATAAAAAGTTTGTTGTATCTAGAGATGTAATTTTTCTTGAATCATCCAAATCTGACAATGTTGTTGAGCGGCAACTTGATCGCTTGGATAGATTCACAAAAACGAAATCATTTCAAGAGTTTGATAATCAGATTCCACATCTTGAAGGGGGGATTCCTATACTAGAACAACATGTGGAATCTTCTTCTGAAGAACAATCTCCTCTGCATGAAACTCCAACAACGAATGATGCTTTAAGTGATGTAATTGATAGAATTGGAAGACTCAATCTTGATTCAGTCCCAACTCAATCAACAGAGCAGCCTGGACCATCTCAGAAAGGTCCCCCAAAGAGGCTGACAAAGACACTTGAAAGTGTTCATCTTGATGAAATTGGAAAAACAGGAACCAGAAATTCAAACCGACAAAATGGAGGTGATGTAGATGACTCTAATTCACCTGTTGATATGGATGTTACTTATGATTGTGAATTGAACTTGTCTACAGATTTTGAACCAACTTCCTTCAAAGAAGTTGCTTCTCATGATGAATGGAAAGAAGCGATACAAAAGGAGTATGATGCCCTCATAAAGAATGGCACTTGGAAGCTGGTTGATCCTCCATTTGGAACCAAAACAATTGGCTGCAAGTGGGTCTACAAGAACAAGTACAAAGCTGATGGCTCACTTGACAAGCACAAAGCTAGGCTTGTGGCAAAAGGTTTTGCACAAAAGGAAGGGGTCGATTATGAGGAAACTTTTGCCCCCACAGCAAAATGGGCCACCATCCGGACACTCTTTGCACTAGCAACTCATAACGGTTGGAAAGTCCATCAAATGGATGTAAAAACTGCATTCTTGAATGGAGATCTAAAAGAGAATGTTTTTATGTCCCAGCCTGAAGGATTTGCTGTGAAATGACATGAACATAAAGTATGCAAACTTGTGAAGACCTTGTATGGCCTCAAACAAGCACAGCGAGCCTGGTATGAAAAACTAACTGAGCATCTTCTGAAACTCAACTTCAATCATTTTGATCTTGATGATGCAACTTTATTTGTCAAGAAAGTTGGCAAAACAGTTGTGTATCTTGTGGTATATGTAGATGATATTTTAATGACAGGGAACAATGAAAGCTACATTGCATCCATAAAGAAGGAATTGGGGAAAAGTTTTGAAATGACTGATTTGGGCTATGTTCATTACTATCTTGGCATTGAAATAACCCAACATCCAAAATCCATATTTCTTTCTCAAAAGAAATACATTGGAGATTTGTTAAACAGATTTGGCATGACAGAGTGCAATCCTCTTTCTACTCCAATGGAACAAAACTTAAAGCTCACATCTATTGAAGGAAAGGAATTTGAGGATGCAACAAAGTATAGACAGCTTGTAGGAAGTCTCATCTACCTCACTACTACCAGACCAGACATTTAATTTACTGTTGGAATCCTCTCCAGGTTCATGCAAAAGCCTTGTGAGGGACATTGGTCTGCTGCAAAAAGAGTTCTAAGGTACTTGAAGGGAACTCGAGATCTTGGAATCAAGTATACACAGGTGGACGACTTCAGCTTGATTGGATACTCTGATTCAGACTTCGATGGAGACAAAGAAACTAGGTATCTACTTCAGGATATGCTATGAGTCTTGGATCAAGAGCTGTCTCCTGGAGATCACACAAACAATCAATTCCAGCAGATTCCACAACAGAAACAAGTTACGTGGCAGCAGCTGAAGCAACGAAAGAAATTGTGTGGCTCAGGAAAATTCTTGAAGATTTGCAGGTAAAACAAGTACAATCAACTCCACTCATGATTGATAACACCTCTGCAATAAAGTTGGCTAAGAATCCAAAGTTCCATGATCGAACAAAGCATATCAATACTAAATATCATCTGATTAGACATCATGTTGAGGCCAAAACAATCCATCTCCGTCATTGTTCCACAAATGAGCAAATTGCAGACATCTTCACCAAAGCACTTGGAAAGGAAAAGCTTGAACGATTCAGAATGATGCTTGGACTCACCAACATCCCTTCATATTAAGGGGGGGAATGTTGACACCTAATCTTCATGATTGGGGGAATTTGTAAATAAATAAATCAGGAATGTGAACAGTCATTGGGAGATGAACTGAACAATCACTCCTAATGTATATAACAACAACCTACCTATGGAATAATCAGACGAATCAGTTTTTCTGCCTTTGGAGAGTTACTGCCTGGCCTGACAGTTTTCTTCAAGGTGTCTTCTACATAACCTGCCCTCAAATTCACCTTGTAAAACTCTTCGGTATACTCTCTGACTATCAGCAACCTTTGCTTGAAGTTATGCATCTGCCTGTAGAGGGATAGCTAATAGTCTTTCGGCAAAAAATTCCCCTTCATCTTCACTATCATCCTATCCCAAGTCTCTATAAATAGTTTCCCTCGTTTTCTCTTTTCAGCCTACACATTGTCCCACCACAATGCAACATGAACTTTCAACCTAGTTACAACAAATTTTACCCGCTTGTCTTCTTCAATCTCCTCATACTCAAAATACATGTCTAATTCACTAATCCAATCTATCAAATTCTCAGCTACTAGACTACCATCATAGGTGGACAATTCAAGTTTTCGTCTTGAACTCGAGCTTAACACCGACCTCAATAATTTAACTTTCGGAGCTTCATCCACAGGTGTTTCTCTTTCTACTCCAGCTTCCTCCTATGATCCGTTATCATCTCCAGCCTCAGGATCTCGCTGCCTACCTGCCTCCATGGCCTCTAAACGAGCTTGTAGCCTTTGTATCTCTTCCTAGAGTTTTGCATTAGCTATGGGTCTCCCTCCTCGACCTCGTGCTCTCCTTGCTCGCATATCCATCTCCCTATGTTGTAGACAACAACACCAATGTCAAACACTACTCTGATACCATAAACGGGTAGCAATGGACAGACCAAAAGGAGTCTTAGAAGCCAAAATGCAATCCACAAAATTATGCTTGTAGGCACTACGAAATAATTTTGTAACGCTCCTTAAAAATCTATTTTTCAAATTTTAGGAAGGTGAAATGACTCGCCCCTCTACAAAATTGATTCTACACAGTCTTGACTCGTCTCCCAACTCAAGGAATGTTCCCCCCTCACCTTTCCTTGTCAACAATTACGCTCTCACTCCAAACTAATGGTTTGCGTTCCAATCAAAAGGGCGTGACAACATTTGAAACAATGGTTCTTTGTTTTAACACTCGGCTCAATATACACCCACAGTAACGATGATTCTCAAATCCCCAAGTACTGGTACAGTCTCAGTTTCCAAGATTAAAGCATTAAAGCACTCAGAGAATCCATGGGTCATAGAAATAGACAGACACATAAACAACTCCAGTGCAATGTCTAAGTTTGACAGGCATATATCATTTCAGAAATGGTCACGGCACATTCAAAATCTTAAATAAATGCATGCACAGTTCGATTGGAACCAGATGAGAGAAAAAATGAACATAGATTTATGAATAATATACAGATGCAAAACCTTACTTTCATTTACTTCAAACATACATACTCGAAGGCAATAGAAGAGCGCTCCTCCTCCCATTCGAAGTCCCTTTTATTCACAAACTTGAGAAAATGGTTTGATTCCCCTTCTCTCCCAAATGAGGGAAGTCAAAAAGACAATTATGTGAGTTAATCATTACAATGAGAAATAACTCCTAAATTCTAAACTCTTCGACTTATTCAGGAATACTCCAATCCTACACCTAAATTAAATATTGAGAACTCTAGCAAAATAACAAATCATTTGCCAGCATTAACATGTGGTCAGTCCACCACATTGTTAAGTTCTGCTCAATCTCTTCAACTCTCGAGCTCAGTCTAATGCACCTGCATCACCCTCACACAAGCTCACTTATTCTCTATCTTCAGCTCCAATGCAAGTTAAACTTCCTAACTTATTTTCATGGATTTGGAGGACTTGTAATCCCTGGGAGCCAATGGGCATGCTCTAGATAGTTTTATTTTAGTTTTTCCAAAAACTAATAAAAGAGTCAAAGACATAAAAATCTCTCCAAGGTTGTGATCCAAAATGAACTATAAAAAAGGCTTGTGTAAAGAAATCTAGTTAAAGGAAGTTGATATCACTTGAAACAAAAAATAAGCTATAAATGGGTATTTTAGATGTTGGACATGATTTGCCTACAGGGACTTGATGTTATCTTCCCCAAATCATAATGTTGAATTAGCAAGGAGTCCCCTTAATTCTTTTTTAGGGAGCAAGAAGTAGAATATTTAGTGGCCCACTTGGAGCAAGGTGTCAAATAGCATCAACATTTGATAGAAAGAATGGATTCCCTTAAAAGAAGAGATCCCTAAAGGAGGAGAAATGTTTAGCATCTAGACAATACGCTAGATAAAGATGAAGCATTAGTTAACCCTATGAAGCAAGATGTGTTGATATTCTCACCTCCAAAGCTGAGTATGTAAGGAAAATTTTCATATTAGAGTGAGAAAGGAATGGAATCATGTCATTATAAAATATTTTATAACGAGTGAATCACCTCTGATGGAGGATTAAGTCACTGACAAAGAGTGGGTTGAAGTGAAAAGAAAAAGGGAAAAGTAAGACCATGATTTTGGCTATATGTATCTTCAATCAAGAAAGAGAAAGACATTTGATTATTTATTTGAATCATAAATTTGAAGCAAGCTAAGGCACCATAAATTTTAATAAATGTAATGTGTACATCAACTTTATAATGTTTAGATATAAAAATATAATTTTTTTATCAAAAAAAAATATATTACGTATCTTTAAAAATTAAATATACCTCACATCAATATTTTTTCAAATCACCAATTACTTTTATATATAGAGAAACATTAATAACTCCCACAAAATATTAATGTGAAATGATTTCTTTCCCAACAAAAACAAATAAATCATAACTAAATTTTTTCCACAATAACAAAGAATTTCACAGCAAAAACAAACCAATCATAACTAAAACTTTTCCAAAATAACAAAGAATTCATGAATTCAATGAATATAGTATTTCATAAACCACCATTACTTCACAATGGTTGCCAATGTGAAATTATTTCTCGTAACTCGCAATTCTTATTTTTATATTTTATATAAAAAATAATTAACACAAAGAAATCATGTTAGCATAGGGAATTGTACTTATCTAACATTGTTTGATGATTTCAAAGTAATAATGTGTTTTTATACTGGTATTCAAAATGCAATGTTTTTATATGATGCTGATAAATTTCACATTTGACTAGGGTATCTCATTTAAGATAAGTGCAATAAAGTATGCCAAGACGCTTTAAACTCATGGCATTGTAAATGGATAGGAATATAAAGTTATCACTAGTATGTGAAAGACAAATTGTCAAAGGAATATAAAGTTGTCACAATTATGTGAAAGACAAATGGTCAAATTTGCATTTTTAAAAATGGGTATAAATTAATTATAATTAAAATATTTATATTTATAACATATTTTTATTATAATTAATTAAAAAAATATTAAATAATAATAATGAAAAAATAAATTATACATCTTTCTTAACAAAAAAAATTCCAAAAATCCATCCAAATAATAGATATAAATCTAATTTATATCTAATAATAATAGATAAAATCTAACTTATAATAAAAAGAATAATAGATATAAATCTAATTTATATTAATACTACAGCTGTTTGCAGAGTTTGGTATCATCTGCAGGTTCAATGGTCTATGGCCTAGCACAGCAGATCTGTACCAATGGATTCACGCAAATTGGACCAACAATTGCAAGGTTCTTCTCTGTTCAAAAGGCTTCTTTATAACACTGTTTGTTGACAGTGAGGATTACCAAAGAGTCTTAACTGAAGGCCCATGGTTTTGGAATTCTACGGGTCTGTTCCTAACTCCGTGGTTCCCAGAGTTCGATCCTTCCACAGCAGTCATCACCAAACTCCTGATCTGGGTTAGACTTCCTAACCTTCCGGCGCATTTATGGAACTTTGCTGTATTTGAAGCTATCGGCAACTCCTTAGGTCGCTTCCTCAACACAGATACCTCAAGAGGGCTAAAAGGAATTTATACCTACGCCAGAATCTGCGCAGAAATAGACATAAGCAAAGGACTTCCTGATCAGATCATTCTCAAAATAGGAGATTTCCATTGGACTCAACCTCTGGATTTCGAGAATACAGCCTTTCATTGCCGAAATTGTCATCTCACAGGGCACCTTCAAAGTTCGTGTCCTTCAATGCCTTTCCAAAAAAAGAAAGCCAAGTCCAAGCCAAAATCCAAAAGCTGGAAACCTCATGATCCTCCCCCAATGGATGTCTTTTCCAGCTCAGATGAAGAGGACGAGGAGGAAGATGAGGAAGTCATGGATGAAATGCCAGTTCAGGTTTCACCTTCGGTTCGTCACGAGGAAGCAACAGTCCCTCCCATTTCTCAGAAACGAACTCATGAGTCTGCTCCTTCGGATTCAGACAAGGAGCTTTCGCCTTCAGCCCAACGCAGTTTACAAATCGTGCAAGACCAACAGTGTCCAAATGGTTGGGTCAAAGTTGGTAAAAAGAAAGGGAAAAAAGGTCGACCAAATGATTCCACCCTCGCTGTGTAAAATCTTTGGTTTTGTTCGTGCGTCCCTCTTCTTTTAGTTTCTTTCTGTTCAGCTTTGTTTTCGTCCTATCTTCTCTTGGGAGCCGAGGTGGATATCTTATCCTTTCCGGCTGCCCCTTCTGTCTGCGGGGATCTGTAACAGATCCTTCTAGTTTCCCAGTGTTCTTTTCTCAGGTCTTTTGGTCTATGCCGCCCTGCGTGGTGTGCTGTCCATTCTTTTTAGTCTTCGGACGCTCGGCCTGCTGTTCAGCGGCCCGTTGGCTGCAGTTGCAGCTGATTTGTATTATATTTTCCTTTTAATACAAAATTCTGACTTACACAAAAAAAAAATTATATTAATACTAATAAATATAAATCTTAAAAGTAATAAATATAAATTTAATTTATAAAATGAATTATTTTATTATGTTAAATAATTGTAACATCTTGATCATATACTTTTAATATATTCTTCGAGATTAAATTTATATAAAAGTAGAATTATAATGTTTAATAAATAAATAAATTTTTCCTGTGATTTTAATAATATTTTATAACATATAATAATAATAAAGATAATTATATTTAAGTGGAAAGAAACTCTAAGCAAAGATGTAACATTGTTGTAAAATTAAATTTTCAAGATTATGTTTTTTTTCGATCAATTTTGGTTTTATTACTTCTTCAAAAATCTAATGATTATATCGTGATTTCTATTGTAGCCTCTCCTCACCTCACTCTGACCAGATTTTTTGGGTGAGGAGAGGACTACTCCAAGACACATTTACAAAAAACAAGAGCTTGACAACATAACATAGAGAGACTAAGTACATATCTTTGATACAAAAAGACTGGAATATAATCCATCCAAAAACCACTAAGTTGTCTCGGCATTATGGTACCATATTTGCTCCATCATTCAATCCTCCTAGTGGACCATGACCCCTATGCACATGGAACTCCAAATGATCAATTCTTGCTTCCAAATCATTCATTTTTTCCCAAATACGGTGGATATTGCGCTTCAAGGAGAGAAGACGATCAAGGATTTCTTCTTGAGAGTTCTGCAAGTCGTTGATATAAGCAGTCAACTCAATTTTGTCCTCGAGACAGTTCCTGTGAAGCCCATTGACAAAATCCGCAAGAGGCCTAACTGCTCCACTACCAGCTCCAATGATGGGGCTTGATCAGCCTGCCCCAAATCTCCAACTGGACCCCTCTCGTCCTCTAGACCATCGTCCATATCCCCGTCATCATCCATGATGGGAGGTTGGGGCAAAGGTCATGGCTCTCTTCGTTGCCCGCCTCCCCCCAGCAAGCCCTGCCACGTTGTCATTCCATACCTACACTCAACCACATACCACCCAAGACCAAAGAATTTGGCAAGAGAGGTGCCTAGGTAGCTGGAAATATCCTAGCACTCTCATCCAAATACAATATACAACCCCCAGTCGACACAACAACTCTCCTAGATGAAATAGCACAGACCTCCTTAACCCCAAGATTGAAAATATTGTTGCACAGACGCTTTCCCATCGTAAAAGCCCCACCCACAAAGAGCTTCAAAATCCAAAGAACACGGACAACAAACTCCTATTCCTGATTATCTTCCCCTACAAAATTCGAATTTTCACAAAGAACGTAGAATAGGACTAAGAAGAGGGGTCCTCAAACAATAAACTCCCCTGCCTCAGCTCCACAAGTAACAATACGACTGACACAGGTTATGAAGGCTACACAACTAGAGAGGTAGCCCCCCAACATCGAGTCCCACTGAACAACCAAGATGACTACCCAAGACACCAATATCATTGTCACTTTCAAACAAAAATACCTCCCTCGAAAACAAGGTAAATTACCACAGAAGCTTGGACTAGACTTACTCCTAGCGTTGTCACTACTCCTAAATGCCAACCAATACCAAGACAATAACCCCCGCCATACACTTTCCTTGTTTCCATATTTAGCATACACAACCAACAGATGATTAAAGTGAATCCACTTACATTTGACAAGAAATACGCTTCTAGTCGAAGACGAAGGCACTGCCTCTTGAACATAGACCGCCCAAGTAGCTGGAAATATCCCAGCACTCCTCTCATCCAAATACAATATACAAACCCCAATCGACACAACAACTCTCCTCGATGAAATATCACAGACCTCCTTAACCCCAAGATTGAAACTATTGTTGCAAAGACACTTTCCCATCGTAAAAGCCCCACCCACACAAATCTTCAAAATCCAAAGAACATAGACAAAAAACTCCTTTTCCTGATTATCTTCCCCTACAAAATTCGACTTCTCACAAAGAGCACCACCGCAAAGAACGTAGAACAAGACTAAGAAGAGGGGTCCTCAAACAATAAACTCCCCCGCCTCGGCTCCACAAGTAACAATACGATTGACACAAGCTATGAAGGCTACACAACTAGAGAGGTAGCCCCCCAACATTGAGTCCCACTGAACAACCAAGATGACTACCCAAGACACCAATATCATTGTCACTTTCAAACAAAAATACCTCCCTTGAAAACAAGGTAAATTACCACAGAAGCTTTGGACTAGGCTTACTCCCAGAGCTGTCACTACTCCTAAACGCCAACCAATACCAAGACAATAACCCCTGCCATACACTTTCCTTGCTTCCATACTTAGCATACACAACCAATAGATGATTAAAGTGAATCCACTTACCTTTGACAGGAAATACGCTTCTAGTCGAAGACGAAGGCACTGCCTCTTGAACATAGACCGCCCACAGGGCTTTCGAACTAGAAATCTGTACTAACAAACTCTGCCTTGACGAATAGCCCACCAACTTTTCACTAGGGTCCCAAACCCGGGATTGAAAGCTCAAAATCTCCCTATGAAAATTACTCATGACCTCAGTCTCGTTGTCGCAGATTCTCCTTGGGTCACCATCCACCAAAAGACTACTCACACAACCCTTCCAAAGCCCTCGATGAGGCCTCCAATCCATAGAGTATCAGTTCATCTCCCACGGTATACCAACCCACCACACCAGAACTGCCCACAAACAATTATTCCCCAATGTTCCCTTTTCCAAGTGAGTTCGCCTTGACAGATGTGCCACAATGTGTGAGCTTTTATGTAGCTATACCTCATTGATTACCTTATTTTATCACCCCATCGAGGTTTTTCAAGATTATGTTAAAAAGAAGGATAATAATGAAAAAAATATGTAAAGCACATACATTTGATATCAATGAATCAGAAATTTATGCTGACATAATAACCAAGAAAAAAAATAATTTTTGGAAGTTTGAATTAATGACATGGAAGTCACACCACATCAGGATGGATTGTGTCCCCAAAGATATTATTTGATTGTAGGGTATCCAGTGACTAGTCAAATCTTATATCTCTATAAAACTGAAAATGAAATTATTAATTTCCAAAATAGGTCACTGGAGAAAGCATCATGTAGTAAGAGTTATACAATAGTCGCTTTTTCATAAAACAAAATTAATTTTAAGAAAGTGAATTGGACATAGCTTGAGGTTGGTGGAGAAATGTTGTTATCTTTCTCATGCGAAATCAATTTTATCTGTCAAAACATGTTTCATCTCATAATAAGTATATTATTGTAATATAATTTCATATTGAGTATATTGTATTATCTGTCAAAACATGTTTCTTGTCATAATAAGTATATTATTGTAATATAATTTCATATTGAGTATATTTCTTATCTTTCTTATCTGTCAAAACATGTTTCATATTATTATCCCTACCGCAAGGTAGTGGATATTGCAATGGGTTTTTGTAATGACTCATGGTAAATAGATAAATAAAAGTTACATATCAGTTACAAAAACTGATTCTTGAATTACGTAAAAGCTTAGATAATGGAAGAAGCTTTGGATAACTTACCCTCCAACCACCGCACCCTTCAAGAAAGATATAGCTGATCTCTTGGGATGGTGACGGCAAGAAGGACTGCGAGGTTTTAGGGATAGGTGGCGCAAGAAAAAACAATTCGGTTAACTTGAAAGCATTCCGCCGAGTTTATTTGAAAAAAAGAATCTGAGGATAGGTGGGCAAGAAAACAATTCGGTTAACTTGAAAGCATTCCGCCGAGTTTATTTGAAATAAAGAATCTGACAAAGTGGCTGCTTCGGTCGAATGAGCTCACCGGAGCTTTGCCGCCGGAGATTGGAAACTGTGTGACTCTGTCGCGCTTGCGTCTTGGGAATAATAGAGATTGGAGGATGTTCTCAGCTTAAAATGCTGGATCTTCAGGGAAATCGACTAGGCGGTGAACTTCCGAGGGCTCTTGGGTTCTTGCACGGTTTGCAAGTCGTTGATTTGTCTGCTAATGAATTGACCGGGCTGATTCCGGCAAATCTTGGAAATCTGGTTGCCCTGACTAAGCTTACTTTGAATGGAAATGCTCTGTCTGGTGCTATACGATGGGAGATCAGCCGGTGTACCAATTTGCAGTTACTAGACTTGAGCTTAAATCGATTTTCAGGGCAAATTCCTCCAGAAATGGGAAAAATGCAAGCGCTGGAAATTGCATTGAATTTGAGCTGGAACAATCTTTCCGGCTCCATTCCGGCACAATTTTCCGGTCTTACTAAATTGGCATCTTTAGATCATTCCCACAATTTGCTCTCTGGAAATTTATCTGCTCTTGCTCAGCTTCAGAATCTTGTTTTCTCAACATTTCTTTCAACGATTTTTCCGGGTCTGCAGACTTGAGTTCAGATATGCAAGTTAACAAGACCTCAGCATGCGCTATGGCGACGAAGATATCGAAGGAAAGAGAGATAAGTTGACCTCGTGTAGCACTCTTTGTTTATGCGCAGTAAAAGAATGTTTAAATTATATGTTTTCTTAGTAGAGAATTTGTTAATGCATGCAGATAGAAATGATTATTTGATGTATTTTCTTGGTGAAGAAAACACATGATAATGCATGCGGTGAAAGATTATCATTATGGCTGTTATTTACGAAGATTTATCTTGGAAAATAGGAACCTGGTCTTGGTTCTTTCCTTGGTTTACATGAGCTAACGAGTTAGAACTCTTAAAGAGAGTTATGCATTAGTAAACATTGTGGAGGTCAAACAGTATTATTTGGGTATATATATGCTAGTTAGCTAGTATGTTATGCGTACTCATGCATATGAGTAGATGTTAAAGGATCTCTTTAGATGTTGATTATTGTTTGAATATTATTGTAACTAATCTTGTTGCCAAGATTGCTGATGACTGCATTGACAGTAGATGTTGATTATTGTTTGAATAATATTGTAACTAATCTTGTTGCCAAGATTGTTGAGGACTGCATTGACAGTAGATGTTGATTATTGTTTGAATAATATTGTAACTAATCTTATTGCCAAGATTGTTGATCACTGCATTGACAGGAAACGATGGCAGATGGTGCCAAGGAAAGTGATGTTTAACATTATGGCAGGAAAAAGGATTTTTCGTCCATGCAGATGAAGTCAAGCTGCAGTATTGTCCATTGCTAGAACAATTATGCCACAAGGAATGTTGCATGTGGCGGTATGTGAATAAAAGATTACATGTAAATTGTATTAGCTTTTAGCTAGTTATGTGACAGCTTAATGATAATTCATTGTAAAGATTTTAAGACAATGGTTAAGGGATGGAATCCCTTACAAACCATTGAGTGAGGGGTGAAAACCCTCACGAGCGTTTAATAATAAGATTAAACGTTTGCTGGTTTTCACCCTACGGGGTTTCCAGGGTATATCTGTGTTCTATGGTGTGATTGATGTGATTGCCTTATGTGTCTGTTGATAATGATGGGTCCTTAACGATGATGGTTCTTTATTTGATGTAACAACCATAATGTCTTAGTACATGATTATCTAACATGGTTAAGGATATCAAGAAATGGATGCATGGATTCATGAGACAGTTTTTGCTATTACAGTGATGGTTAAAGGTTATGCAATGGTTATGAAATTTACAGTATTTGATGGCAATTTACTTGATGTGCTAATGAATAGTATATCTAATGGTTAGTGATGATTTGTGGAGTTGTGAGTTGATTAATTACTTGTGGTAATTGTATAAAAAAAATTCTAACTCCCTACTTTTACATGCGAGGTTACCGGGGTATGTGACAGTTTTTTATCAAACCCATATTAGTTTGGGTTTGACCAAAAACATTTACAAAAAAATCTCTAATATAACATTACACATTGAAATATATGATTTTTTTTAAATAATTTAATTTATTTATGTTCAATTTGATTGACTATCAAATTGAACATGATATTGCCCTTTGTCTCTATTAATGTGCCCATTACCTCCATTAATTAATCAACTAGAAGTACATAGATCACATCAAGAGGTGTAGGATAGGCATTTAGATACAATTTGTTTTGGGAAGATGATAAAATTATTGCTAATAAGTATAGCTATTTTATATTCCTATTTATAAAAATGGCTAATGATTAATATAATCGAATAAAAATATATATTATTTAAAATTACATACATAATTTAAAATGATTATTTAAAATCACATATGTATTTAAAAAGATTTATTAATGGTATGTGAGCGATATATTTTTATTTTTACATTATATTTTTAAGTGGTAGAGGTCACTTAGGTCTTTGTGCGAGCTTAACCACATGATAGATTTTACACTATTAATGAATGGAAAATATTAAAAATAATAAGATGGTTGTAATACGAATAAATATAAAATTTCTCATATTTACAAACCAAGGTATAATAGAAATTTATGATAGGACTTCTATACCTTAGTATAATAATAAGATTTTCATAAGACCATATCTACAAACTATAAAAAAGCCAAATATAAACTATTAATAATTATTTCTATGTTGCAATACAAATAATATTAATTTACAAAATTTAATAATACATTTAATTACAATTTAAAATTAATTTAATTATAACATTTTAAAAATTTTAATCTTTGTATTTTTATTATTTTCTATTTTAATTTAGCTATATTTAAATTAAGAAACAAAAACTGACTACTATGTAGCTATAGCCATTGTAATAAAATTTCATATTGAGTATATTATTGTAATAGCTTCAAACTATCTTGTGTAAAATTCCCTTAAATATACCTTATACCTTCTGATAAATGGCATGGTCAAATGAAATCTGGGTAATCTAAATAACCACCTTATTGAGCCTCGATGTAACCAGAATGAACGCCCATTACAATAAAATATATTTACCGGCAAGGTCCTCTAGATTCTAGCACATCAAGGCTGCTAGAACACACACTATCTCCCAAACAGAGACACGCACAACATATATTAACTGTCCTGCAAACTGTTGAAGTGTAACATAATATCCAACAGTAACGTATAGCAGCAGCTTTAGCTCAGAGAAGTGCATATAACAATGGTTATCAGCACAGTTTATGAGATGATTGTCTAACTCAGCATACCTCTGTATTAGTGAAAGTTTCAGAAAAGCACAAGAGAGATGTGCAACTACTTAGCCTTCGTGTTTCTTTCATCCTTATTTAGCACTTACGTAAGTGTGCAATAAGGAAAATTGGGATTGAGGATTACCCACTTATCATAGTCAATGTCTACTGGATTTTAAAATGTCTCTCAACGACAACCTTTTAATGGGTAAGATTTCAAGAACCAAATAACAGAAGATTAATTTCGGCAAAGAAAATGGTTTATGGTTTTTCAGATTACAAAACTCTACACTCGTACAGTTTCAATCCAGATCAAAGCAAAATGATGTTATCTTTTGCAAAATTCAGCCTTATCTGACCAAGTTACAAAGGCATGGTACAAAATGACTTTTTTTTTATACACCAAAGCAGTCCGCTTCACACCATACAAACACTGAACCATATTTATGCACTAAGGAAATGCAAATAGGATATGAAGATTTCGGAGGGAGTAAGAAAACTGCTAATGTTATTCACAAAATAAAATATTGAATCCCGCCACAGCTGTTATGCTTCATCATCCATGCTGTTGAAACATTAGAAGGGATCTAATGAATTAAAGATCGTCCACGCTTCCTGTTTCACAATTTCAGAACTTTGGTTACAAGGCGATATTTTCTGCATGTTATATCTATTCAGTCCTCTGCAATTTCATGAACATTGCTCAAAGTCAAAGTCAGCCTGCCTCCGTTCTTTTGATTTTCTAATGACTAGTGTTTTCTTTCCCAAACAAATTGTTTTCTACGAAAATAGTTATGATATTATTATTTACATTTCATGCAATGCATTACAAATTAAAACCAACACCAAATAAGAATAAGAAGACATCACATCTCTTTTAGGAGGCATGTCACATAGAAACCTGTTTACGCTTCAAAAAGGAACATTACGTTTTTATTCAGGGAAAAATCCAAATTGTCAATGTAACAATCAAGTAACCATTTTGTGAAAGCATTTCAAATGGTTCCCAGGTTGATATTATATATATATAAATCTGACTAAAAGGAATTTTCTATTGATCGATTGCAAAATGGTTGGGAATATCTTACTTTAGATGTATCACCATGGGAAAAAGGTACTTGGTGATGCAGGAGCATCAATAGCATGATTACGGGTAAATCAATAATCTCAGATAAGGATGATGATGTAGGGGAAGTAAAAGATACAGTGGATGATTATTCTTTTATATGAATTTTAACCATGTTTATGTTTTGCAGGCACAAATGAAGAAGATTATAGATGACAGAGGGAGAAGACGAAAGAAGACCTAAGATGAGGACAAGGTGCAAAGAAGATGAAGATGGCACCAGAGTGCATGTTGAAATCATGATTACTCATTAACTAGGAGTATGATGAAATAACTACTACTTGTGATAATATAATGGGATTTAGAATCAGGTAGACTAATTCTAAAATATCTACGCACAATGGGATTTAGAATCAGGTAGACTAATTCTAAAATATCTACGTATGAATAGAGATGAGGAGAAATGACGGCAGTTAAGGATGAAGATTTGGTTGAAAGATTCATGGAAGATTTTAAGAGTTATTATTGGAGATAATTATGGAGATTGTTGAACGAAGAAATATAGTCATAGTTATGGCAATGGTTGAACTTAAGAAATAGTTGTTATGGTCACTTATTATTATTATATATAAGACCAATGTACACTAAATGAAACACACGGGAAGGGTTTGTTAGTATAATTCCCCTTCGAGGGATTTTGAACATAACCTGTGGTGTCCCTTGCTTCGTATTTTTTCTTTGTTTATGTTTTGTTTGTTTCCACGGTGGCTCTGATTTCATCTGTTGGAAAGATGGGTCAAGCTTTTGGACATTCATCGGCTACATTTGCAGTAAGTAGACTGAGATATATCTACAGTCCTATAGACGCCAGAAATTTAAATACCGATGAGATTACTTGAACCCATGGAAATTATGATAAAAAGTAAACTGCTGGACCCCCCTTTAATTTTGAGACAGAACGGGTGACTGTCATTTCTAAGTATTATTTTTTCCCTGTAAAACCTTTAGGTTAAGGGTAAAGTTATGCCTTTACAGAAGATATAAAAGGATTTGTTATTAATGATAGTTGTAGATTGAGAAGGTAGAAATTAAATGGATGGCCAGTGGCCACAGTAAACCAAAGGCAGTAAACATACTACCATGACAACTAGAAAAAGGTAATGCATCAACTGGAAGTTCCTTAAGAATCTCCATCCTCGTCTTCTTACGTGCATCAAAGTTGAAAGAGATCAACTAATCTGCCACAACGTTCAGATAATTGTAGCCTGTGGCAAAGATATCAAGATATAAATCTAAACCACCTATTGCTATGAATAATATACTTCTAGTTTAGTCTGCCATGTGAGCATGTGTAGTTCAGATATACGACTCAGAAAACAAAGAGTATGACAGATATGTTTGCGGAAACAAAGAAACAAGAAAAACTTTCCCTATCCGATGAGCAGTTTCACAAATCAGAAACTTTGGCCTCTCGGACGACCATGCAAGAAGGTATTCTACACTAAAGGTTGGTCAATTTTTGTGATCCAAATCACCACATCCAATAAATTAATTTTACTCTCTCTGCTGTTGTCTAGCATAAGTTGCTCAAACAACTTGAGTTTATCCGCATCGGATACCAAAGTAGAGTGACAGATACCTGAGTAGAGCGACAGATCTAGCTTCAGCGTTAAGGCTTCTCTCTTTCAAACTTTAGGAAGATCCATACCAAATTGGTTTCAACTTTAGGTTCTACTCTTTAAACTGTTCTTTGCGCAAACGTAGCGACAAACTGTCTCCAAGTTGGAATTGATGATCAACTTGGTGGTTGACATGACAATCGTTGTACTTTTTTCTGCATCTTCTGCAATCTCCCATGGACTTGCCAATGCAAATTTTCAATATGCTAAATGAATCATTCAGCCTGCCGTTGAGCTGCCTCCTCTTGTCAGTTTCTTGACTGAGTTCCATCTTGTAATATCAGTTGAGCTTGACTGTGGAAAAACAAGCATGCTTCAAAAGGTGACGTGCTCATGGAGTCGTGGATTGCTCTATTATAGTTCTGCCAAATGTATGACAACTAATAATTTCATTTTAAGTTCCCATGACATTATGACAACTAATAATTTCATGTTTAGGATCCCATGACCATACGTCCTTATGAGCCAGACAGCAAACTTGTTCACCATTTCTCTTAACCATCTGTCTGTGGGGAAAGCGTATGTTCTCCTATGCATGAGTTACCTTAATGCATTTTGAAAATGAATTTATATGTTGTTTTTGTGTAATAAAATGGATGTAGGTTGCTTCAAAAAATAAGTTTGTAGTATGTTGCCCTGTCATGATCATCTTGCATGGTATGAATTTGGAAAAGTTATCAACTAAAGTCCAAAATTAGCACATAGAATTTTTGTTTTGAGGCAGTCCGTGAATCCCCTATTTAGTCCATTGAGATATCCTCCCATGATCTAATCCACACCAGAAATCTCACAGTCATAAGCTTTCGACTTATTAGTATGGATACGTTGGACAATGAGCATCCCGTTACAAACTTTTATACATCTTATGCTATTTAAGGTCTTAAGCCAATAGAATATGTCTACAAATCAGACAATGCATTCCTCACTCAAAAAGTTACCAACCATTTCTTAGTGATGTACTTAATCAATTGTAATTCAGGATTGTTAATTTTCGAATCCCAGGTAATTTATTTCCTTGCTTAAAAACTAAATTAAAATAAAAATAGCCGAAGCAAATTGCCCTTTCAGATCAGCTCTTCATTCAAATATTTCCAAGCTTATAGGGCTCCCTTACTGGGAAAATGGCCCTCTCAGAAAACCATACAAGCTACAGTAAATTTCTAAAGTTAATCTAGGCACCTCTACGACCCTTTATAAATTCCTGAATCACCCGCCGACCTCAGCCTTTACATCCCACGTGTTCTGTTGTACGGCCACCATCGACTTGCAGTTCTGCCGCCCTCAATTTGTTATACGGCGTGCTGTACGGTCGCCTCCATTAGTCAATCTATTAAGTACGGCCCTCTCTCTCTGAAGTGTACGGCCTCCAGTAGATCAGATTGCTGGCTGATAACTTCTGCTGCTAATCGTTGCTTTTTGTCTTCTCTAGACTAAACAATGGATGAAGATCCTTCATCACCCTTACTGTGTTCTGCTTGAGTAATGGTTGTGTTTCTCAAATCACTCTGTCTTGAGAATTTATGCGAAAGTCTGGTCAAAAGGTTATATATATATATATGGATGGTTTATCATCAGGATTGTACGTGGTTTATATATATATATATGGTTTATCATCACGATTGTATGTGGTTTATATATATGTAGGGTTTATTATCAGGATTGTATGTGGTTTATCATCAGGATTGAAAGAGATGCTAAGGTTTGATCGAATGGTTATATATATATACATGGTTTATCATCATGATTACGTCGTTTATTATCAGGATTGAAAGAAAGTTGCGAAGATATGATCAAAAGGTTATATATATGGTGGTTATATCAAAGGTTGGAACCATTATATGTGGTTCATATCAAGATTCAGAAAGAAATGTGAAGGTTTGATCAAAAGCTTATATATAGATATATATATATAGTGATGATGGGAAAGCCCATAAGAAAAGGAAAATAAGAATTCTAAAAACTCTAAAAAAATTATCAAGAAAATTTAATGAAATATATGAATAACTAAAAGGTTATTAATATTTAATATAATATAAATTAAAATTAAGTTAAATACATTTATAAATAAATAATAATATAATTAAGATAGAGATAGAGAAAGGAGCGAAGACATTGACTAATGTTGATTAAAATAAAATAATATAAAATAAAAGTCAAAGAATGAAAAAAAGAGTGGACGCAGCTTGGGAACTCTGGGGGCGCACCTCGGCGGAGGAAAGACCCCGAAACCTTCCACTCCTTATCTCATGGCACATATGGATCGAGAGGAATTCTATCATTTTTGAAGATAGACAAGTCAACTGGAATCTTCTCCATCCTATCATCTGCGCAGCCTACGCGGCACTGCCAATTGAACACAGACAGAACAAGCCTAGGATCATCCAACAGGAGCATATAAACAAGGAATTGCCGTGGGCCTATTTTGATGGAGCCGCCCAACAGCAGGGCTGTGGGGGCGGCATTCTATTCCACCTATCGGAATCCCATTACTTTCAGATTAGCATGGGTCTAGGACTGGGTACAAACAACCATGCAGAGCTGATATCACTCCGACATCTTTTATATTTTGCCATAAACAAAAACCGCCGAAACTTGCAAATCTTTGGCGACTCAAAAAATGTTATTGATTGGTTTAACAACAATGCTGTCTGTTCCGCATACTCATTGAAGAATATCTTGGAAGAAATTGCTTTTTTCAAAACATTTTTTTATCAGATAACTGTTTCCCACATCTACAGGGAGAGGAATGGAACCGCTGACCGGCTATCGAAGGAAGCGACACATCGTCCTCTAGGCGAATGGATGATCTCTGAATTCTCCCCGGCAGGGACATCCTAGGATCATCCAACAGGAGCATATAAACAAGGAATTGTCGTGGGCCTATTTTGATGGAGACGCCCAACATCAGGGCTATGGGGGCGGCATTCTATTCCACCTATCGGAATCCCATTACTTTCAGATTAGCATGGGTCTAGGACTGGGTACAAACAACCATGCGGAGCTGATATCACTCTGACATCTTTTATATTTTGCCATAAACAAAAACTGCCGAAACTTGCAAATCTTTGGCGACTCAAAAAATGTTATTGATTGGTTTAACAACAATGCTGTTTGTTCCGCATACTCATTGAAGAATATCTTGGAAGAAATTGCTTTTTTCAAAACATTTTTTGATCAAATCACTATTTCCCACATCTACAGGGAGAGGAATGGAACCGCTGACCGGCTATCGAAGGAAGCGACACATCGTCCTCTAGGCGAATGGATGATCTCTGAATTCTCCCCAGCAGGGACATACCAGTACTTTCATAGGCCCTACATTGATGGGGCTATCCAGTGAGGCAGCAGCCTCAATTGCACAGTTTTTGATCAGAAACTTTTTGACTATGATTATTGTATATAATCTATAATTTTGCTTATATTAGGACATCTTCTGTATATAGCCGATACTATCTGAACTCTTATTTATCTTTTGATGGTCTCTGCACCAATACTGTACACCCTCTGGATTACTTTCTGAACTGGTTACTAGACAGTGGACGAGTGCCACAGTTACCGCATATGCCTTCGGGAATCTACAGCGTGTAATTTCTCCTTGAAATTATGAATTTTCTATATTGGAAAGAAAGAGTGGAAATAAATCAATTTTAGTATAAGGAATAATTAATGTAAAGTAATATAAAAAGTAAAATTAATTAATTAACGAGTTGTCTTTCATAAAACTTTTTGGAAGCTTTTCTGGTGGGTTTTTCTGGGGTAATTTTTCTAAAATCCGGCAAGAGTTTATTGAAATCACAAGCTTGATGGGTAACCCATGCACAATCGAAGTGCCCTACAGATTTTTCAGGGTGCTGAATCCATATATACAGTGAAAAAACCAGTTTAAATAACACAAATCAAAATTTCACCTCAAATTTTTCTACCGAATTCCCAGAAAGTCCAAAAAGTCGCACTAAAAACAACTCCATTAATTAATGTAAAGTAACATGAAAATATGAAAATAAATAATTAAAAAATTGTAAATGTAAGGCTTAATTATGTAAAGTAATATATTAAAAAAGAAAAGTCAGTGTAAAATAATATAATTAAGTGAACTTAGTATGTTAGTAATTATTATTATAAAACATTAATTTGGAAGAACTAATATTATTATTAAGTGAAATGGTATGATAATAATTAATGTTAAATGTGAAGAATTTTATTTTTTTTTAATTCGTTATGTAATTGGGTCATAAGGAAGTTAGTTAAAGATAGATTTGGAGGTCAAGGTGGGAATCCAATTTTCGCTTATTTTTCATCCTTCATCTCTATTAAGGTTGTTAGGATGTTTACTTATTTCTATACTTTCCTTAAATTTTCTATGGTGATAGTGATCAATTTTAGCAATGATGCAAGTTTTTTCAATGCAAATTTGATGTTTGGTATTATTAGAATGTTTAGCCAAAGCAGATGTTTTTAAATCATCATGCTTTATATCTGTCGAGTGTTCATGTTACCTAGTCAAAATGGAACAACCAGTTTCACCAACATAGAGTCTCCCACATGAACAAGGAATAAGATAAACACCTTTTTGACATTTGGGATCAATGGGATCTTTAACAGATTTCAGGCAGTGGCAAATGGTGTTCATAGGTTTGAAGGTAGACTTAATATTGTTCTTTCATAGAATGTGAGCAATTTTGTCGGTAGTTCCCATGATGTAGGGGAGGTGTACTTTACTAACAATATTGTCATATTGTTCTTTATTTCTAGGTCCTTTGTCTTTCGTCTTCACCTAGCCTTGCCTTAATAAGTTTTAGTTTTTGACAGAATAAAAAATAACCATTGATGATAAAGTCTTCATAACCCTAATCTCTCAATAAGATTGACGGTTGAGATTAAGTCTCGATAAATGGTTTAGATTCATCTAATTCAATGATGTAAAAGTTCTACATTTCATTACATACTAACCTCACTTTAATAATTCCTTTAATTCAAGTGAATTACTAAGGTAAAGACTTTATAGAAATTCCACTTGTTTGACACTTGGACCTGTGCAAAACTACTTGTCTGAACTACAACATCAACAATCCCTCTTAGCGAGGAAGGTATTCTACACCACTCCAAGCTTGTCTTTGTAAAACACGAACTTCCCTTCAACCAAGGGTTTGGTCAAAATGTCTACAACCTACTCAACTCTAGAGATATATTGAAGCTTGACCGCTCCCTTTTGGATCCTATCTAGTACAAAGTGATACTTGATCAAAGTAGATCACTATTGGATCCAGCTCTTGATCAAACAACCCTTGCAAGTAATTTGCAAAGTCAAATGGCTTCATAACTTGCCATACTCATTTCCATATGCATTGCCACAACCGAATTGAAAGCTACAAAAGTTTGCTTCCTGCTAAACTAACATACCATCGTCGATCTAAAGATGAAACAACATCCCAAGGTGCTCTTCCTATCTGCTACACTCACAACCCAATTTGAGTTTATATATCCTTGCAGCTTCGCTCCATCGTTTCCAAGATACTTTAGACCATACTCCATTATACCTCTCAAGTACCTGAGAAAATGATTCGTTGCTACCCAATGCACCTTATGTTATATAAAAATTAATCAAGTCTGTAATTATTAATTAATTAGGCAAAGGGCATGATCTTTGATCATGCCCATTCACCAAGAAGCACCCAAGGCAGTGTTTAAGCCAAGGGCCTCCCACGTTTGTAATCATCATTCAGTTATTTAATATATATATGTGTGTGTGTGTGTGTGTTCTTATCGCGTATATGTGCTCCATTTGGTATCAGAGCGGGTCGCTCATCGGTTCATTGCTAGAAAGATTATGGTTTTCTCCAATCATTGTTCACCCTCATCTCTCTGCTGCCATGTCCTTCACTACCCAGGTTTCCATCGTTGTTTTGCCCACCGTAAACACCATCCCCATGTTCTCACTATTCCGCCACAGTTTGACTCTGTGTCCACCACCGGTCTCTTATGCCAAACTCTAATATTTGTATCTCTCCCAACCATTGTGACCAACTTTTGTTTGTCGCCCTGTTTCCATGCCTGTATTCCTTTGATCACCATCCAACTATCTAGGTCATTCCTTCGCCCTCGTCTCTCATCACTATTTCTAACAGCACCCGAAACTGACTGCGAAGATTCCTCATCGGTCACCATCTCCGGCTCCGACTCCAACCCGGAAGCACGTCTTCTACTCGAGCCTTCGACTGCAATAAGCCATCGTTTTCCCATTCAGTCAGCGTGTAGTGTTTTTTTTATTTAATTAGGCTAAGGTTATAATTATATAGTTAGTCTAATAGTTACAAAAATAATTATATTGTTTATAATTACTTAGTTAAATAAATAAATAAATTTACAAATTTATTTAAACGAAGGAATAAAAAAAAATTAGGGTCATGTTGATAAATATACACCACCACATACCTTAGCAATGACTTCGTCAATGTCGATGGCCAATTTTAATAAAAGATAGATAGATCTTAATACTAAGGTGACTAGACATGGCGAGCAAATCAAGGCACTCCAGGATACATCAAAGAGAATAGAGAGTCAGCTCGAGCAAAACCATAACGAGTTTAAAAAGGATCATGCAATCCTTTCAAATACAGTGAATCAAAATCATGATCAAGCAATGGTGATGTTGACCTGTATTTGTGACAAATTGAAGATTACACCAGATCAAATACCCCAAAATAATGAAGCTACTCAACATCTCAATTCTCTGGATACATCAAACTCTTCATACTCACATGAGAAACCTGAGTCTCCAAAAACATCATTTATGCCTCCCATCAACAAAATAGTAACACAAATTTTCAAAATATGCAGCTCGCGAATCAATACCCCTTCTTCACTTTACCAGTTGTTGTATATCAACGAAGAGCAAAGTTTGAGCTCTCAAATTTGACAATAACGAGAAGTGCAGTGTTGCATGGTTCAATAAAGCAGAAGAATATTTCGAGTTTTACAGTATTGACAATGATGACGAAAAAATCAGGCATGCATCCATGCAAATGGAAGGTGAAGTGTATATTGGTATATGTGGTGGAAAAAGACGACACTTGCTATCAATTGGAGGAAATTCAAAAATGCATTCTTTAAAAGGTTCCAAGGCGTCAATGAAGAAGAGTTCTTCTCAATGCTCACCAGACTGTAGCAAAAAGGAGATGTGGACGAATACACTCAAGAATGGCAAACTTTAGCTACATGAGTACCTGGGTTATCAGAAACTCATCTCATTCAATCACACACCACGGGAATTAAAACCCATCTCCAACCTGAGCTTGAGCTTCATGACATCACTTCTATAGAAGTAGCAAGACAGAAGACAAAGTTGTTGAAAAGAAGCACGAAAAGATGCAATGGCCAAAAGTTGAAAGAGTATATTCGAGACGAAGATTTCCCCAAGCTGCAAACATGGATAACACAAAATATGTTCCACCACATCTTCGTGAAGGAGAAAAAAATAACTTGGAAATGCAAAGAATGAAAGAAGGCAAGTGCAAACATTGTGGCGAAAAATGGGACCCTAAACATAGATGTGCTAAGGGAAAAGAAACCAAGAACTTGTATAAGTGTGAGGCAACTAATAATTCAGACAATGAAGAATCAGAGATAGAAGAGATCGAAGATTCTCCACAATTTTCTCCAAAACCAGATAACGAGAATATTTTGCAAGTGTCATTATCGGCCATGACAAGTATATCACAGCCTCAGACATTAAAGTTAAAAGGTCATATCAAAAAAAGCAATGCTTGCAATGGTTCTATTTGATACCAGTAGCACGCACAACTTCTTGGACTCAACTATGGCGAAAAGGCTCAACATTTTCACATTTCCTACACCCAACATGAAAGTTATGGTAGATGACGGTAAGGAAATTGAAAAGGTAGGGAAATGCCATAAAGTCAAATTACATATTCAAGATTATAATCTAGAATCTTCATTCTACGTTGTACCATTAGGAGGAGTTGATGTGGTCCTAGGTATCCAATGGCTACAAACCCTAGGCACTTACTCTGCCAATCATCAAAAACAATTTATAAAATTTAAATGGGAAGGGAAGACATACAAGTTATATGGGTTCCAGCCCCCTGAGAATCAAATTGTATCATCATCTCAAATGATAAAAATGATTCGGAAGGGAGCACCAGCTTATTTAGTGCAGTGTCATCAATTAGAAATGCTAACCTCAATTATGATTAACGAAAAGTCAACTGAAGCTCAAGAACTAATTCAAAAGCATGAAAAGGTGTTCCAAGTCCTTCCAATGAAGTTGCCTCCTAAAAGAGAAATCGATCATACAATCGAAGTCAAATCAAGATCAAATCCCATCAACATCAAACCGTATCGATATCCACATCATCAAAAAACCGAAATTGAAAGATTAGTCTAGGATCTTTTAAAATGTGGCATTATCACAAAAGGTATAAGTTTGTATGTTGCTCCAGTTGTATTAGTTCGAAAGAAAGATGGTTCGTTCAAATTATGTGTCGATTATAGAGGATTAAACAAAATAACAATTAAAAACAAGTTTCCAATCCCTTTTATCGATGAAATGTTGGATGAACTACATGGAGCTAAATACTTCTCAACATTGGACATAAGGTCAGGGTTTTACCAAATCAGAATAAGGTTGGAAGACATACTGTGTCCCGAACACATGAAGGTCATTACGAGTTTTAAGTAATGCCTTTTGGTTTAACCAATGTACCAACAACATTCCAAGCTACTATGAACAAGATATTTCGTTCATATCTAAGGAAGTTTGTGTTAGTGTTCTTTGATGACATTCTAATTTATAGTAAAACATGGAAAGAGCACCTACAACATTTGGAGCAAGTTCTTACTGTATTAGAAGAGCATCAGTTCTATGCCAAGAAGTTCAAATGCACTTTTGAGAAAGAAGAAGCTTCTTGGGAGACAAAAGCGTTTCGTCAACAACACTCATCGTTACGTATGCTTTGAGGGCAAAGCATCTTTCCAAGAGGAAGACAATGTTATATAAAAATCAAGTCTGTAATTATTAATTAATTAGGCAAAGGGTATGATCAAAGATCATGCCCATTCACCAAGAGGCACCCAAGGTAGTATTTAAGCCAAGGGCCTCCCACATTTGTTATCATCATTCAGTTATATATATATATATATATATATGTTCTTATTGAGTATATGTGCCACCTTCCCTAGCTCAAGGTGTTCACAGCAAAAAATGTATATGGCATGGTGTTGAACAAATAGATCAAGGAATTGATCAGTTGTCCATACAACATGAGATCCACCAACTTTGAATATGAAGGCACAATCTTCTTCAGATTGGTGACCATAAGCGTAGCTATAGGCCTACAATCCTCCATCTGAATCTCCTCAAGATCTCCACTACATACTTCCCTTGACCAAGGAATATTCCTCCCTCCCTCTACCACACCTCTAACCCAAATAAATAGTGCATCAAGCCAATGTCCTTCATCTCAAACTCTACAACTAAGTCAACTTTGTGCCCTACTATGAGCTTCTCCACAACTCATCCGCGTACAACACCAAGATAAGTAGATCAAACCCAACAAGTATGAAATACAAGTTAGGATCAGCTTCACTCTTGGTGAAGCCCACACACAATAATTATTTCATCCTGGAATACAATGCCCTTGATACCTACCTAAGTTCATACAAGGCTTTCTTAAGTCTACGCACATGAGACATTATTCCATGTTACCTCAGAGCTCTAAGGTTGTTTTATGCACACTTCCTCCTCAATGATCCCATTGACAAACGTTGTCTTCACATCCATCTAATGTATCCTCCATACTGTGACTAGGCAATGGGCATAACATCTTGAATGGAAGCATATTTCATGACTGGAGAAAATGTGTTCATCATCAATGACATATAGTTAGGAAACTTCCTCGAAGGCCTACTCTTCTTGAATGTGCTCATAGGAGCTTCAACATCCCTATATGTTTGTGTGAACCATCGTCGTGTCCTGATAGAAATAGAAGAAGCTACTGACGACTCATATTCACTTGACGGTTAAATCCATAAACTGGAAGTTGTTGAACTGTAACGACCCACCCCGAATTATGGGAAGAATAGGAGTATTAGCATGCATACGAGGCATATATATGATAGCTACATAGGCATGCATCACGTGCATTGCATTAGTGTACTTAGTAATTATAAAGGATGTCTAAATAAAGGATAAACGAATTAATTATTAAAAATACTAGATTAAATACCTAAACCATTAAGAAGATAGATCTTTCCCTAAACATAACACTCTCAAAACAAAATAGTAAATATTATTTTTTTTTAATAGAATTAATACTTATAACTTGTTACTTAATTGTTCTTATTAGTAACATAAATCAAATATAATATATATTATATATACAAAATAAAAAGGGAATTGTATATATAATATAAACTATACAAACTAAAAAGAACGTATAAAGTATATATATTATATTAACAAAAGGAACTAAAATATATTAGGATATAATCAAAGGAATACATTATAAATAAGATAAACGAGGATTATAAATGAGAGGAATAAAAGACTTGTCATAAAAATGTAGGCGGCGGCCTCCAACCATGAACCTACCATGTCAAAGGGCGGTCACCGCCTGAGAATTTGGGAATAGTTTAATGACAGGGCAGTGAAGTAATGGAGGGCAGTGGACAAATTGTGGGAGCGGGAAGGCACCTCGTGAATATAAGGGAATTGATGGAGGACTTTTAAGGGGAGGAGAAATTTAGGGCGAGGGAAAATTTTGAATCTTGAACAAGGGTGCTTGAAAGGGGAAATTTTTTGGTGAACCAGAGGGGAATGAAAGAGAGGAAGAGCCACAGTGAAAGAAGTGAAATTAATTGTGAAATCGAGATTTGAGCACTGTTCTTAGGGTTTTGGGTACGAGGGCCAAAAGACCTCAATTTCGAAGTCTTTTGGATCTGGGAACCGGATAGGTTGATCCCAAATAGGTTGGGAGGAAACAGTTAGTTTGGTAGCAAGAGCAGATCAAGGGAAACGACAGTCGGAATCGACTTCAAACGGGATTTTCAAGTAAGTATTTCCAATTAAATTGGTAAATTTTAGGTTAAATTTTGATTGTCATATTGTGGGTGAAATTCATGCCCTACATGAACATTGTTCAACCCTCAAAGCCTCTTGCTCCTCGTCCTTCATCATTGATAGGGGCTCATGTGAATTCTTAGATGCCAAGTTCTCCTCGAACTTCACATTTCGACTCACAATTGTCTTTCTCTATGCTAAAATGAAGATCATATATGCTTTTGAAGTCTCATTGTACCCTACAAATATGCCCTTCTCACCTGAGGGCCCTAGCTTTGTCCTCTTCTATACATGCACATGGATGTATAGTGGGCAACCAAAGATGTGAAAACACCCTATCTCTACTTTCACCCCAATAAATCCTCCCTTTGGAGTCTTGTCCCCCAAGATCCCATGAGGACTCCTACTTTGGACATCCATTGTTTTATTACACGCCTCTTCCTAAAAAAACATTGGCAAATCTTGGTCATGAATCATAGCTTTGGAAGCTCTGATGATGAGTTGACTCCTCCTCTCTGCAACCCCATTCTGTTGTGGGTTATATGAGACTATCAGTGCCCTCTTGATTCGTACCTCCTTGCAGAAATCTTTGAAATCATTATAAATATACTCATCTGAAGCAACAAAACTTATAGCTTGTTGACTTTAAATGTTAATTATACACAAAGGTATTTGTAATAATAATTTATTATATATAAAATGTACAAGTGATGATGAATGTTACAACAAGGCCCTGCTTATATACCTAAGCAGGTGTCCTTTCATTACTGGGCATGTCTTTTAGACATGCCTTTTCACTTAACTTAATGACTGCTTAACATCACCATTATCCTGATTATTTAATATTTACATTTTTTTTATTTGTTATGAATTATATTCCTAACATTGCCCTTTTCTTCGAAAAGCTTTGTCCTCAAAGCTTAATTTCTAACATTTTTCTTCCCCTTGATTTTATCATCTTGGCATATGTAATTCGTCACCGGTACCTTAGCATGTATGGTTCTCTGGTAATGTTGTCTTGAACTAGCGTTTATCTATTATCTTTCCCTTTTTTTTCTTTTTTTTTAAAGATTGAATAACATTTATTATTATATATTTTTATTATTATTAAATTAGTTAATATATAATTATATTAAAAAATTTACCATATAATAAACTATATATATATATATATATATATATATCTATATATATGTATAAGTATATATATATATATATATATATATATATGACAATGTATTATTATTACTCTCCTGGTCAACAAATAACGTGATGGTATGTGATTGGAACGATGCGATGATTGGTGGAGACACAAGAAGGTGGAGCCAGGCAAACATCGTATCGACCAACCGACGTCACTGTTGACCTTCGGACCAGTGCTTGACAGCGGAGACTACAACGTGAATCTTATTTGTCGGAATAGCGGAAGAGAAGGGTGTGTCGGATGGCAGACAGGCAATGGCAACGACTTGGACGTAGACGACTTGCGTAGCGCTTAGACGGGTGAGTGGACATAATGTGATGTCAGAAATTGAGCGAACGGAACTTGTCGAAAAGGAATACGGCAACAGGGTTGACAGAGTTTGACTGAAGCAACAAAACTTATAGCTTGTTGACTTTAAATGTTAAAAATACACAAAGGTATTTGTAATAATAATTTATTATATATAAAATGTACAAGTGGTGATGAATGTTACAATGAAGCCCTACTTATATACCTAGGTAGGTGCCCTTTCATTACTGGGCATATCTTTTAGACATGCCTTTTCACTTAACTTAATGAGTACTTAACATAACCATTATCCTGATTATTTAATATTTACATTTTTTATTTATTTTATTTGTTATTAATTATATTCATAACATCATCCCCATTGTTAGACCTAGAGACCTTGATCTTCATCCTTATTTGGTTTTCCACAAGGGCCTTGAACTCTAAAAATCAACTAAAGACCTCATCCTTTGACTTCGTTAAGTAAATCCAAGTCTTCCTAGAGAAGTCATCAATGAATGTCACATAGTACAAGACTTCATGTACTAATGTTACTAACATCGATCCACACACATCTCAATGAATCAAATCCAAGATCCCCTTGGACCTATGCTCGCTAATTAAGAAAGCAGCCTTGGCATTCTTGCCAAGTGCACGACCTCTACACACTCCCTGTTGCTCGATGTTGAAATATGGAAGACCAATAACAATCTCCCTCACAATCAGCAACACTCTATAGTGCAAGTGCCTCATCCTTTTGTGCCACAACCAATGTTATCACAACCGGACCTGACCAGACTAAACTAGCCAATTCAATCGTTTTTTAGGGAAAATCAGTTAGAACTAGTGTCACGGACTGAAAAAGGCAAGTTCGATATGGAACCGGCCTTTTTTAACCGAACCAGATGGTTTCGTACAATTCTACGAAGGACCCTTGGAATGATTTTTTTTTTTTGAAAATAAACAATAATGTATGAGTTGGCAAGCCTAGTATTTGACCATATTTCCCTACTAACGCTATGCAATTACTGGTAATGTTGAATACTTAAAGTAAAAGTTTAAACATTACCATTAATTGACTCGGGATGTTTGAGATTGGTTCCAACCTCATTGAATTTCATATGGATAAAGTGGAATTTTAGATACCACTCAAAATCTAGTAGACTAAACAATTTTCAAGATTGGGGGGATTGCGACGTTTCCATTGGATTTTGTCATTTACGAGTGTTTGGAACTAGCATTTAATCAAGAGCACCAAGCCCTCTATGTACCTTGATGGCATTGATTGTTGAACTTGTCTATCATGAACCTACTAAAAATGTACTTGTCACAAAAAGCAAAATTTTGACTTGACATGCTAAACTTTTTTATCTTATGTTAATGCTTAGAGGGTGATATTGATGACGAAGATTCCAATATAGGCAATGATTTTGATGATGTGTAGGTATCTGTTGTAGCATGATTTTGTTTGGATGTTAGAAGCCATCTAGAGCTCGTTTGTTGATGTATTTTTGGTTCAAAGATGGCTTGCACTTGGTGCTCTTGTGCTTATGTGCACCCTTACATGCTATATAAATGAGAAATTTTACTTATTTTTGTATAAATGGTTTGGGTCCATATGGATGCACATGAATATATATGTTTTTCTTTCAAATTTGAATATTTTATGTGTTTTTAGTTGATCATTCTTTTGGTCTAAATTTTTTACTGGTTCTCAGTTCAAGGGGTCTGCCAATTCGGTCAATGGTTCGATTTTGATAGCGTTGAACACAACTCACACAAGTTTTACTGTTATGAACCAATGCTTAAACTAGCTTACCTTGTAACATGGATAGATTCCCCCCCTAACCCCAATGACCTCTATTGTGTCAAGGCTTACGTTCTTCCAGACAAATGAGCACTTGCCCTTTTTGAAACGTAACGACAAAACCCCTATCCTCCATAGTTGAGACTAAGAGGAGATTCATGCTAAGTCTTGGAACATATAGCACGTCCTTGGATTCCAACAAACCACCCAACTCGAGTTGGAACAAAATTGTCCCCACCCTTGTGACTGCATACTTGGCATCATTACCAAGCTACATGAACACCTAAGTCCTTCTCCGTCAGACTGCTAAAGAGATCTTGTGCTACTATCATGTGACAATATGCACCATTGTCCATGTAAAATGCACTCCTATTGATTGTGTTTGTAGAAAGGTAGGAAACTCATGACAATTCATTTTCAAACTCCACTGCAAACTCATCCAATTGAGTTTTGTTGATGCTGCTACCTTCTGCTATTTTCCCTTACCTTCTTGTCTAGACACTAAGATGCATAATGTCCACTCTTGTGACATGGGAAGCACTTGACCTTACAAAAATCCTCCTTCCCCATATTTGAGGCAAACCCTCACTTTTACCCTTTTTGCTAGAACCCTTTCATTTGCCCTCTTTCGCCTAATTGGCAAGGATTAGGCTCTCATTATCTCCCTCCTTGTTTGCTTTGGACTCCTCTCGAGTCTCTTCCTAGATGAAATCATCCCAAAGCCACTCAAAATTGGAAAGTTTCATCCAGGCACAAAAACCATTGACAAATGGTTCCCAGGGCTTCGAGAAACCATTCATTGTCATATTAATTAGTTGTGCATCTACCACCTCCTCCCCAATTGTTGCAAGCTAATCACAAATCTAGGTGATCTTCACAAGGTAACTAGTACCATTGTCAGATATGGACAACTCCACAAATCTGAGGATATTTCTCAATATCATCTTCATGTTCATCTTGTCACTCTAGTAGAGACCTACTACGACAACAAACAACTCCCTCGCTAATTGTTTCTCAAACAAGTGAGGAATCAGATGATCCTTCATTGCATCCAAGATCACCCGTTGGCCTCTAAACTCCTCCTCATAAACTACCAATTGTTGCAAATTTGTAGATGAAGGAACTAATTGGTTGACAATTTCCCAAAGATCATTTTCATTCAAAAGCAAAGTAAGATAATTTGGCACGAGAAGCACTTTATCTTGCTGAGATCTTTCTTCTTCTTCTCACCTTGGGAGATGGACTCGACCCTCCTACACCTTTCTTGCCCTTGGCCTTGACCCCTTTACTAGCTAGGGCGAAGTTTTCCTCTTCCTTTGTCTTGAATCTTGATATGAGACCCGAATCAAGTCTATTTCTGAAATCTCCTCCTGGACACAGTCACACTCCATAGTCGTTCCCAATCTGAAAGCTTCTCTCTACCCACTTACTACATCAGTTATGTTTTCCCGTGACTTCCGAAAACCCAATAGTGAAAAATTGACAAGGACTCTGTCTGAGACTGTCTCCCCAACTATTGCTAGCTCATCCCTCAATTGAGTGAACCTGGTAAGGTAAGAGACCACAGACTCATACTTCACCATCCTAATGTTTCTGATTTTGTCCAAGTACCAGTTTTCTAGCCTCACTCGAAGCCTAGTACAGTCCTATGATGGCTACCCACATGGCCTGGTGTGAAAATTCCTACACCCAGAATTCCTACTGTAGCAACTGATGATATTACTCCCATTTGTTAAATTCCTTTAAACAAATTACTTGCAGTTTCCTACAACAAATATCGCAATACATACACTGCAACCTTCACTTAATTAAATATTATGCGGAAACAAGAGACTTAGCAAGAAAGAAAATACAACACAATAGACACCGTTATTTTTCGACAAATGTCCCCAGAAAAACCCAATGCGGGAAAACTGTTGCAGCAGCTCTGAGGGTTTCATATTATTAAGTAGTAGTTTCTAAATACAACTCTAGATGCCCTCCCGGCAATCCAGTTACAGAGAAATACAACTGGCAAAGAAGAAATGTGAGATTACCTCACTCTACCCCGCAAATCTCGGTTGTTTTGGCAGAAGAATCAACTGTCCCCGGCTACAACTACGCTACCCCTACGCAGTAACTGCGTGGGCCTGCGTGGAGCTCTCTGAGGCTCTGCATCAGCTCAATTGGGAATCATTTTGCCTTTTGGAGCAGTTTCTAGCCCTCTTGGCTCAGAAATGTCAGCTCCTCTACAAAACTCAGACTTCTGCGTGAATGACTGAGTTGCCTCTACGTGAATCCTTCTGGCTCAGCATCAACCTCTCTAGTGTCTCTCTGCCTCTCTCTGCTACGTATCCTGGGCTCTAGAGAAGATACTCCAACCCAACTATCCCTGCCCCTCAACTGCAAGAAATCTATTAGATCAAAATTTCCTCCAGAGAACTTCTCACTTCAGAAATTTGAACTCTTGATCTCTCAATGTGTTTTCCAAATGACCCTCAAGCCCCCTCTTATATCTTCCTGTTGGACAACCAACGACCTAGATTAACTCCTAATCAAAGGCTCAAATCATTTTGACTTGATCTCCATCTTTATCTAGAAGATTCACCCACAATTAGATTAATACCCATTAATATTTTAATTTTCCTAAGTTTCGACTTAGGAATCGTATTAAAAATATTAATTATTTTAATAAAATAGTCTTTGGGTGGAATTTACCAAAACGATTTCTGGGTTCTTTGGAATGCATGTGCCCAAGCCTCCCTGCAAAATTTGAGGCCTAAAGCACATCCCATGGTACCCCAAATCAGCACTCCCTCTTAGCGAGGAATGTGCTCTAGCAATATACATTGTTGCATACTTATCTGACTCTGAAGCATCGTCCTTTGCGCTGTTGATGTCTCACATGTTGTCCACCAACTACTGTGTTGCTGCTGTAATTGTATGGATGTTGACACCACCACTGTCAACACTGCATCCGTACTACAGCTCCCTCTCAAGTGTTGCATCTGTGTTGCTGCTAGTACTGCCACTGCACTGCAAACTGTTGCGTATAGCAATGGAAAAACATCCAAAATTACTGAACTAATTGTGTTCAGTATGATACCACGTGAAAGTTGAAGCCTGATTGCTGCTAGTCTTTGCACTGACCCTTTAAATATACCGCGCTGCTACTGACCTCTTCTCTGTGTCATTTGCACTGTTGCCAACTCTTGCTCTGCGTTGTTCAGACTTTGGCGCTCCTAGCCATTGCAACTGTCTCTCCGACACTCCTCGGCACCATCCGACACTAGTCCATCCTGCTACCGCAAAACTGGGCTCCCGTAGCAAGGTATTGATCCAAGAGGTGGACTCCTCAAGGATCTAGCCCATTTGTAGCTCTTTTTAACTACAACTCTAAATCTCCCCACCTCCCTCGTAGAGATGCGGCTGCCATCTCTGCCAAATAGAAATGTCGAATAGCCTCCTCTCTCCTTTGCGTTGCTAGCCTACGCACTCCCTGTTGAAGCTAATAAAATTGTTGCCCCTTATTGTTGCTCAACTCTAGAGAATTTGAATTCCTTGGCTAGGAATTCTCTGAGGAAGAAATTCCCTCCATTATGCTTCTCCTCTTTTTTCTAACGATCTTCTACCTAGCAAACTGCCTGCAAAAAAAATCTGCGTCCCACCAGCTCTCCTTACACTGAGGCTTCAGTGCTACTCCCTCTGCCCCAGCAAAAATTTGAACTGGAAGCCCTTCTCTCTGTTGACTCACTTGGAGTGAGACTGCCTCGAATTTTCAGCCCTCCGGCTAAGAATTGCGCAAACCCTCTGAGGTTTCGAACTGCGGCCTCCAACAGCGTTTTTGAACCCTCTTCTGCTCATCACTAGATCTATTGGCTCTGCTCTTCTTGCTTCACCTGCACTGCTCTGATACCATGTGAAAATTCCTACACCCGGAATTTCTACTATAGCAACTGATGATATTACTCCTATTTGTTAAATTCCCTTAAACAAAATACTTGCAGTTTCCTAAAGCAAATATTGTAATACATACACTGCAGCCTTCACTTAATTAAATATTATGCGAAAACAAGAGACTGAGCAAGAAAGAAAATACAACACAATAGACACCGTTATTTTTGGACAAATGTCCTCGGAAAAACCCAATGCGGGAAAATCGGTGCAGCAGCTCTAAGGGTTTTATATTATTAAGCAGTAGTTTCTAAATACAACTCTGGATGCCCTCCCGACAATCCAGTTACAGAGAAATACAACTAGCAGAGAAGAATTGTGAGATTACCTCACTCTACCCGGCAAATCTCGGTTGTTCTGACAGTTGAATCAACTGTCCCCGACTACAACTACGCTGCCCCTACGCAATAACTGTGTGGGCCTACGTGGAGCTCTTTGAGGCTCTGCATTAGCTCAACTGAGAATTGTTTTTCCTTCTAGAGCAGTTTCCAATCCTCCCAGCTCAGAAATGTCAGCTCCTCTGCAAAACTCAGACTTTTCCGTGGGTGACTAAGTTTCCTTTGCGTGAGCCCTTCAGGCTCAACGTCAAGCTCTGCGTGGGCCCTTCTGGCTCAACATCAACCCCTCTGGTGTCTCTCTGTCTCTCTCTGCTGCGTATCCTGGGCTCTAGAGAAGATACTCCAACCCAACTATCCCCTGGGCCTCAACTGCAAGAAATCTACTCAATCAAAATTTCCTTCAGAGAACTTCTCACTTCAAAAATTCAATCTCTTGATCTCTCAGTGTGTTTTCCAAATGACCCTCAAGCCCCTTCTTATATCTTCTTGTTAAACAACCAATGGCCTAGATTAACTCCTAATCAAAGGCTCAGATCATTTTGACTTGATCTTCGTCTTTATGTAGAAAATTCACTAATTTTCCTAAGTTTAGACTTAGGAACCCCATTAAAAATATTAATTATTTTAATAAAATGGTCTCTGGCTGGAATTTCCCAGAACGGTTTCTAGGTTCTTTGGAATGCATGTTCCCAAACCTCCTTGCAAAATTTGAGGCCTGGAGCACATTCGATGCTACCCCAAATCAACACTAAGCAATGTTTTTCTCGGATAGGTGAGGTATGATGTGGTCCTTGACTGCTTCAAAGATAATTCTTCTAGCTTTCACAACTTTCTCGTTGTGTTGAACCAACTACTATGGATCAACTAGTTAAGCTTGTGGATTGTCCACAAACTTCCAAACTCCTTAGTCCTCTAGCACTACACCAATCCTTTCCCTCCAAGAACAGAAATTTGAGGCCCCATCCAGGCAGTCCTCAAATCTCAACACCAAATATGACATGTTCGAATTGCTCAAAAACCCTAGCGTAGAGTTGCTTCAAGAAAACCCTAGCACTGGTCCTAACTGATAAATTGTGTCGTTTCTACCTTGAACCTGCTCCTGAGGAAATAGGCATTGTTTTTGGTCTTCAATCAGAGGCTGAGCTTTGATACCACGTTAGATTTTAAATATCCAGTAACTAATTTAATGAATTTTCTAAGGTGAAAGAAACTGAAACTGAACTTTCAAATGCATCCACTAAATATACTAAGTATTCTAACTGAACATTTATAGCGGAAAATAAACTCTGAAGACACAAACACATTAAAAACATATAGCACCGTAAATTACCTAGGAAACCCCAACTGGGGAAAACCTAAAAATTGTGTGTTCTTTATTAATTCTTCAACAATCTGCTCCTTTCAGGAAAAATTACAAGGATGAGGGAAAACTTCCCTTAACAATCAGCAACCTTTGACAACCCCTCAATGCCCAAGTTGGAGTCGACTTAGCCCTCTCAGTCTGTTCCTCTTACGCATAGTAAAGAATTTGTATGGAGTCGTATGGCCTACAAAGCAGGCCTTGAAATAGATACACTTAGCCCACTAAAGGAAATGCCGAATTGGAAAATATAAGGATCATACGACCTCTTTTCCTCTGCTCCTCTATGTTATAAGTGATACCTAGATCTAAACTCGTTAGCTGCATATGCTAAAGAAAACACACACACTCCTTATGCCTTCAATGAACTGTCTCCACTAGTTGCTTTATCTCCCCTTTATAATTTGACTTGGGCCCCACTAAGCACTCACAAAGCTGAGAATACTTTTTAATGTTAGGCTGAGATCAAATTATAAATTGACTTCAAAAAAATAATTTTTCCCTAAGTCAATACATAGGAAATAATTAAAAACTGCAAGGTGGAAATCCATGGGTCCCTATGCTAGTCTAGGCATCATGGACTAGACAGAACCCTTGCTCTAACCCCATTCAACACTCCCTCTTAGAGAGGAAAGTGCTTTATACTATGCCCAGTTTAGCTCTCATGTAGACAAATTTTCCCCTTGCCAATGCCTTGGTGAGTATATCTGTTATTTTCTCCTCTGTCGGCACATACTGGAGTCTGACTTTACCCCTTTACACACAATCTCTGATATGATGGTACCGGATCTCGATGTGCTTGGAGCAGTCATGAAACACCGGATTCTTAGAGAGCTTAATGCAACTCTGATTGTGAGTGTATGATTGTGGGCTCCAACTTTGACTAAACAAACCAACAAGTAGCTTCCTCGACCAGATGGCAACACAAGCTGCCAGGCTAGCAACCATGTACTCAGCCTCGTTGAGCTCAGTGCGACTGATCTTTGTTTCCTGCTGAACCAGGAAACAATTGTTGATCCAACACTGAAAGTGCAACCCGAAGTGCTTGTTGTGTGTGGAGCATGATTGTTCAGAGGTCTTTGTTTCAGTCGTAAAGAGCTCAGGATATCGCAGTAAATCAAGGAAAGGCAGATCCAAGTCCAGATCAGGGATAGTGCGCTGGAAATGTGGAAAGAAAGGACACCTAAAGAAAGGTTGTAGATCTCGGAAGGGAAAAGGAGATGCACAGCAAGAAAACAATCATGAAGCAAATGTGACAGGTGAGGTGTTACAAGATGCTTTGATTCTTTCTTTCGAAAATATTACTGATTCCTGGGTGGTAGATTCAGGGGCTTCATTCCATGCCACACCTGATAAGAAATACTTTCATGACTATGTTCAAGGAGATTTTGGACAAGTTCGTCTGGGTGATGATAAACCCTGTAAAATCGTTGGAATGGGTAAGGTTCTTGTAAAACAGCAGAATGGAAACCAATGGCTATTAAAGGAGGTAAGGCATGTTCCAGATCTAAAGAAAAATCTGATTTCAACAGGGCAGTTAGGCGGTGAAGGTTGTGTGACAACTTTCACAGATAAAGCTTGGAAGGTCACTAAAGGAGCCCTGGTAATAGCAAAAGGCGAAAAGGTTGATACATTGTATTTATGCAATGGTATTTCTAACTCTGTTAATGCTTTAACTTCCAAAGGAGCAGATGCAACATTATGGCATCATAGGCTCGGACACATGAGTGAAAAGGGGATGAAGATTCTTCACTCAAGGAATTTGTTGCCGGGTTCGAAGAATGTTGATTTGGACTTCTGTGAGAACTGCATTTATGGAAAACAGAAGAGAGTCAGATTTCTCAGAGTTGGGAAAGAAAATAAGAACGAAAAATTAGAGCTTGTGCATACAGACGTATGGGGACCTGCTCAGGTATCATCTCTCGGTGGCTCTCATTATTATGTTACTTTTATTGATGATGCAACTAGAAAAACTTGGATTTATTGTATCAAGAATAAATCTGATGTATTTGATACTTTCAAGAAATGGAAAGCTTTGGTTGAGATTGAGACAGGAAAGAAATTGAAGTGTCTTAGATCAGACAATGGAGGTGAATATTGCAGCAAAGAGTTTGATAGGTACTGTTCAGAGCATGGAATTCGCAGAGAGAAGACAGTTCCAAGAACACCACAAGAAAATGGTGTGTCAGAAAGGATGAACAAAACAATCATGGAGCGTGCAAGGTGCATGAGATTGCATGCAGGATTGCCTTTACAGTTTTGGGCAGATGCTGTAGATACTGCTATTTATCTAATAAACAGAGGGCCTTCAAGTTCTTTGGATGGTGGTGTTCCGGAGGAAGCATGGACAGGTAAAAAGGTAAACTACTCTTTTTTAAAGCCTTTTGGTTGTGAGGCCTTTGTCCATATTGATAAAGAAAATAGAACAAAGCTTGAGGCAAAGTCAAAGAAATGTACCTTTATTGGATATGGTGTTAATGATTTTGGTTATCGCTTATATGATTATGAAAATCACAAAATCATTAGGAGCAGAGATGTAATATTCAATGAAAAGGTCTTGTATAAGAATCAGTTGCAGGAAAAGAAGCAAGAAAAAAAAAACAAGGAATACGCAGTTCTTGACGAAATCACTGAAAAAGTAAAGGTGCCTGAAAATAATAATAATCAACAACCACAACAACAGCAACCACCACAACAGCAACAGGCACCCCAAACACCCGAAAGTGGTGTTAGAAGATCTACCAGGATAAGTAGACCCCCTGAACGTTACTCTCCTTCATTATATTATTTATTGTTGACTGATTCTGGTGAACCCGAATGTTATGAAGAAGCAGTGCAGGTAGAAACCAGGAAGAAGTGGGAGCAAGCCATGAAAGAAGAGATGGACTCCTTAGCACATAACCAGACTTGGGACTTAGTCAGGTTGCCTGCAGGTAAAACAGCATTGCAGAATAAATGGGTTTACAGGCTGAAGGAAGAAGATGGAGGAAAACAGAGGTATAAAGCTAGACTTGTGGTGAAGGGGTTTGCACAGAAGAAAGGTATTGATTTTGATGAAATATTTTCTCCTGTTGTTAAAATGACTTCAATCAGAACTATTTTAAGTCTTGTAGCAGCTGAAAATTTGCATCTTGAGCAGTTAGATGTAAGGACAGCCTTTCTCCATGGGGATTTGGAGGAAGAGATATATATGCAGCAGCCACAAGGATATGAGGTGAAAGGGAAGGAGAAACTAGTGTGCAGGTTGAAGAAGAGCTTGTATGGCTTAAAACAGGCTCCAAGGCAGTGGTATCTAAAATTTGACAAGTTTATGTCTGAACAAGGTTATACTAGATGTCACTCTGATCATTGTGTTTATTTGAAAAAGCAAAATGATGGCAGCTATATTATATTGTTATTGTATGTAGATGACATGCTTGTTGCAGGATCTAACATGCAGGAAATAAATGTGCTCAAAAGAAAATTGGCAAATTCATTTGCAATGAAGGATTTGGGAGCTGCAAAACAAATCCTTGGTATGAGAATAACTAGAGACAGGAAAAATCGTAAATTAACATTGTCTCAGAATGAGTACATACAAAAGGTGTTGAAAAGATTTAACATGCACAATGCAAAACCAGTTAGTACACCTTTTGCTAGCCATTTCAAACTTAGCAAGGAAATGTGCCCAAAGACCTAAGAAGACATGGATTATATGTCTAAAGCTCCATATGCATTAGCAGTTGGAAGCTTAATGTATGCAATGGTCTGCACAAGGCCTGATATTGCACATGCAGTGGGAGTTGTAAGTAGGTACATGAACAATCCAGGAAAGGAACATTGGATGGCAATGAAATGGATTCTCAGATATTTGAAAAGTACCACAAATCAAGCATTATGCTTTGGTGGTTCAAACATCTGCCTACAAGGATATGTTGATGCAGATATGGCAGGTGACAGAGATAACAAGAGGAGCACTACAGGATATGTATTTACTGTTGGAGGAACAGCTGTCAGTTGGGTTTCAAAAATCCAAAGTGTTGTTGCACTTTCAACAACAGAAGCAGAGTATGTTGCTGCTACAGAGGCTAGTAAAGAAATGATTTGGTTACAAAGGTTTATGGGTGAATTGGGTAAGGAGCATGATATGAGCACGTTATACAGTGATAGCCAAAGTGCCATTCATCTCGCAAAGAACTCAGCATTTCATTCCAGGACTAAACACATACAGCTCAAGTACCATTTCATACGATCAGTGTTGGAAGATGGAGAGTTGAAGCTGGAAAAGATACACACTAGCCAGAATCCTGCAGATATGCTAACAAAAGTTGTAACTAGGGAGAAACTGAGAACATGCTCAGTTTCAATTGGTCTTCAAGGATGACGATGAAGATGAGAAACAGCCAGGTCCAAAGAGGAGTCATTGTCCAGCAAATGAAGCAGCGGTGGAGTTGCTACAATCATTCTCCAAGTGGGAGATTGTTGTGTGTGGAGCATGATTGTTCAGAGGTCTTTGTTTCAGTCAGATGTATACCCCAGGAAGTTTTGTACACCCCTCCATGCGGGGGGGTCCGGGGGACCGGGGGCAGCGCCCCCGAAGCCAAAAATAAATGTAAAATTGCCTTGTAAAAGTATAGTAATTTCTAGTCAATCTGGGCCGTTCATTAGGCGGATGATCTGACGGTAGAACTTACGTTTAGTTTAGGGTTTTTTGCCCTAGAAGGTAACCCCTCTCTTTGTATGAGGGCATTGTATTTGAGGCTGTGTGATAGATGTGTATTCGGAGAGCGAGAAACAGAGAGTTGAGACTGTGAGAGAAAACAGAGGATATTACAGCGGATTTGCTGTAGGTTGTATCTCTTCATTTTGCTGGATAATAGAAAGGAAGGACTGGCTGTTCGGGGTGGACGTAGCCCAAACTGGGTGAACCACGTATATCTGTGTCTCTCTTGTTTTGTGCATTTTATGTGTTTATATTTCTGCAATATTTTATGTGTTCCATTGCTCCGTAATATACAATTTTCTAACAGTGCTCTTCCTGTCTATGGAAACCCTTACCCAATCTGCATCTATGAAGCCCTAAAACCTCACGCCATCAACCTGTCTATACAACAACCCATAATTTGTTGTGCCCCTAAGCTCAACACGTGCTAAGCAGCAACCCAATGCACTCCGGTAGGCTCAACCATGAACTGGCTCAATTGGTTAAATGCAAAGCAAATGTCGGGTTGTGTGTTCACCAAATACATCAACAACCCTATAAGCTACCTATAAGGTGTGGCATCAACTCGCACTACTCTGGTAGCATCCACCTTCCTCTAGTTTGTGACTAGAGGCATGGTCACCGGCCTACAATCTTGCATGTGGAACCTCTTGAGAATCTCCAACATGTACTTGCCCTGTCCGAAGAAAATCTCCCCATCACCCTGCCATACCTCCAGCCTAAGGAAATAATGCATCAACCCTAAATCCTTCATCTCAAACTCCCTTGCAAGATCTCTCTTGCAGTCCTAGATCAAGTTGTTTGCTCCTGTCAATATCAGGTCATCCACATACAACACTAGAATGAGCGAAAGACCTCCAACCACAATGTAGTACAGGTTGAGGCTTACTTCACTCTTAGTGAATCCCAATCCCAAAAGGTAGTTGTCTTCCCAGGCATACCATGCCCTTGGTGCCTGCTTGAGAGCCCATAAAGAGCTCTCTTCATCCTACAAACGTGTGTCTCTACTGAAGGTCCAAACCCCTCAAGTCGCTCAACGCATATCTCTTCCTCAACAACTTCATTAAGGAAGGAAATCCTTATGTCTGTTTGGCGGATTATCCACCCCATCTATGTTGCAATCACTAATATGGTCCTAATGGATGAATACCGAGCCACGAGTGCAAACATCTCATTGTAATCTATCCCTTTGACCTAAGAGAAGACTTCGGCCACAAATCTAGCCTTGCACTTCTCCACACTCCCATCAACTCTATGCCTAATCTTATAGACCCAGCATGATCCAACCATTGATTTTCCAACTAGTCTTGGCACTATTGACCAAACATCATTCATCGTGATTGATGACTACTCCTCCACCATGGTATGTCGCCATAACTGCTAAGAGGCTACCTCCTCGTAGCAAGAAGGCTCTGAGTTTAGCAACTCAGTCATCAATGCCATGCACCCCATATATCTTTGTGATTGTTTACTATGTCTGAATGTGGAGTTGGGGGCTCCAACTCTCTCCTAAGCCCCTCTCATCAACTGATCTACCCACTTAACTCATCCTCCCCTATGTTAGGAGTCACTGGCTGAGTGGGCTCCACTCGCTTTACTCTCTCCTATTATTCCTGTGTTATCTCCTTATTTGTGTGTTGCTCAACCTACCCAACAACTGGTTGTGACTGAATATGTGGAGCTGGCTGAGCCTATTGCTCCTCACCCTATGTTGTTTCCTGCTCACGCTCCAAGGACTTCTTAAGAACCCTTTCCTCCTAAAATCTCACATCACACCTAATCAGGGTCTTCCTAAGTGTTGGGACATACACCTTGCATGCCTTAGACATCTCGTTGTAGCCTACAGAAATGCCCTTCTCTGTTGTGGGCTCCAACTTCTTCCAATTATTTGAAGGCACGTGACAGTAAACAAGGCTGCCAAAAATCTGAAAGTGAGATACATTAAGCTTCTTCCCTTTGAAAGCCTCCTCTAGTGTAACTCTGCCTAGCACCCTGTGTGGGCTCTTGTTCTACAAAAAGACTACAGTGTTGGATGCCTCTATCAAAAGGAACATTGGCAAACCCTAGTCATGCAACATGGCCTTAGCCGCTCCAACTATGCTCTAGTTCTTGCGCTCAACCACCCCATTCTGCTAAAGGTTGTATGGTGTGATGAGTTGTCTCCTAATGCCCTCCTTGGCACATTAATCCTTGAAGACATTGGAGATGTACTCCCCACCATTTTCTGACCTGAGCACCTTGAACTTTTTACTGGTCTAGTTCTCCACCAAGGCTTTGAACTCCACGAATTTTGAGAACACTTCATCTTTCTTCTTCATTCAGAAGATCCAAGTCTTTCTCGAGTGGTCATCAATGAAGGTAACATAGTATTTGTATCTCATAAGGGATGGAAAGGAAAATGGACCACAGACATCTGAATGAACTAGTTGCGGAAGGATGTCTTGGCATACTTGCCAAGTGTGCAACCCTTGCATACGTCATGCTGGTCTACACTGCATTGTGGTAGCCCTGTGGCAATCTCCCTAAGAATCTTCAGTGCTCCATGGTGTAAGTGACCCATATGCCTATGCCAAAGCTCCCCAAGGTCACGGCTCTACTCATTGACTCCTTTGTTGCTCAAGGTTGCAGCTGTCTCAAACTGAAGCCTATAGAGGTTCTTGAGATTGAAACAAGATTTTTCTTCAAACCTGGGATGTAGAAGGCATCTCTAAGGTATAAGGGTAATTGTACTCCCTCTCAAACTGGACAATAACCAAGCCCTTGGCTAGGTACCTGCCATCATCTCCCAACTCATGTGAAATTGCGTCTTTTCGGTCAACTAGCTAAAATACTCCTTGTTCTTGATCATATGATAGGATGCTCCACTATCAATATACAACACGTTGCTAGCCACTGAGCTCTCCATGCAAGCTATGAGCGAGAACTCCCTCTGAAAGTAAGAAGAGAACTCCTCCACCTCTATAGATGTTGCCACTTGGTCCTTCTTGGATGCTTTCTTCTTGTTCAAGCACTCGGTGGAGTAGTGCCCAAATTGATGGCACGAGAAGAACTTTATCTTGCTGAGATATTTCTTCTTCTTCTCACCTCTGGAGCTAGACTCGACCCCGCCTGCACCTTTCTTGCCCTTGGCCTTGCCCCGTTTACCAGCTAAGGAAAAGTTTTCCTCTTCTGCTTTCTTGACATGAGACTCATATCTAGTCTACTTCTGAATCTCCCCCTGAACACAGACACTCCATACTTGCTCCTAATCTGGAAGCTTCTCTCTGCCACTCACTACATCAGTGAAGTTCTCCTATGACTTGGAAAAACCCAACAGTGCAACAATGACAAGGTCTTTGTCTGAGACTCTCTCCCCAACTACTGTTAGCTCATCCCTCACTTGAGTGAACCTTGTAAGGTATAAGACCACAAACTCAGACTTCGCTATCCCGATGTTTCTGAGTTTGTCCCTAAGTACCAATTTCCTGGCCTCACTCCAACCTTGTTACAGTTCTATGATGGCTGCTCACATGGCTTGAGCAGTCTTCTTCCTAGACAAGTGAGGTATAATGTGGCCCCTGACTCCTTCAAGGATAATTCTTCTGGATTTTGCATCCTTCTTGTTGAGCTCAGCCAGCTACTATGGGTCAGTTGGTTGGGTTGGTGGACTGTCCACAAGCTCCCAAACTCCTTGCTCCTCTCGCACTACACCAATCCTTTCCCTCCAAGAACATAAATTTGAGGCCCCATCCAAGCAGTTCTCAAATCTCAACCCCAAATATGCCATGTTGTTGTTCGAACTACTCAGAAACCCTAGCGCAAAGTTGCTTCAAGAAAACCCTAACACTGGTCTGACTGATAAACTGTGCCTTTTCTGCCTTTAACCTGCGCCTGAGTGTATCAGTTGCTTATGGAATTTGAATTTCATATTGTAAATATTTTTCAAGTTTTCATCTGCATGCAAGGTGGTCTGTTAGATAATCCACCGCTCACTTGGTTGCACTAGAAGTCAAACTATACTTAACAAGATAAAGTTTCAGCTTAATCGGGTAGAGGTGTGTGGGATTGAATAACTTTATTTTCAAATTCCAGTGTGCAGTAAATCAATTGGGTTGCTCATTTTCAGTTGTTTCAGTTTGTAGTGTGAATAATTTTAGTTTAGAAGAATAAGTTGCAAGCTATTTGAAAATCGCAGAATTCATTGAAGGCACTGACTCCATGCCCAATGGACTGTGCACTGTTTTTTTATATTTTTCAGTTGGTGGTCTGTCAGTTTCTTTCATTTCTATTTGGATATTCATATTTCTTGCTCAAGCCTTTGGACCTAGTACTTCATATGGTTCTAAAGTGTAGCAGGGTTCTTAAAAAATCAAATGTTGAAGGTTTGGACAGACATATTTAACAGGAAGGTTAGAGGTTTCAGTCCACAAATTACAGTTTCCATATTGCAGATGGGACTAGAGTGACTCCATGCCCAAAAGATTCAAGGCACCTAATCTTAGTTCTCTGTGTCCCACAGGGGGGAGCAGTCCTCAGTTGGAGCTTATATTGTAACATATTCTTGTCAAAAATGTTACAATTAAAAAATTTGGCCTTCGCTCATTAACCCTGTCTCATAAGCCATTTTCTACACTAAATCTTAATCTACATTTCAAATAAAATTAAAAAGATCAAAATAAGTAAATAAATCAAATATATATGTACATATATATGAATTAGAATGATTTAACTTAATTAAAGTTAAGAAATTAATTACGGGTGATAATTATATTTAGAATTAAAAGTGAATTAATAAAATATAAAATTAAAATTAAATTTAAAACTTCGCTCACCAATTTTTTTAACGGTTGATTATTTTAAACATGTGGGTGGAATTTGGATTATTACATTGGGATTGGGAATAATCTTAGGTTTAATTTTATTAATCTAAAACTAATTAATTGGTAATTAACAGTAAAATTGTAATTTTAACAATCTTGCAATTAACTTATATAGAGTTTGTATAAACTAATTGATTAAAATGGAAATAATTTTAAATTTTTCCAAACTTTGGGATTACAAGACCGCGGGAAAAAAAAAACAGTTGATGGTTTTATGGATTATATTTATGAATTTGATTTATTCATAAGTGTATAAAATCAGCGCAAAACCAGACATGGTTTTCTACGGGAGACATGGTTTTTCAAAAACCACAAGCAGAAATTATTTTCTATGGAAGTACAAAAATATGACTTTATAGGTTAAAAAATATTTGGAAAATATTTTTATCAAAATATTTTATTCTCATATATTTAAGATTTATATTTTTGAAAATTGAAGAATGGTAGAAAATCATTGATTTCCAAATCATTTTCAAATTTTACGGCAAGAATAATTAAGGCAAATTGAATCATCAAAGGATTTGATCAAAAGATAGAGGATTAATCAATTCTATTAAAAGAATCAATCAACTACATTATTGCAGATTGTAAGGAATATATTCCAGATGTCCAGGCAGAAGATTAGAATACTTGGCAATCAAAGGTTCATTTAATGGGAGGTGGACAGATTTTCAGGAACAATTCAAACAAAATACCAGTCAGAAGATTAGAATACTTGGCAATCAAAGGTTCATTTAATGGGAGGTGGACAGATTTTCAGGAACAATTCAAACAAAATATCAGCTGTTAATTTAGATTGGAAGGCAGAATATCAGCACTCAAAGGATCATTTTGTAGATTTGGAGGTAGAAAATTTTCTATCAGTTTCAGATTTCCTGCAACAAATTGAAGATTATATTTATTTTTAGTTTATTAGTTACATTTTTATTCCAAAAAGATAGACACAGTTAGCTTGATGTATTTTTCTATATATTGTTTCATTTGTAAGGTAGAAGTGTTGGCTTTTGAGCCCAGAAAGACCCTCATACTTTTGTAAAGTCTGCTATTACGGATTTTTAATCAAGGTCTTCTAGTTTGAGTTAATGACAAAATTTGTTTTTTATGTATGTCTTTTCCTAAATTACATAATCTTTTCTGCATATATTTGAGATAGTGTAGGACATTGGGAAGCGCTAGGTTGAGTATCAACCTCCGTAATGTCCCTAATGCAATGTTATTTTCTATACTGAATAAAAGATTGAACAGTTTGTTTAATTGGTCACACAAAAATCATTAGATTGTTGCTTCTATGCTTTACTTGAAGGTAATTGTGTTCACTATAGAGGTACTTCTATATGTTTCTGCTCTTGTTAGATGATTAGGTATTCAGGGAGGATACTTGATTCTCTAATTTTTCCTCTATGCCTCTATCAAAGCCTTTCTGGCTATGTTTTTTTGTCATAGTTGAATGTTGGCACTTTGATCAAGCTTCTGCAAGAGAAGACCTTATTTGTTAACCAAGGATTTGTAACTCATCAACAACCACCTATACAACAAACCCTAGATCTGGCCATTGTGCTTCATATGTGGTTGTTCAGTGACAGTGAACAACATTAAAGCCTTGTAACACTTGAGGGAGCCCCCTCTGGTTCGAGGGTCAGCTTGAACCTAAAGGTGGCTGAGTACTCCTAGCTATGTTTAGAATGACTCTAGCATTGTTTACTACCTTAAGAAATCTTTCTATGGTCTTAAGCAAGCTCATCCAGCTTTGTATGCTCAAATAAATAGCTTTCTTCTTGACAATGGAATTTCTAGATGTCATTCTGACCCGATTGTCTATAACAAGAAAGTAAGTAATCATCTCATAATACTTGTTTTTTATGTAAATAACATTACTCTCACTATTAATGACCCAAAACTTTAAACCATGTGAAATCCAACCGTAAAAAGAAGATTGAAAAGATAGACTTAGGTTAATGGCCTCCAAGTATTGCAAACCAAGGAAGAAATTTACCTTTCCAAGTCGCAGTATGCATGTTCCCTTCTTCATCGCTTTCACATGCAAGATTGTAAACCAACCCCATCTCCCTTCCAATTTGGTGTCAAACTTGCTACCACTTGTACTACACCCAAAGTAGATGCCATTTTGGACCATCAATTAGTTGGTAGTCTTTTATATTTGACTTCTACTCGTACTAATATTTCCTTTGTTGTTGATCGTATTGCCAAATATATGCAAACACCCCATGGGAGCCATTGGAAAGTAGCCAAAAGGATATTTCAATATAGCCAAGGTATAGTTCAGTTTAGGATACTTTGCAAGTCAAGGAGGACTTCTTCGCTGGTTGGTTTCACTGATTCCCATTGGACTAGCACCCTTGATGATCGGAATTCTACTGCAGGTTATGTCTTCAATCTTTGTTCCAGACATATCACTTAGGAGTGTAAGAAGAAACAAGCTCTTGCTCTTTCTCCAGCAAAAGCACAGTATGAAGCAGTAGTTAATGCACCCTACGACTTCAACAAAACCTTTGAGAGTTTGCACTCAGTAGCAACATCCAATCACACTCTAGTGTGACAATAAAAATGCCATCAAGCTCGCCAAAGATCCAATTCAACATTAGCGCAACAAAACAATGTTACATTTATCGTTATTGCCAATTTATCACCAAGGGTCCAAAATTTAAATTATAGGCAATATGGGGGAAAATATCGGAAATTATGGGGAAACTTAAAAAATAAAAAAATAATCATTTTTTCCATTTTTTAACTTATAAAACAACATCAACATCAAACAAACGCATTGCTACATAAATATGAAAATGAAATTGAAATCGATTCAACAGATGTCAATATTAAAATATGATATTTGTCTTAAGATTATCCCCCCGATCCAGGTGAGAAGTTGGATATGATGAAGATGTAGTCCTACCAAGCTTACAAAAAAAAAAGCCCCAAGGGATAGCTCAGTTGGTCGAGTTCCTATTGCTAAGTACCTCGCTTATCAAGAGGTCACTGGGTTAAATCTCCTCGACACCCTTGGGGTTAGGTCTTGCTAGTTTGGCAGACAGGTAGATCCCATCGGGTTGATCTACCTAGATTTTCTCATGGATGTAGCGGTCACTCAATGTCCGTGAACCACCCTTAAAAAAATGATATTTGTCTTAAGTCGTAAGATCTAATAGAATGATACAAAATCATATCAAATATATGTGTGTGTGTGTCTCATGAGATGAATCATGGTGATGAAAACAACATATTTCCCCTTGTTTGCTTAACAGAAAATGGTCACATCATCCTCAACAATGCTATCAGAACTGGAGCAAAAGATTAGTTGACCAAAAAATATATAGAATATTCAAATTTTGAAAAGAACATATAATTCATGTGCATCCATATGAATCCAAATTATTATACACAAATTGCAAATTGATCAAATTGCAATTTGATCAAATTTGGATTCCTTGGGAAAAGATACCCAAATTCAAAAAAAAATCGGTCGAATCGGAGTTCAGATGAGGGAGATATCACTAATTTAAAATCAGCTCTCTAGAGCAGATTTTGAAGTTTTGAGTTTCTGGGTTACAGGTGAAAGTCAAATTTGCAATACATACTTCAGGATCGGCAAATGGCATTCCATGGGTTGAGGCTTGAGTATGCCTTGGAAGGCAACTCGAATTTCATAGCCTGGAGGGACAAGATGGAGGTTGTGCTAGAAGACAATGGCTTGAAGGAATTTGTTGAACAAGCAATTTCTAAGCCAGCAGCTACTGATGCACAAAACTTGGCCGAGTGGAAGAAGTTTGTGGCGAAAGCAAGGCGAATAATCCTTGAGGGAGTTCAAGATCATACTGTCTCGAGTCTCCATGGAAAGAAAACCTCACATGCTATGTGAAAACCATTGTCGAACTTGTATCAGAATAGCAGTGATCAAAGGAAGTTGGCACTGAAGGATAAACTTTGTAAAATCAAGATGGAGAAAGGCGAGACGATTCCAAAGTACTTGACCAAGTTCACTCAATGTCGAGATGAACTTGGAAGTGTTGGAATCACGGTTGCCGAGGAGGATATGGTGAGCTTTGCTCTTCTTGGACTCCCAAAGAGTTGGCATAGTTATCAGGACTTTGTCAATGGTCGGGCGAAGCTACCAGATTGGGAACGACTATGGTTGAATTTGATGCAGGATGAGATAAATGTGCCTTAGCGATTAAGGCGAGGAAGGGGAAAGGTAAAATTTCTCGTTCTAAATCAGATTCTTATCATGGAGGTAAGAAGAAAGACATGACGAAAGTTAAATGCTTTCATTGTCACAAGATGGGTCACTTTGCTGCAAATTGTCCATTGAAGAAGTCCAAGGATAAGTCCTCAGGAGGACTGGCGGGTGAGGCTTTGGCCTCCCAATTCGAATTGGACTTTTCCCTCATTGCATGCATGGTGCCTTCAATGATGGGAAGTGTCTGGTACTTAGACAATGGAGCTTATTTCCACATGACTGGCGACAAAGAGTTATTCAGTGAACTGGAGAAGAAAGATCTCAAGATGCATATCGAGATGAGTGATGGCAATAAGTATATTGTTACTGGTGTGGGCACTATTACTTTTCAGAGGGAGCATGCAGCTCCATTCACCTTGAAGAATGTTATGCATGTACCCGAACTAATGAAGAACTTGGTATATGTTGCCATGCTTGAGGATAGAGGCTATGATGTGATCTTTTCGAAAGGAAAGGCGTTCCTTCGACACATAGCCACAGGTCAAGTAAAGAAGATATGGATTCGAGTTCAGAATCTCTATAAGATAGAGGTAGAAGATTGTGTTGCTTTGAGTTCAAAAGCGGAAAAGATGTTGAGCCGAGACGTCGGCGAGTTGTGGCACAGGCGATTGGACCACTTGCATCATGGGGCTTTGAAGATATTGCAACAAATCTCTACCGGTCTTCCCAAAGGTACGCTTGAGCAAGTTGATACATGCAAGGGTTGTACTTTGGGAAAATACACCAAGTCTTCCTTTGGAGACAGAGACAGTCAAGCAGAGTCTATTCTGGAGAGAGTCCATTCATATGTGTGTGGACCATTCTCGACAGCATCCACGACCAAACACAGGTATTATGTTATATTTGTTGATGACTATTCTTGTAAATGTTGGGTATTTTTTATGCAGAAAAATGATCAAACTTTCACAAAGTTTTGTGAGTTCAAAGCATTGGTAGATGTAACGACCTATCTATAAAATAAATATTAAACAAATTATATTAATCAATTAATAAAATAATAAAAATAAATTAATGATAAAGTATTTTAATATAAGCCTAAACCTTTATATTAAAATCAAACAAAGGATATTTAATTAAAAAAATCAATATACCTTTTAAAAGAAATATATATGACGTGACATGGGAAGGGTGTCACGAGGAGGTGAAGCGGTGGGTTGCTGGTGGAAGGGCGGCCACCGCCAAGAAACAATTTATAAACTAGAGAGAACAGTTTTGGGAGGGCATCGGTGAAGAAGAAGAAAGAACGAAGGGGATACTGAAGAAGGGCGGAACTTTATAAACTTGAGTTACGAACAGAAGGAGAGCTGGTTGTTCTGAGGTTTCTGGGCACGGGGGAACAGTCTGCTTCAACTGAGAAGCTTATTGGATTGAGTAGCAAGGTTCTGCTCAGTTTGGCTGGGTGGTTTCGGTCTTTTGGTAAACGGAGCGAACTGGAGAAGTTCTGAAACATCTTCATCTGCAGCAGACATCCACAGCAGACCAAGTAAGTACTTATCATCGAATCAATCAATTAGTTATATGAGGTTTTGTATAAATTTAGAACAAAAAAATTTCTAAGGTTTCATACTTTGTTCCGGATAGATAGCTCTATAAAACTCCTTTACAATATTTACAGTTCAGTCAATCTTTATAGTTTCAGAAATGGTTCTTTAAATTAGTTTAGCCCTTACAGTAGAGAAAGACTCTGGCAAGAAGGTTAAAGCTCTACAGAGTGATAATGGTGATGAGTATATCTCCAATGAGTTTAAGAACTATGCAACGGAAGGGATTAAACGAGAGTTGACAGCACCCCATAACCCTCAACAGAATGGGGTTGCCGAGAGGAAGAACAGGAGCATAGTAGGGGCAGCAAGGGCGATGTTGCATGATCAAGGCCTACCACTACACTTGTGGGTTGAGGCATGCAACACAATAGTTTATGTTCAGAACCGTAGCCCACATCGGATACTTGAGATGAAGACACCAAAGGAGGCTTATTCCGGTAAGAGGCCAAATGTTGGTCACTTCAGGATTTTTGGGTCATCAATTTATTGCCATGTGACCAAAGATGCACGGAAGAAGCTTGAGCCAACAGCAGAGTTGGGGATCTTTATGGGGTACACTGATACACCCCACAACTATCAGGTGTACATGTCGACCAGTCGGATGATAGTGGTTCGCAGGGATATCAGGTTCAATGAGGAGAAGGCCATGCGAGTATCTCTTGAGAGGGAGCTTGAGCTACATGCGGATGAGGAGCTTTTAGCTCCTAAGGTTGAGGGGCCTCAGATTGATATGGAGCATCCACATGCAAAGGTTCAACGAGTGGAGACATCCACTCAGAAAGAGTCTTCCACGGGAGAATGTGGGAGCCCCCTCTTCTCAGTGCAGACAGAGGAGGTCACCAGAGAGGTACACTAGATACATGGCACTTATGGGTGCATGTGTTGTGACAGAACCATCTTCCTTTCAGGAAACAGTGCAGCAATTGGTTTGGGTTGATGCAATGCTGGAGGAGTATGACTCCATAGTTTGAAACAGTGTTTGGGATGTGGTCCCGAGACTGGAGGACAAGTCAATTGTGAGCTCTTGTTGGATTTACAAGGTAAAGCAAGCTGCAGATGGTAGTGTGGAGAAGCATAAGGCCAGATTTGTGGCCCGTGGCTTTTCACAGGTAGAGGAGATTGACTATGATGAGACCTTTGCTCTTGTTGCAAACTTGCAAGGTACTCGTCAATCAAATCTATTTTGGCACTATCAACACAAATGGGTTGGAAGATCCATCAGATGGATGTGAAGACTGCCTTTCTCAATGGCATGATTGAGGAAGAGGTGTACATAGAGCAGCCCGAAGGTTTTGAAACCTTGGACCGTGAGTCGCATGTGTGCCGACTCAAGAGAGCGTTGTATGGGCTGAAGCAAGCACTCTGTGCTTGGTACACTAGGATAGATAGCTACTTCACTAGGTTGGGCTTCACGAAGAGTCAAGCGGATGCGAATCTGTATCACATAGTGGTGGAACGTAAGTTGTTAATCATTGTACTTTATGTAGATGATCTCATACCGATAGGTGATGAGAAGCTCATCAAATCTTGCAAGGAGGACCTTGCAAGAGAGTTTGAGATGAAGTACATGGGACTCATGCATTACTTTCTTGGCATGGAGGTATGGCAGAGAGATGGAGAGTTGTTAGTATATCAGGGAAAGTATGCCAACGAGATACTCAGGAGATTCTGCATGGAGAGCAGTAAACCCATGGAGACTCCTCTAGCTGGTAACTGGAGGAAGGAGGATGCTAATTCAAGGGAAGTAGTGGAAGCTACTGTTTACAGGCAGCTTGTGGGTTCACTCATGTACTTGGTGAACACACGACCGGATATGTGCTATGCAGTTAACCAACTTAGTTAAGCGATGGTTGGGCCTACCAAGTCGTATTGGAAGGTGGCAGAGCATGTATTGAGATACCTCAGAGGCACTACTCAATTTGGGTTATGGTACAGACAGACAGAGGGAGTGAAGCTTCAAGGCTTCACCGATGCAGATTGGGCAGGGAGTCCATCCGACAGGAAGAGCACATCAGGAGGGATCTTTAGTATTGGGTCAGCAACAGTTTCTTAGTACAGCAGGAAACAGAGATCAGTTGCACTCAGTTCGACAGAGGCAGAGTACATGGATGCAAGTCAGGAAGCATGTGAGGCTATTTGGATGAGGAAGATCTTGGTTGGTTTGTTTGGTCAGCAGATGGATCCGACAATGATTTATTGTGATAATCAGAGTTGTATCAAACTCTCTGAAAATCCAATCTTTCATGATCGGTCCAAGCATATTGATATTCGGTATCATCTCAGAGATTATGTATTGAGGCGGATCATGTTGTTAGATTACATTCCCACAGAGGAGCAAGATGCTGACATCTTAACAAAGGCATTGTCAAGATGTAAATTCACGTTTCACAGAGACAAGATAAAATTGAAAGATTAGAATGCATTAGCATGCAATTGTAGTTTTGTAACAGCCCCTAATTGATTTTCCATGTAAATAAAAATAAGACCAAGGTCATGGGACATGTATTCCAGGCTGAATGTTGGGAAAAACATACTGATAAGTATCACTGGTGACTAATTAATGGCTATGGAAATTGGCAAAGGCAAAGTGGCAATAATTGGCATATATTTATGAAAATAAAGGAAAATATGAGAAAAGGAAGGTGAAGAGTCACAGATTTGCATGAGAGGGAAATTGAACAAAAAATGAGAAAATGAAGAAAATAAAGGCCTCAATGATAAAAAGGCTTATGAGGATCAGTTCACAACTTTTGTCAATTCAGTCTTTGGCTCTCTCATTCATTCTCTCATACTCTTGCACACTTAGAGCATGCTTGGAGCACTCTAGTATTCACTTGGATTTGGAGAAAGAAGGCAAAGGAAAGCAGGAAAGTGCAAGGGAACAGGTGGATCAGCAGCTACAACTGGATTGCTTTGCAAGTAACAGGTTGCATGTGTGATTTCCTTGCTGATTTATGGATGCATGGTATATGCATGTGATTTTTTGGTTATGTGTTGTCATTGGCATGGAGGATTGCCTAGATTGACAGTGGTTTTAGCCTTGCCTTGCCATTTCTTGTATAGTCATGGTGTTGTGGGTTTTCCACTTGATTGTTTTCTGATTGGTGCTCATGTTCCTTATGGTTGTGGGTTGGAATAAACACTCTAGAAGCCTTGGAACAACTTGGGTTGAGTTACTAGTCCTAGAGCCTAGGTTGGGACAAACGCTCTGGAGCCCTTGGTGGGTTGAGTTACTAGTCCCTGGAGCCGGGTTGGACAAACACTCTAGAGCCCTGGAAGGTTGTGGGTTGAGTTACTAGTTCCTGGAGCCCTGGACAGCTTGGGTAGAGATCGATCTGGTTGGTGTTAATGATGTCCAATCGTGAGGTGGAATCATTGGTTGAGGGTTGAGGCGATTGGCCTCTTGAAGCCCTAGTTTGGTTTTGTCTTGATTTATTCCATGAGATCCCATATTCATGCTTAGAATATGGTGCGGGGGTGATTGGCTGAAAGAGAGATTTGGTTCAGCCCAATCTATGGTCGAGTGGTACATGGAAGTCCCTGACTTGGTTGGTATTTTCCTATGTTAATATGAGACATTTCCTTATTGTGATCTATGAGCATTTGTAGTATTATATTGGTGATATTATGGTTGAGTTGCCATGGTTTCTATGCTGGTTATTTTTTGGTTATATGTTAGTTATATGATGTGTACCATCTATGGCTCTTGTCATGAATCGTTTAGTTATTGATTGATTGATGAATGTATGGACTAATAAGTGTTGCAACTATGTGGAGAGGGCATAGAGCCTTCTTGGTGATTCTCAGATGAATCTCAGACTATTATGATCAGATATGCATTCATGACCTGTAGCTTCTATGTTTGCCATGTGTTTGACAAAATGTCTAGTGTGTTCTAAGCAGTCTAGGTCAAGTTCTTGATTTGAGTTTGAATGTTTAGCTTTGTCCTCATGTCAATAATGATTCTGGAAAGTCTCAGACAATTCTAGGCAGTGGTCTAGAGGCTGGCCTGGAATTGTGGCTCAAATCTCGGGACCGCACCCTCTGAACTGGAAATTTTGGGCTATAACCGCATGGAATCAGTGTCATGTGTGCGGTTGGAGCCCTATAACCGCACCCTTGCAGGCTTGTGCGTGCAGTTGGGGTTAAGTTGTGAGAAAAGTAGCTTCAGCTCAGGGTTTGGTCACCTAGGGTGGTTCTTTGGCCCCTAAGTGTCCTGTAAGCCTTAAGGGATGTCTATGAGTTGTCAGTGTCGGCCCCACTTCCATAATTGAAGCTTGGAGGTCAAGTCATGTCATAGTAACTCTTCGTCTCATGTTTACCCTAGCAGGCCAGTGAAATTGGGTAAATGTGGGAGGGGTGGTTACAAGGTGGTATCAAAGCAGGTTTCATTCTCTTTGGGTGATGTATGATACCATAGAGTGGTATCAGAGCTTTCAGGTTCAAACACTTGGACTGAATGGGCGGAATGTGTTTGTCTTGCATGCATGTTGATTGTCTATGTGTTTGTTATGCATGTATTATGATGGTCATTGTTGTGGTTTTGTGTCATCATGTAGAGTTTGATGATGTTGGTATGTTGAGACGATTGATATGTTGATTTCATTATATATACATATGTTGTGCTAATCTGGATTGACTATGCAGACGAGATATCCTCCCCTGAATTTCACTGGCATACACTTGATTATGTTTATATTTGGTTCTCTGACATGGTACGTTTGCAGGAAGTAGAAGATCAAAGATCATAAGCAAAATGGTGGATTATAGTTCATGTGACTCTCCTTATAGATCAGATGAGCAGCACAGAGATGAGCACTCTCCCGACATAGCAGATACTTTGAGAAGTTTAAACGCATACATTAGGAGTTGCAAAGCAGACAACAACAGAATCATTCAATCACAAGAAAGACTTGCCAGGGCCCAGGTAAAGCAAGCAAAGGTCAATGCAGTGATCCTTCAGAGTTTGTCAAATTTGCAAAGACAAGGACATCCATGGATCAGTTATGAATAGGAGGAAAGGACTAATGGTGCATATGGTAGAAGGTCTGATGGAGAGCACAGGTCAGACAGGGATGACACAGAGATGGTAGGTTCTTGGATACACCTGGAGGAGAGGTAGTGGTTATGGATTCTAGTGTAGTTATGGATCAATGAGACAACATGGTCATCATCGTTATCATCCTTACAGGAGGAACGAGAAATAGTACTTTCCGAATGAGTTCAAGAAAGCCAAACTTCATACCTTTGATGGAGAGTTGAAGAAATCGGAAGATGCAGAAGCATGGTTACTTGGGATGAAGAAGTTCGTGCTACATGATTATACGAAGAATATGGAAGCCAGGATAGCCATTTTCAGTCTCAAAGGGAAAGCGGACATTTAGTGGGACGACGTAAAGCGTGTCAAAGGCATCAGGACAAAGGAGTTGAGTTGGCATGAGTTCAAAAGGCTTTTCCAAAAGAAGTAGTTATCCGAGAGATACTATGATGGTAAGGCTAAGGAGTTCTACGAGTTGAAGATGGGATTGACGACAGAGAAAGAGTATACGACTAAGTTCTTCGAGCTATTGAGGTAGGTACCATATCTTAAGGATGAGAAGATGAAGGTTCAAAGATTCGTTAGTGGATTGTCCTTAAAATTTAAGGATCAGATTGAGTATGATGAGCCTCAGACATTGGAGGAAGTAATTGGGAAGTTGAAACATTGTTATGAGCAGTCTAAGTGTAAGTCGGAACCTAAGATAGGTTGGAAAGATAATGACAGGACTAAGGGAGTGTGGGATAAGATACGAGGAAGACCTCAGGGTGCAAGTAATAAAGAGAATGTAGTGTCGTACAAGAAATTTAATGCAATTGATAGAGAACAAGGATTTCAGCGTCTGAAGCAAAACAAGGGTGATGGCAAGAAGCCTTTGCAGTGTTAGGGTTGTGGTAAGTATCATTGCAGGAGAGATTATCCACAACATCAGGGTGGCAAACCGTAGATTTACAATGCTCAAGAGGCACAAACAGTTGGGGATGTTGGATAGAACATTCCTCGGATTTTATGCAACATTGGATAATAGGCAGGTTGATCATCAGGCATCTATTATCGAGATGGAAGGTAAGCTTTGTGATCAAGTTGTTTCTATTTTGATTGACCCTGGATCTAACTATAGTTATATCAATCTTGACCTGGTGGATAAGTGTTGCTTGAATAAAGAAGTGCATGCAGAGTCTTGGTTGGTGCAGTTGGCTACAGGTACTAAGAAAAGAGTTCATCATTGGGTGAGATCTTGTGCATTTGAGTTGAACGGTATGTCTACATCAACACATCTAAATGTGTTTCTGTTGGGATCATACAGTATGTTGTTGGGTATGGATTGGTTATACATTCACAAGATTAAGGTAGATTGCTATGACAAGGCTATTGAGTGCTTGGATGATGATGGAGAAAAGAGAATCTTGCAGGGAAAGAAGAAGCCTACATCAGTGAGAATGGTTACAGCTATGCAGGAAAAGCGCAATAGCAGGAAAGGGTGTGTATTGTTTGCAGTTCATATTTCCAGTGACAAAGGGAAGGATGTTGAGGATGCGGAAGTCTTGAAGAGGTATCCAGTTTTGCAGCAGTTTTAGAATGTATTTCTAGCAGAGATTTCAAAGTTACCTCCTCATAGGGAAATGGACTTTTCTATTGAGTTGATGTCAGGAGCAGCACCAGCGTGAAAGGCATCGTAGAAGATGAGAACTCTAGAGTTAGTGGAATTAAAGTTGCAACTTAAGGAAATGTTCGATAAGGGGTACATTAGGCCAAGTGTGTCGCCTTGGGGTGCACCACTATTGTTTGTGAAAAAGAAGGATGGTACTCTCAGGCTATGTATTGATTACAAGCAGTTGAACAAGGTGACAATCAAGAATAAGTATTCTTTGCTACGGATTGATGACTTGTTCGATCAGTTGAAGGGAGCAACAATGTTCTCGAAGATTGACATGAGATCAGGATATCATCAGGTATGCATCAAAGAAGAGGACATCTACAAAACTGCAATCCAAACCAGGTATGGGCATTAAGAGTTTATTGTGGTTCCTTTTGGTTTGACTAACACTCCAGCTACTTTCATGTGTTTGATAAATAGTGTGTTGCGTCCTTATCTGGACAAGTTTGTGATAGTATTCGTTGACGATATATTGATATATTCTAAGAATGAGGAAGAGCATGCAAAACACCTGGCGATAGCGTTAAGATTATTGAGAGAGCATCAATTGTATGCCAAGCTTAGTAAGTGCAGTTTCTTTCAGACAGAAATTCATTATGTAGGACATGTTGTTTCCAAGGTATAATAGTTTCTCAAAGTCAGGTTTTGTCAAAAGCCCAATTTACAGCAGATTTGAACCACTATGCAGATCCAGCCTTCACTATTGATAAATCTCAGTTCTTATCTTCAAATATGCCCTTCTATGGACAAAAGACAGATAGAGAGAGAAAATTACCATATCTTTGTCAAGAATTTAAATGGGAAGGCCATTATCCGATGGATCTGGGGCATGGATCTAGTGAAACAACTGGAGAGACTAAGGAAAATACTCCAAATATAGAAGCACAAACAGAACCTGGTAACCAAACAAATGGCGAAGTTGGGAATCAGCCAGGAACAGTGGTTCATAGCCAGAAGAGTATTGAATTAGCAAATATCATAGTATCAAAACAACATAAAGCGGAAACACCCATTGAAAAGGAAACAGGGGGCATAAAGAGATCCCATGTATCTTAGAGCTCGAACTCAAACATAGAAAACCCCATGAAGGTAGATGGCAATCAAATGGCAATAGTAACAATTGTTGCCAATCAAGGAGTTTGGTGAAAGGAGGATAAAAAGAAATGAAAAAAGGGGAAGTTAAGTGACTTTTATCACACTTAGCTTCGACAAAACTATGTAATTTTCATAGTTTCTTTTTCTTATTGTGCATCAACTAACAAGTTGACATGACTGAATGCTTACAAGCATCTAGAGAATGTAATTTTGTTCCTTGTTTTATGTTGAATAAAATTAAGATTTTTTACTTGGAAAAAAAAAAAACATGAAATACAAATGAAGATTCATTTTTTTTTGAATTTCGAAAATAAATACACTTGCCCAACACTTGAAATCCCTTCTAACACCACACAATAACCCTCTGCTACACTCCAAAAATGTCTCACACCTCCAAACTATTGAGTGAAATGAGCTCAAAAGAACGGGAAAATGCGTTTTTAACTTTTTATGGGTTGTGGGCCTCTTTTACAGGGGGGGCACAATGAGGACACGTGTTTGGCTCGTGTCTTGTGAATATGACATGTGCCAAAAACATGTCCGACATGTAGGATACCAAACATGGGCCCTGTATGAACATGTCATGTTACTTGATGAAAGCTTAATGAGTTGACCCCTCCAATTGAAGTATTTTTCTTTTCTATTCACTATAGTTCTTATTCATCACCTACCACAATTTGCCACAAACCTCTGCTATGCCACAAATCTTCCAGTTTCAATTTTAAAGTGCATAATTTTCCCTATTAAATTTATATTCATGAACGATAATAGAAGAGAACATTTTATCAAAAAAAAGTATAAAGGAACAGATGTTTTAAACTACTGGTTTTGCTAACAAATATATAGAAAAGAAGAAAAAGAAAGCAACCCAAGGAAGATAGTTTATGCAATGTTCCTAACTTGATAAATAAGATAAAGATAAGATAAGATAATTGTATTAATTTCCAATGAATGACTACAAAAGTAAGTAAATGGGACTAAAAGATACATCTAGTGTGAGTACAATATGGTAAATTGTGCCTTCTGCTGCTATGCAATGGAGAAATCCCTCTTTGGACAAGTTCCTTCTCAATAATGATTGAAGGAAAAAGGATCTCAATCCTCTTTGGATGAAAAAAATCCGACAAAACCTTCAAACTCACTATTGGGCAGATGCACAAACACTCGGAAATAAAAGTTGACAACCCTGACTCTAATACCATATAGAAATGACTTGCAAAAACATAATAAACAATCGCACATGAAAAACACAAGAATATAAAATGAGAGTCGCAACAATAGAACACAAATTAGCTATTAACAGTTTCACATATCATTGAATGAGGGTGACATACAATATTTATACAATTTACATACTACAGGAATACAAGAAAAGATGAGTTACAATCTTTCAATAAGTGGCAACTATGAATGCTAACTATAGGTAGTGTTACAAAATGTTGATGTGAGCATGCACAACAACAACCATCAATATGGCCATGCATAACAGTAGCAATCAATGCATGCACTAGCAACTCTTATGCTAGAGAAAACAATATCCTATCATATCCTTATTGAAGAAGATTAGATCTTAGGCCCTAAGGTTTCCACCTAATGTTGATTGATGAGATATTGTTAACACCTAAAATGCAGGATTTGCGTGCATATGTTGTAATATAAGGAACAATGTTTTTAGAACTGAACCAGAAGCCGATAAAAAAATTGGACCCAAAACCGATCAACCAAAAACACATAAAATATTCACATTTTAAAGAAAAACATATATATTCATGTGCACCCATATGAATCCAAATCATTTATACACAAATAAAAAAAAGTTCTCATTTATATAGCATGTATGAGTGCACATAACCAAAATAGAACCGAGTGCAATCCATCTCTGAACCAAAAATACATTAACAAATAGGCACTAGATAGCCTCTAGCATCCAAATAAAAAATCACGCTACAACAAATACCTACACATCATCAAATTCATTGCCTATAATGGGATCTTCGTCATCAATATCACCCTCTAAGCATTAAAATAAGATAGAAAAAGCTTAGCATGTCAAGTCAAGATTTTGTTTGAGTGATGGGTATATTTTTAGTAAGGTCATGATAGAGGAGTTCAACAATCAATGCCACTAACATCAAAGTATATAAAGAGTTTGGTGCTCTTGATTAAATGCTAGTTCCATACCCTCGTACATGGAAATATCCAATGGAAATGTTGCAATTCCCCCAATCTTTAAATCCTGAAAAATCGTTAAGTCTATCGGATTTTGAGTGGGATCTAAAATTCTACTCTCCATATGAAATCTAATTAGGTCAGAACCACTCTCAAACATCCTGAGCCAATTAATGGTAATGTTAAAAATTTAAGTAAAAGAATAAAAATGAATATAAAAAAAAACATTACAATTAATTGCATAGCATTATTACGGTAATATGGTCAAATATTAGGCTTCCCCACTCATAAATTATTGCTTTTTAAAAAAAAAAAATGCATTCAAAGGGTCTTGTTACCCACCAAAAGCGGGTGACCCCATAGGAGAATTTTTTTCTCCCACACTTCGGATCCAGTCGGCTAGCCAACAGCCCCTAACAGCGACCACTAGTCGATGACATGCCACTATTCATCTCCACCACCTACATTAGTCATAGGCCTCTCACCCATCTCGCAAGAGCACATGAATGAAGGTGGGATTCCAATCAAAAGGTACTTTATTCATTTTGCAATAGAGTGCTTATGTTGATTTGTACTTTAGGATTTTGATATGGATTATGGGGTGACCTAGAAAAAGGAGGGGTTTTGACCGTGATCTTGTTCCCTCACCTTAAATGGGGGGTTAATATTCAACCCTAGTCCAGTGGGACCTCCCCTAATGGCCCAATGGGTATAGGAGGGGCACTACTCAAGAAGCCCTCATTAAGATAACGTGTTTCATTTATCTTGATTCCATACTTACCACTTTCCATCTAACATTATGAGCCATATATTCCACCTCCATTCTTTGGGTTCAACTGACCAATGGTTCTCTAGGATTTGGCACCCATACATCCTCATACCTTGATAGGGCCCAGAACTTGGTCCTAGGAGGTTGATGCAACTAAAAGAAAAGGAAAGATTAAATAATGGCCACAAAAGAAAAAAAAATCAAAAGAATATCAAAATACAAAAGATGGTCGAGACATACACATTAGCAAGTGAGCAAAAGCCTAGCATGAGCTCTACCTCAACCATTATGGCCATCAACCGATTCCTAAGCACCATATTGCTCCTATATATCATGAAAGGAACCCTTGCATGTCCCAACACCAAATGGCAATGAGTTGCCTCATCATTAAGAGGTAATACAACAGTTATACATCATATAAAGCAAGCTCTAGCCCTTTGAGCTACAAACAGTAATACAAAGAAAAATCAAGAAAAAATTAAAAGGCACACAAGAGGGGTGGGAAAAGAAAGGTCAGTCGGTAACCCATGTATCCACGATTGCTCCCTCCTCACATATATACACTCAAAATGTGGATCCCCATCAAGTTGGTCCCTTTGACCATGGCACTTGACCATGAAGTCTTCTCCACTCCATTACCATCATTGTTCACATAACACCTATTGATTGAAGAGTGGACTGAGGAAATGTCACTTCCCCTTGGGAGTTGGAAACACCTCATAGGGTGGTCCTTTAGCCACTCCTACCTAGGGAGGAAACACTGTTGCAAGTTCAAAGCCCCAAATTTGGAAGGGCAACCTTGTTTGAAGTGTCAAATGGCCCTTTACTCGCAAGCTTGGTCCACTTAGATGCAAAATGATCATTGTACCTAATGATTTGTTACTCGCTATACTTTGTGATGTGATTGTTAGGTGGTTCCACAACCATGACCTAGGCAACTTAATTAGGGCCCACGCCTCCAAAGAAGCATATTGAGTCAATGACACACACGAGTGAAGCGTTGAGAGCCATGGGACTCCAAGCAATAGCAAAGCATCATACACACCCTTGGCAACCTCTAGCACCCACAATGTTATGACACTTTGCCCTACATTTGATCACTTTTTGGGATGATACACCTAGACCCAGCAAGCCCCCAGCCAACTTAGCAATTGATGAGGGATGGCAGTTGATCCAGGGCATGGATGAGGATGGTCTCACACCTTGAGACATGGAAGGGCTAGCATTGCCTTGGAAACCCTCAATGTTGGATCAATGATTGACACTATGTAGTGTGGCCATTTCAAGACCCATGAGACAACCTTTGTGCCCCAAGATGAAATTTGGGGTCCACAGAGGGATATTGACAGAGATTTGAGGGACAACCCTCAGAGGATGATTTTAGAAGGCTTCTACACCTAGCTTGCCACCATGAAGCCTCAACGCATGGCTCATATAGCCCTATGCATGGATGACATAAGCAATTCTAGCCTTACAACTCACACATGTGCGCAAATTCTTATGTTTATTGTCTAACTTAGTGGGTTGGCTTGTAACCCACCTCATCATTGTGATTTTACTTGTTGATTAGGGGCTTTCAGGCTTAATTGTATCTACTACTCATATAAATAGAGGAGAGGACACTTGAATTCTCATCATCACTTGGACTTGGATATTTCGGCCTCTTGTGAATTTCAGCCTCTTTGTCTTGTGGAGGAAATTGGATCTATGAATGCATTTTGATATTTGAAGCTATTTGCTTATCTTTGGAGCTATTGTATTGGATCAACGAATGGAATTGCATGCATGTTATCTTGTAAGTGAGCATTTTATTGGATCAATCTTTTCTTTATGTCTAATGTATGAAATATCTTGAATCTAGAGTTTTCTATTGTGTCCTAATTTATTGAAAATTTATTTGATAGAATCTAGATATCATTGTTGCATACATTACTCATGAATAACATGTGAATGATAATCCTAGTGGTGAACTTTGATTAGCTCTCCCATAAAACTTCTTGATCTATTACATAGGTAATCACTAGGGTTTTTTATGTTAGGGCATCAATTATCCTTCCTCCTTAGAAACTTTTAGCTATCCAATCAACTCAAAGACTCCATCCTCCCAAGGAGTAAGGCACTGGCCTATCTTGTTGATGATCAAATTCATTTTTCATCCATAAATTTTCTCTTTTTTCTCTTGACCTAAGCCCCTTTAAGGCCAAGCATCCAAGCTAGGTCTTGGTATGAATCTCTAGGGAGGAAGTATTTCAACATTGAAGAGCCTAAACATCAAGAGGATAGTATTTGCCACAAATCTCTCCTTTTGGTGAGCATCCACTTCAATCTCGTCCATAAATTCATTTGCCCTAGGTAACCCTGACTTAAATTTAGATTCAACTTGGGGGCTTCTTGAGGGTTTCATGTGCCTTGAACTTCTTGATAGATATTATTGGAAACCCTTTCTCTTCACCTTGACCTTTGGCCACACCAATTCTCAACCTATTAATCAAGCCCTAGGTCTTGTGTGCATAAAATTGACCTATCTAATGAAAGCAAATTGCCCTAACTCTTTGCTTGGAGCCTTGCATTTAAGTTGTGTCTTTCCCTTAGAAGCCCTTAGGTCACCTCATACCTCAAACCTAGAATACTTATTAAGGGACCATACACATACCGATACTCCTCCCATTGGTGAAAGTCCATAAAGAGCAAGGGATTTTGGTTGCGGTGACAGTGGACGACAACATCATTGTTGTCTCTTGGTCTAGTAATAGCCTTGTAGGGTAGCCCTCCCCAAGGCCTGCTAGATTTGCTGCAACGGGTCCTTGGTAGCATTGTATACCTTTTCCAATCTGTGACACTAGTTCAGACCGATTTTCCCTTGAAAATGGTCGGACCGGCCAGTTCAGTCTAGTTCAGTTTTGGTAACACTGGTAAGGAAGTGATCAATGTATAAACAATGTTGTTTGTTTGAGAGTTCTTGGTCTTGCTAATGGAGGTGCCCTAATTGATGGAAATGTTAGAACTTGCTTTAGCAAAATCCTAACGATAACCTGTTGTACTCTAGTTGAAGAAGAATGGATTGACATAGGCCCTAAGTTTACCACAAAACAGAATTTTTAGACATATGCTATACGGTAAGGGAGTGATCAATGCATAAGACAATGTTGTTTGTTTCAGAGGTCTTGGTCTGTTGTATTCTAGTTGAAGAAGAATTGATTGACATAGGTCCTAAGGTTACCACATGATGTTGAATACCGAGATATTATTAACACCTAAAGACAGGATTTTTAGACATGCTATACGGTAAGGGAGTGGTCAATGTATAGACAATGTTGTTTGTTTCACAGGCCTTGGTCTCAACTTAAAATAAAAGTTCGATATTTTTGCAGACAAATTACTGTTTAATGACAGTATTTTTATTTCTGATTTTACCATTATGATTTTATAAGCACACACCGGAAGGTCTTGAGAGCAGATCAAGCACCCTGGACAAGGAATATATAGCATGCCTAACACCTAAAAGGCAGGAATTGTGGGCATATGCTGTATGGAAAGGGAAGGACCAATACATAAACAATGTTGTTTGTTTCATGGGTCTTGGTCTTGTTAATGGAGATGCCCTAATTGATGGAAATGCTACAAATTGTTTTGTCAAAATCCTAATGAAAAGGTACCATACTCACTCTAATTGTAGAGGCCTGGGTTGACTTGGGCCCTAAGTTTCCACATAATGTTGATTGAAGAGATATCGTTCACACATAAAAGGCAGGATTTGCAGACATAGGCTGTATGGTAAGGGGGTGATCCATGCATAGATAGTGTTGAATCTTTCAGAAGTCTTGGTCTCAACGTAAAATAAAAGGTTTGATATTTTTGCAGAGGAATTACTGTATAAAGACAAATTTTTCCATTAGTTTTATAACCTTATTAATGATACAGATAAGCACACAATAGAAGATCTTGAGAGTAAATCGAGCACTCGGCCAGGTTTGACATAGGCCCTAAGTTTCCACATAAGGTTGATTGATGAGATATCGTTCACACCTAAAAGGCGGGATTTGCAGGCATATGCTGTATGATAAGGGAGTGATCCATGCAGAAGCAATGTTGTTTCTTTCCGAGATATTTATCGCAACTTAAAATAAAAGGCTTGATATTTTTGCAGGCATATTCTGTATAAAAACGAAAATTTTATTTCTAATTTTCCATTAGTTTTATAACCTTATTAATGATAAGTAAAAAACGGAAATTTTATTTCTAATTTTCCATTAGTTTTATAACCTTATTAATGATAAGTAAACAATAGAAGGTCTTGGGTAAATCGAGCAGGCTGGCCAGGTTTTTAAAAAACTATCATTATACGTTAAAAGGAAATACTGCAACTATTATCTTTTTATGCTCATAAACAACAGCCTGTTAACTAATCCGGCTCTGTTACCTGTAGAATGTCAAAGACCCTCTTAGCAATGTACTTTTGCTGAAAGGTTGCACCTTTTTGTTGCAATTTATCTGGATGTACACAGAGCCTTGCCCTTTGATAGGCTTTCTTCACAGCAACCCCTTCAATAATCTCAATTAAGGGAACTGGCTTCCATCCACTCTCTGGCCAAAGTACCTAACACAATTGACAATTAAGATGGCAAAGCGATCAGAGATAACACAAAGCTGTAGAAATTATGCATATAATGATCCCAGATGATATCATTATAAACATAATGTTGGGAAAAGAAAATTTATATTTCTCTGTAGAGCAATTTGGCTTCATAGACCCAGAAGACATGTTTACATCAGGAAAAATAGAATTCTATCGAAGTTTGGAAAAAATCCTGAGAAACCCATGAGAGAAATTATTATTGCCTTGTTAAACAAATTCAAAACCTAAGAATTTTATACAGCATTAGAATCCCAATCTGAAAGGACAGAACATTACATATTGCATTGTTGATAGCAAGGAACGAATATTGCCTTCCTTGCCCGCTGACCAACGTTTTATCTCGCTATCCAGTGTTTCTGGGCTTTTCTGCAAACCAACCTTACACTTTGTTATATATTATCAAATACAAGAAATTCCAATGGAAAAATTTTATGCCATGTTATGACACAGTACTGTATAGTTGAAAAGGAACCCCTTAACGTACAATTTTCTCTGCTTGTTCTCGTTCTGCTTCTAAATCATTTTGCTTCTTTTCGACCACGCTTTTTGACTGCAGCTACAAGAACCAAAAAGGTAAGAGATACCATTGCAGAAAGGTATCAAAATTAATATATCACTTATTTACTAAATTAAAGCAAGCTTTCATTGAAATGCCAGTTCTTTGACGTTACAAGAAATTGTGACAGATTTCAGGGCAGCTGCAGCACGATATATTCCCGACCACTGATCAACTGCTCATGAAAACCATATTCAAGGACAACATTAAAATAGATATTGCAAACCATTAGCCGTAGAATTGTGTCCTCGTGTAAATCTAGAAGTTTTAGCATGACAGTCTCCTCGATACTCTTGATTCAGTCAAAGAGAAACTAAGATGGGACGAAATTTAAGTTAGGAATTCGCTCGCCAAATTAAAGGCGATGCGCGATCCTCCTATCGCATGACAAAAAATAATATGAAGGCCAAGACGGCTTACTCCGTGAATGACAAAATATCTCACTTTCCTTTCGAGGTATAATTTACTCTCCCCTTTCATAGGAGATGGCTGTTAAAGGGCTATTAACTATTTACCTGTCCACTCTCAAAATATTTTAAATTTATAAAAGCCAGAGGCTCTCCAATTTAATAGGATAGAAATGTTGTAATGTAATATAAATATTTAATTGGATTAAAATAAAATTAAAACTGATAAAATAAAATAAAAATAGTTTATAGTATTAAAAATTTAAAATTGATTTAAAAGAGAATTTAATTCATCTTAATTTTAAATTTATCAAAAATAAAAAATTAAATTAAATTTTTTGATATACCAATTTTAATTTTTTAATATACAAATTTCTTTTTAAAATGAAGAAACTTATATTTTTTGGATATGCCAACTTCTTTTAAAATAAAATAATAAATTAAAAAAAATAATAATAATCGATAAATCTGACATTAAAATTAATCTAAACCATTTAGCTAAGTATATTTCTCATAGTGTTGTAGTTGAACCAATTCCGCTCAATAATACATCTCTCCAAACACACTAAAGTACATGCCATTCAGACAACTGGCGTCACAGATTTTTCCATGGGGTGTCCAAGTCACGACAATTAAGGGAGAGCATGGCCATCGTCCTACAATGTATACTTCCGCTGTGGATGGGACCAGACACCATGCCCAAGGCCACTACCATGCTTTCAATGCCCCTGCATGGCGGATCAGGCGATTTAATGTATTCATGATATGGATTGACACTAGTTTGTAACGATTTAATGCTCAGCTTCAATGGAGTTTTATCATGGCAATGATGCGCGAGTTTCGATGTTGGCAACCGCTGAAGTGCCAGTCTTGGCCAGCTCTCACATGCATTATCGCCATTGCTGGCTGGGACAGTCATTCATTCTATTAGGTGAATATTGCAGCACAAGGGAATGGTTATTTCGTAGTACCAATGAGAGCAGAGTGGCGCACTGTCATTTTTTCATGCCAACGTTCTGATGCATCCTACTTGCTTTTCTGCAAGTGCTTTTCTTGGCTTCGTTTTTTCTCTTGACTTTTTCCTTTACTGCCTGCCTCTTTCTTCTACACGTCCTCAGAGACCTGTTTTTGCATCACCTCCTCGCTGGCTCTTCTCTATGGCTTCTAGTTCTGCCTCCTAACCATCAAGCCTTGAGAGACTTGCTTTCCATTCAAAGGGAAGCATCCAAAGCATCCATTTCCTGACAGATCACAAATATTGGCATCAGTGTATTGTACAGGAAAATGATGGGGTAATTGGGGAAGGAAAGGGAAAGAGGGATTCAACGGGATGGTAAGATGCCCAGCTAAACCAGTTTAACAGCTTGGTAAAAATCAGGGAAAAAATGGTCTTCATCGACTACGCTATTAAAGTAGAATAGGCAAGAAAATGGGGAAAAATAAGTTTGGGAATGCAAGGCCTTCTGGTGGCTCTGATCTGTCTGTGCTTAATTGTGCTTGTCAATGGCTCTGGTGATGATTCAAGATAAAGGTTTGAAGGGAATCAAAATGCTTCAATCCCTTCAAGTGTTGTTGCCCCAAGAAAAGATACCGCAAATGCAAGAAAATCTATCTGGAATTTGAGAATTCTGTATGTAGAGGACTTAGAGAGGGAAAACCGTTCCGATCTGGTATTTTTTTGTGTTCTTTGTTTCGCATTCGTCTCAGGTTTTAAATAACCTTCAGGGAGGGTTCACACAACTGTCAGGCGCTCAACGATTCTTGAAATTATCATAAGGGTAGCTTCACAAAACTTGCTTCGCTAATTTAGAACCTTGTAGCAGTGGTCAACATACTTCATATTCCACGTCACTGTTGGAATAATTTTCAGTCTACATCTTATCTCATTTGTTATATCATACAGCAAACGTCGATCAAAGCTGTCGAAGAACAAAACAGCCCAGCTGTAGTTGCACAGCGAAACAAGGGATTCGTATGGTAGATTGATGCTTCGACGTTTACTGTGCCTTGATTTCTCAGTGAAACCACTCTCAGCAGTCAGAGGCAGCTGATAGCAGGCAGGCAGAGTTCCCCGAGCAAGCAGCGGATAGCAACAGCAGAGCAGCAGTGAAGAGCAGGGCAGATCACTGAAACAGAACAGGCAGTCCGAGAAGGCACGTTGCACGTTTGACGGAATCTGTCCACTAAATTTGACAGTGGCTCTAATACCAAGATGGCGGTAGATGAGTTTTCTCTAAATCTTTTGATGAATTTCCCTGTGGAGGAACAGACAAATGAATTTTACTGCAGAGGAACAGACAGAGACAGAGATAAAAGAATGGGTTCCAAATCCAGGGATTGGATCAGTGCAACAAGATGAGTTGTGCCAAGATTACATGTTTAGCCTTGCTGAATTATCAGTGGTTGAAAACTAGCAAAAGCAAGTGGTAGTCAGCCCAGAGTCCGATTTCTCATTCTGGACAGCCTTGGTAAAACAAATGTTACGGAAAATGGAATTTCTTGAAACTGAAAACAAGCAGCTCCATTCAGAGATACAAACCTTCTCTGCGAGAGTTTCAGAGGTGGAGGGGGATAATTTATCCCTTAAGAATATGTTACATGAAACTAAAAGGAAGGAAATTCTCCATCCTCCAAACAGTGCACTGCATGCAGAAATTATTGACCTTAAAAGCAAGCAAGAAGAAATCCGATCCCAACAAACCACTTTCAAACAAGAAACTAAGACGTTCTTGGGTATAGGTGGTTCGAGGGAAGGATAAAACTCCTACCCCTCTTGCAGCAGTTGAGGAGGTGATGCAAGCAAAACTTGTGGAAGAACGCAACAGACGGGCAAGAGAATTGAATCTCAAGGTGAGAGGTCTCCCCTTACCCCACCCCTCTCCAGATCCTATAGAAATGGGGGCAAGGTTCTTTCGGGATACCCTTAGCCTCCCCGATATAGCTTTGGACAGAGCCTGGCTAGGCTACGACTCCACTCTCTTCCTCAGGTTTCGGACTGCATCTAATCGACTCTGTGCCCTCAAGGTTGAGTGGAAGTTGCTTTCTCTTCCCAACATGATTTTCTTGGACGAGGACCTCACTCGAGCACAACTTGTGGAACTTAAACAATCCAGAGAACAAGTTATGGCAGCACAATAGGCAAGGAAATGGGTTGTTATCAGGAATCCCCGAGCAGTCATTCGGGACTCCTTCCCACCTAGGTGGGAACCCCGAACTAGAGGCTCCAAATGACGGGCCCGCTTGGGGAGGCAACAGGGTACAAGCATTTCTATCTGTTGTTGGAATGGCAATGGATCTTTCTAGTCATCGTCGAGACTCTTGTATGATGCTCTCGAATCAACGAACATCCTCTTCGTGACCGAGACTCATGCGAGCGTTGTTCTACCCCTCCCAGATATTGCAGGTTACCATTGGATCTCAATTTGCAGGCAGGAAACAAGGAGCTCAGGAGGGATAAGAGAATCAGTTGGAGTTGCTTATTTGACTAGTGACTCACTTCGGAACACGGTATCTTTGGTAGCCGAAGATGAGTTTTTCAGGTTTATGTGGATTCGGATCAGCATCGAAATCTCTCCTCCGAGGGACATCTACATTGCAGTTTGTTACTTCCCCCTAGCCTCTTCACCATTTGTTGTCCATAATGGCTCAAATGGGGACCCCTTTATCGACTTGTACACCGACATCACACGGTACTGTGTTGTTGGGGAAGTCATCCTCCTAGGTGACTTCAATGCTCGCACTAGATATCTCCAGATCCCTCTCCACGACCGATCAGAGGATGTGTTTTGTACCCAAGGCATAGATCCAGATTCAGTAGGGCTTCACTGGATGTCAGATGATGCTTTAGGGCCCATTACAATTTATGGTAAGCATCTATTGCAGTTGGGGGAATCCGAGGAGTTGTGGATTCTAAATGGTCTCTCTTGTTTCTCAGACTCTCACTTTTTCACATGCCGGCCATATGGCGGGGGTGCAAGTGTAGTTGATTATGTACTCTCTAGCCATAACTTGCTCCCTTTTATTCGTTATTTCTCAGTCTCCCCCACCCCCCTTGCTGATCATGCACTTCTTTCTTTCTCTCTCCGGTTTGACCCTCCCCTTCCATCACCCCATCGCTCCCCTTGGCGCCCACCCTGAACTACCTTCCAATTTGACGAAGGAGACCCTGACATCTTCTCCTCTACCCTACGCAAGATGCTCCCATCGAAGAGCTAATTCTCCTTGCTTGATTATGCTTCTACTAAATACACCTGTCTTTCAGCTACCATTTGTGAAGCAGCACTCAAATCCTTCCCCCACTCCACTCGTTCCCCTTGCATCTCCCCTAAAGCTAGATCTTGCCCCATGAACAAATGGTACGATGATGAATGCAAGACTCTACATTGAGAACTTCGATATGCTTTCACTCACTCTCAACCCTTCTACTTCGGCCTCAAAGCTACTTATCGTCGTCTCCTTCGTCACAAGAAACGACTCTTTGTCTCCCATAGAAGATGAGAACTTTTTGTGCTCCTTGCCCACTCCCCTAAACAATTCTGCGTACAATCCTTCCCCGACGCTCCCCTCTTCCACCTGACCTCGACCCTACATCCATGTTCTCTCACACTTCCAACCTTTATGATATTCCCAAGCAGGGCCAAATTCATGTTACCTCCCCACCCTCTTCCTGTTATCTATTCTCAGATAGAGATATTAGAGAGGCCATTTGGGTGATGAACAGCAGCAAAGCAGCCAATGAGGAAGGCTACCAAGCAGAGTTCATTAAGCACGGTTTCTGTGCTTTGGTTAGCTACTTTGTTGATCTCTTCAATCATGTAGTCCGTGAAGGTTTTCCACCGACATGGTCACACCACATCATCCATCCAATCCACAAATCAAGTTCCAGCTCAAATCCCAATAACTACAGAACAATCATGGTGGGTCACACGTTCTCGAAGTTCTATGCTATTGTTCTACATAAGAAGCTCTCCAGTGACCTTGAGCAGAGACAACCCAGAGCTAGGGGACAAGCAGGTTTTCAACTGGCTCATTAGACCATTGACCACATCTTCACCCTTCACGTCGTGATTGAGGAGGCACGACACCGCTCTTCGAAAGTCTATTGTTGTTTCGTAGATTTTCGGAAAGCTTTTGACTCTGTTCCGAGGGAAGCCTTGCTCCAGAGACTCAAAGATATTGGCATCTCTACAACCCTAGTGACCGCTATTATGCGCTTATATGAGTCCATTCTTGGTTATCTTCACACCGCCCATGGGATGTCTGATTTCATTCGAAGCACTATTGGGGTTAAACAGGGTTGTCCACTGTCCCCTACCCTGTTTGGGATCTATATTGATGAGTTGGAAGCATTTCTACACGAGCATATCCAGGACACTGATGGCTGCCTTCTTCACCAGGTTCTGATATCTATTCTACTCTTTGCTAACGACGTGGTCCTCCTCTCCTCATCCCGAAAAGGATTACAAAGGCAGTTGGATGCCTTAGCTCTGTTTTGTGATCATCGACAACTGACGGTCAACCTGGGTAAAACTAAGGTTATGATCTTCAATGGGGTGAAGAAAACCTCAGACCTTCACTTTCTATTCAGAGGGGAGGAGATTGAGATCACCAGCACGTATACTTACTTGGGGGTGCAATTCTCAGGTCCCCGCTTCAGTTTGTGACCAGCACTTCAGCCTCGGATCAACAAAGGATATGGATCCTTATCCCTTCTTGAGAGAGTGCTTTTGACATCACTTCCAGGACATCTCATCCAAGATGAGCCTCATGGACACCTTGATCCGTCCCATTGTTCTATATGGCTCAGAGATTTGGGGACCATCTTTACTTGAGTCAGATTAGGCTTCAGCTGAGAGAGTCCAGATTCTTCTTCTCCGCCGCATCATTAGGTGCAAACTGATAGTGCCACAACACATCATCCTTGCAGAGTTTGGAGCTCAGCCCTTTCGGCTTGAGACGGTCTTTAGATTGGTTTCATTCTTGCATCGTGTCCAGGGCTTGGTAGACTCGATAAAGAGTAGGGACCGATATCCTTACTTGGCATATTGCTCTTCTGAGACTATTGTCCGTTCTACTCCCTCAGGCCAAGCTAGATGTTGGTTTACAGGAGTTTCAAATCTCTTAGAGTCAGTGGGAATTCAGTTGGATCGTCTCCCTCCTTTCCGATATTCCTTAGATGCTCTTGGTCACCTTTTACCTACTAGACAGGAGCTAAACAAGATCATCAGGGAGGACATCTACAGGCAGTTCGTCCAAGTCACCTGGGTCAATCCTCCAAGAGGATTGCGCCCAATGATGGCCTTCTACGCTAAACACTTCTTGGAGTTGAGAGATGGGGTCATTGTTCGACCCCAGTATACGTTTCACCACTAGATGCATGCTCTTCGCATTCCTCTAGGCCAGTGAGAGTAGGTTCTCATAGACTTCGGGTAGAGACAGACCACCAGGTGGATAGACTAGATAAATTCTGCCAAGTATGTCATTTACAGGAAGTGGAGACCGAGGTGCATTTCATTCTTGGATGACCTGTTTACTACGAGATCAAAGGAAGGTTTGATTGCTTGTTTAGAGATTCTCGAACCCTCGCAGACTTTTTCAAGTATCCCGATCAGAGATAAATGGCCCTATATATGCAGGAGGCTCTTAGGTTCCAAGCGCATATTCTTCAGCCCCATCAAACCAGACGCCACACAAAGGATCATGACATTGTTCAGGGTACTACCTTTAGACAAGAGCACCAAGAGATCGATTGATACAAGTACGTATCCAGACTCCAAATCAGTGAGGATCCGTGGGACCTCACCTTGCCACATGAGATCTCAGCAGCAGTGTTGTCTCAGATCCTTTCCTGGGAGACAGACTAGGTCCTTTAGGAAAGTAAAACAGCTAATAGATATCGAAAATAAAGATTGTCCTGAGGTTACATGTATCGCTGGTCTCGAAGGACTTTCATTATACTCACCTATTGTACAAGCCACGATCCAGGCGTGGATTTTGATATAATACAATGTTCTCATCACATTAACAAACAAACAGACAAAAAAAAAACACCGATTGAGATGTATAATTCCTTCCATCCTCAATATGGATTTGAGAAGTGACACCCACACACACATATACTATGTCGCATGACGACCCATCCCTCCCCAAAAAATCTTGTACCTACCTTCTTGTGTTTTGGGGACTTATGGACCCTTATTAAATATCCCCAAATTGATAAGGACTTCGTCAAGACTTCATTGGAGACTCAAGTATTTGTTGGCCATCCCCAAGACGTTCCGAGCAAATTTCAGGAATGTTATAGGCAGATCTCAAAGATGTTTCTAGCAGATTTCAGAGATTTTATGGAGATTTCAAAGATTTTAGAGAGTTTTTAGTCATTTAGCTTCCATTTTGACAACCATAGACATTGATGATTGGACATACGATAATTTTTCTCATCTATTATTTTTGTATTTCAGTGAATTTAAATTTGTTGTACAAAATATTGCTCAAAAGATGAGTTTGTATGATGGTATTAAGTTTGAATTTTTGATGATTTATACATTGTATTTTCAGCAACAACATTACAACAAGCTAAGCCTCCATGTTAAGAAAACCAAAAATACAACATTTCAAAAGACTTATCATTGTGGCTATTGCTCTTGTTCTTCACAATTTTTGGTCATCTCAACTTTTACATATTGTACTTGGTTTTCAAGAGTGCTTGCACCATCCCAACCTCAAACATTGTGAAACAATCATATAGTAATAGTGACTTGGATTGGGTACTAAATAATTTGAATAAATTCTTTTTAATCTAATGTAGAAATTTAATCTCTTTACATAATCAAAGTGTTCTATAGTGATTTTGAATAAAATTCTGCAAAACCTATTGAGAAGGGAATTCTTTCATAAATAACAAAAAAAAAATAAGAAATGTGTTGTTATAGAAACAATTCTTTCTCTCATAAACCCTTCATAGACCTTATTGCAAATTCAAAATAGTTACACTTAGTTTTTTAAAAGCCAAAATGCATTTTGCGTGGGTTTAACCGTCCATAATAAATTGTCACTCAACATTTTTGTAATTGCTCTTAAGAACTAGCAAATGTAAAAATTGTGCATAACACCAATGTTGTTAAAAGCGCGAACGGGATTAAATCGGCGCCGGGAATGAAGCGGAAAAAAACGGGAAAAAAGCGTTTGGTACAAAAATATTCATTTTTTTTTCATTTTTTTTCATTTTTTTTAATATCTAAACCATCTACAACATAAAATAAATACATTGACACATAAATATGATAAGAAAACTAATATATAAGATGTTTAATATCATTTCTAGCGCTAAAATCACACATAACATTGAATCATGTCCTGAATAGTAAGTCCTGACTCCTGAGTCCCAGCTCAGCCTCAAAATATCAACAAAAAATATGATAATGTATCTCATCATGTCATAATGTCATAGACTCATATACAATAAAATGAAAGTCTAATCCTATTGATTTCCTCTGCCCCTCTTGCGAGAAAATGTCACAGCTTTCTCTTTCTCTCTAGATGTAGATGCTGGTGCCTGTGCTGGTGGAAATGGCAATGGAGTCTGATGTGCTCTAGAAGCTGAAGAACTAGAAGTATGAGCTACAGGAGGTACTGGTAGACCACGTCCTCTACTGGTCCTAGTGGTAGCCCGGGTAGGCGATGTCACCTCCTCCTCCTGCTCCTCTTCCTCCACCTGCTGCTCCTCCTCCTCCTCCTCCCCCTCATCCTGCACTAACCAATCATCAGTAGAATCCATGAGAGTCCTCTCGGCCTCAACCCTCCATGCAGCAGTGGTGTCAATCCCATCCAATGAGATGGCATCCACATCAGGTGTCCTCTCAAGTTGCCTCACCCACAATCGAAGATTGTAGTAGACGTAGACCATGTCATTAAGTCGTTGGGACTCCAACCTGTACAAAGATCATGAATTAATAATTAAATAATTAATATTAAAAAAAAAATATTGTTTAATGAATTCAAAAATTTATTTGGAAATTTGCAATATTTTAAATGTTTAAGTGTTAACCTGTTGCGCTTCTTGTTGTGTATTTTTTCAAATACACTCCAGTTGCGCTCACATCCTGAGGAGCTGCATGTTTGGCTGAGGATGCGTACGGCATGCTTTTGCAAAAGGGGTACTCTGCCACCATACATCTTCCACCATGCATCTACAACAAAATTACAAATAAAATTTTAAATAAACATAAGAAAAAAATGGAATTTGAAGAGACAACGAAATTTGAAACAAAGTTACAAACTAAAAAATACCTGGCATTTTAATCGTCCTATCAGTGACAGCCATCTCAAAGCCAAATGTGCCACCTGTCATCTTATACGTCTCAATTTGTTTAGAGATCTCTATACGTTGTTCTGGAGATCGCACCATCTTCTGAACACAGGATAAGAATCCATCCATGATCTCACCATCAAAATCAAATCCACATGCATAAGAAAATGCAGGGTTCAGGAAAAGCCCAGCAGCATGAATGGGACGATGGAGTGTGTTGTTCCATCGCTCATCAATCACTCCCCATAGAAGGAATTGTTTCTGAAACCCATCATCTCCCTTATCATCATAGTAGGCCCGAATGGCTTCTTTGGCCCTGTCCATGGCTTCATACAAATAACCCATTGCGGGCTTCTCACCATCAACCAACCGAAGAACCTTTACCAAAGGTTCAGTAACAACGCACACCTCCTACACTCCCGCCCAGAAGTCTTCCTGGTATGAAACTAGTCTGCATACGGCCTCTCCTTCTGGTTTGCGACTCATTGGCAAAGCACGCCACTCCTCTGAAAGAAACATTCTCTTCACATCCCACATAGAATTCAAGAGGGATTGAAGAGATATGAAACTCGTGGCAAACCGTGTAATGGCGGGGCGCACCAACTCTTTGTTGTTGGTGCATTTTCTCATCAAGCTAAGCACAGATGTATGATTATATATAAATTTTGTGATGCTTTTTGATGAGTCAACAATATCTTTGACAAAGGGAATTTTCCCTATGTCCTCTAACATCAAATCAATACAATGGGCAGCACAAGGTGTCCAAAATAAAGTAGGATGCCTGTCCATCAGCATTCTACCAGCAGCAACATAATTTGCAGCATTGTCCGTTATGACTTGGACAACATGTTGTTCACCCACCTCCAAAATAAACACATCCAGCAAATCACATAAAGTTTTTGCATCTTTGATTTGATGAGATGCATCAACAGATTTGATAAACATAGTCCCCTTGGGACAACTAACCAAGAAGTTTATAAGGGTTCTCCCCTTTTGGTCAGTCCAACCATCTGACATAACAGTGCATCCTATTTGTGCCCATGATGCCCTAAAATCCTCCAATCTTTGGGTGCAGTCACGCTTTTCATCTTGAAGAAGCCGGCCTCTGAAATCATGATAAGAAGGGATTTTGTACCCTGGGCCAACACTGGCAATAGCATCAACAGTAGGTTGGAAAAATGGATTATTCCTTACAATGCTGAAAGGAATATCACTCCAGAGGAGAAATTTTGTCATCAACCTGTCAGCTTGTTCTTTTTCAGTTCTTTTTAGCATTGAACCGATAGATGGTTGTGAACCAAGTGTGGTTCGAGGAACAAAAAATGATGATGCAGCTACCGGATTGACTTATGCTGCAGTGGAACCAGTGCCATTTGGCCCACTTCCTTCAGCTGACCTTTTTAGTTGCCTTTTGAGTTCTTCTTTGGCCTCTCTAGTGTGCTCTAATTCTCTCAATGCTCTCATGGCTCTTTGGATAAGTTCAGGATTTGTATTTATACAGGGCCCCACATCATGTCCAGGGATTTGTGCAAGGTGAAACTTCAACCTGTACACCCACCCGCGTATCTCCTTTCCACACAACTTGCAATTCAAGTTTTGTCTATCATTCGGAGCATGAGGTTCACCATATTCCCAGAAAGGATCCAATTTCCTTGGCATGTTTGTTTTTGAATTTTGAATTTGCAAACCTATGGGAAAATATTAAATAAGGATTAGGAAATAGGAATTTAGGATTACAATTTAGCATTTACAAAATTTAAATTACAAGTTACAAATTTCCAGAATCCAAAGTTCCAAACCCAAGTTACCCAATCAAATGGCAAATGCCAAAAACAATGAAAAAACATAAACAATGTTTTAAAAAAATGAAAAAATAAAAAATAAAAAATTGGTTTCCATAGTCATACCAATTTACCCATCCCAAATCAATGAAAAATACAAAAAATTCTTTAAAAACAATGAAAACAAAAGGAAAATGGTGCCCCTATGAAGTTTCCCCACAAAAAACAATGAAAAACAAAGTTTTTAAACAAGGAAAACAAAAAAAAATTAATCTACATACCGTTTTTATGGTGAAATTGGTGGTCTCCTCTTGAATTTGTCCTACAAGCACTTAGATTTGCTCACAAACCCTCCAGCTCCTTTCTCCAACACCTTCTCCTCCTTCCGCGCGCGCCCACTGTCCAAATGACCAAAAAAAAATCTAAATTTTCATTATAAAACTCGCTGCCCCGCGCCCCCGAGCTTTTTTGCGAAAAAAACGCGCTTTTTTCAAAAAAAACGCGCGCTTTTTTCAATAACAACAAAAAACGCGCTTTTTTCAAACAAAAAAAATAAAATAAAATAAAAAATAAAAAAATTAGACACTTTTTTCCCATAAAAAACGCGATTAAATCGACTTAGGAAAAAAACGCACTTTTTTGAAAAAAACACGATTTAATCGCGCTTTTAACAACACTGCATAACACTATATAGTATATTCACTTACAAGCTTGAAACAATTGCTAATGTTTACAGTAGTTTATATATATAGTTGTTGTCGCCAATTCTTCGTTACCTAAAACAAATTGGAAGTGTACTCTAGAGGCGTCATTTCCTGTATGAAAATTAGTGCGTGTGTACTCTAGAGGTGGCATTTCCTGTATGAAAACTAGTGCGTGTGTGACAAAGAGAGAATGTAAATCTATTTTTAATTTGTGGAATTATCATACACCCAAATGATGAAATCTTTCAAAATATTTGTTTTAAATTTTAAAAAATATAAATAAAATATTGTAACCTCCTTCTCAAATTTCTTACACTAAAGCTTTTTTTTTTAATTTTAATTTTAAAAAATTAATAAAAATATATAACTTGGAAAACTTTAGTTTATCTTAAATTATAATAAATCCAAAATTACGATAAAATTATATTAATTCTATTTTAAAAAATCAAAACCAAAACACAATTTGAATATTTCCTAATACAATTTTTTTCTCCAAAAATTATTTTCTTGCCATTTGAATAAATTACTTAATTAAAAACTCTTGGATAGAAACCACTATTAATTAAATATTTGCGTTACAAATATTTGTATTTCAAAATCGTTAAACGCATTTTGGAATTAAACTGAAAAAAATCAAAATCATGAAATAGAATATCAAAATTGCTAAACACAATTTGAATAATTTCCAAAATATTTTTTCCAGAAATTATTTTCTTACAATTTGAATAAATTACTTATTTAAGAACTCTGTGATATAAACCACCATTAATTAAATCCTTGTCTTACAAATATAATAATATTATAAATTAAGTTTAAAAAATATTTAACCATAGAAAATTATAAATTATAGAAAAACGATAAATAAATATATATATATGTGATTAAATTCAGTTTAAAAAAAAAAAATTGTTATTCACCAGGAATCAAAACAAACACATAAATTTTTTCCTTAAAATAAAATATTTTGAAAAAACCCGTCAATGTCAAGGGAGCACTTTAAAGACAGACCATATTCAAACAGAGAACTGTCTAAACCGAGAACGCAACAATGGAAGCCTCAGAGCCCAGAGTAGCATAAATACTCTTTAACAATATAGCATTCCACTATGATTAAACATATATTTCAACTCGTAAACGTGAAATATGAGAGTCGAACTCCAAACTGGCATCGAACCTTTGAGTTTTAACACCGTGCAGTGTGGACATGGCCTAGGCTGCAGGGGTCAGGTCTGTGAATATTGACGAAGGGCATCCTGGGAATCGCGATGACTCGTCGTCGAACTTTGGAGCCTCTCTGTGAGGAACTATTGGGGGCTCGGACTGCTGATGCTAGAGTACTAGTTATCAGATGGTATGGTTGGATGGAGTGCTAATGCTACGCCGGGCTGGGCGGAGGAAAGATAGGCCTAACAAGAAGTTTGTTTTTTTAACTTTCAAATAACCCCTGAAATGAATGTCAACGAATTTGAACGTGACTCCAGCTAATTTCATCATAAATTTATTCGACTTCAAATTCTGGTTCAAAGAACCCGGTGACTTCGAAAGTTATTTGATTTTGATTTAAGAGACGTTAAAATAAAATAATTAAGGTCTTCAACCCTATTTTTTTAATTTTTTAAATATTTAATTTTAAAATAATAGTAGGATAGATGGATTAAATTGAAATAGTCTATAACGCGACTTTTTGAAAGTCTTTTTGGCGGGTTTTTCCAGTCGAAATCCGGCAGGAATTTATTGGAATCGCAAGTTTGATAGTTAGTTTCTGCACAATGAAAGTGTCCCAGGGGTTTTCGAGGGTGCTGAATCCAAATAAGCAGTTAAAAACCCATTTTAACTGCGACAAATCAAGATTTAACCTCAATTTCTTCCGCCGGATTCCGTCACCGGAATCTCCAAAAAATCGCATTATAGACAACTCCGATTAAATTTCGGGAGTGCAGAATTTAGGTTTATATCGAGAGAAATTAGATTTTTTTTTTTATAAATTTAAAATTGGAATGGATTTTTTTTTGTTTTTATAAGTTTGAAATTAAAATGGATCAATGCTCATTTTGAAAAACATCATAAAATATTTTAAATAAATTCTACTTATTTTATAAAACATTTTAAAAATTTTACTTATTTTATAAAAAAATTTAAAATTTTTTAAAATGCTTGAATACAAGCTTCTATTATCCATAACTTTTGAGTTAGTTACGGGAGGACTAGCCAAAACAATTCCCTATTTATTTTAAACTTAAAAAATCAATATCATTTTTAGCTTTCAATCACTTTATTTATCCATATAAAATTTTAAATTATTTTATTTATAATTGGGATTGATTTTTTTATTTTTTTATATAAACAACCTCTTAAAAAATCAATATCATTTTTAGCTTTCAATTACTTTATTTATCCATATAAAATTTTAAATTATTTTATTTATAATTGGGATTGATTTTTTTATTTTTTTATATAAACAACCTCTTTCCTACTGGGTCGTAAAACGACTCTAGATATCGTGATAGATAAAATAATTAATTTTATTTAATGCATTCAATAAATTAATATTAATTTCAATGCACGCAGTTTTCATCATTTTTATGTTCTTTATTAATAAGGAAATTTGGATTATTTTCTGACTGCAACTAAATAAAAATATGCTATGCCTTCTTCCAGAGCACATTTTATTCTTCCCTAAATTCAGATCTATTCTTCCCTAAATTCAAAGATCTGATGAACTATTAACTCCTGAAGGATCACAGCCTGTAAGAAATTTTATAAATATGCCTTCTTCCAGAGCACATTTTATTCTTCCTTAAATTCAAAGATCTGATGACGTATCAACTCCTAAAGGATCACAGCCTGTAAGAAACTTTATTATGCAAAATTGTGCTTCCACTTACTGGTTGTATAACGTACCAAACGCTCACCACTTTGGTGCCGGCGTTCTATCTCCGGTCCTTTTCTCATAATTTCAGGAGTCTTCCTCGCAGTTGCTCCATCTGCCAAGCACAGAGTATGATAAATTTGAAAACAGAGTACTTTCCCCAGATATAACGATCATGAAATGTATCCAAAGTGTTAAAACTGTGTTTTGATTAAAAACTGGATTCTAGTACTGTACTGATTGTATATTTTATGCTCTTTCTAACGGCATCAAACTAATACTGTACTGTATGGAAGGAAAAATCAATATTTCCTGAGCCTTTTGGGATAAAGAAACGTTTGCTTTACAATAAGAATGACAAGGGTTGTAATACTGATACATCGAATTTAGGTGATAAGAACAATGTACCCATGGAAATTTAATTAGTCCTCCACGTCAATTTTAATACCCAAAAACAAAAATTACCAGAAAATGATTCTAAGCTGTTTTTCCTTTCCGGTGCTACTGAAATTTCACGGAAAACTACAGGTTTCTCACACTGCCATCTCTCTATCCTTTGAGAGACTTCCTGAACCTGCATATTTGATGGAAGAGACCAAATAAATTAATTCAAGCAAAACGCTAAAAGCTAAAAGCTAAACAACAGTATTTACAAAACTAAACGCAATTTTTTAAACAACGAGATGATTCATTTCACGCATACCATGCTTGGTATGTCAATTGAATAAGGATTCGCCAGAGTTTCCCTTCGGACGTCACTTATCAACTTTTCCTTAGGAACTGTAGGAGAGGCGGCGGAATAAATATTTTGTTCCATGGTTATTTTGCTGCAAATGACCTCTGTAACTGGATTTGAACTTGTAGATCTTTCAGTAGTCTGTTGGTCAGTAGACCTTTTACTGGACGCTTTCTTTTTGACGCTTTCTTTAGTAATTTGCATCCTGGCTTCTACATACCGTAAAGTATCAACATCATTATCTTGTCTTTTTAATTTACCCCCTTTGGCATGATGAGCCAATCCTTCTGCTATCCTTCTTGTTAAGAATTTCTCATTTGCCCATTCCACTGTTTCAGGATCAGATGCATTGCTAGTATCTACTTGAATGTCCTTCTCTGGAAGAAAAGCAAAGGTCTCCCCTTTCTGGGCATTAATTTCAATAACATATGATCCAAGATCATCCGATTCTTCCCCACTGTCAACAGGTGGTTCCGATCCAATGTCTTGGCTTGCTTCCTGTGCAACGAAGGCCCCGGCATTAGTCTGAATTTCCTTTGCTGAGGAAATCTCTGATGAAACCACGGAAGGTGATTCGCTCCCCTGATTTGAATGCAACCCACCTTTGGACTCTGGAACCCAATCTCTCCAACTCTTTAACTTGGCTTGTGCATGCAGAGCCCGAGAAGGAGAGGAAACCACTAGGCGTCTGTGTTCCGTAAAAGGCACATCACTAGCTGATGACAAACGTGCCTTTTCGAAACCATCATCCGCCATTTCTATTGAATTGACCGACTTGGCAGTGTCGGAGGAGCTATGCCTTTTTATAACCGGTTTAGAAGCTCCCCTGTTTATACGCGTATGCAATCTGTGGATGCTGTTTCCCCATTCGTCATCTGACGTATTGCTGCAAGAGGGAATTTGAGGAGTAGAATACAGCTTCTCATTGTTCAATCGAACTGGGCTTTGTAAAATAGTTTCCCTGGTTTCCAGGAACGATTGGAAACGAGAATTAGAGGTCCGTGGAGGCAACCCACTAAGGTCCTGATTCCTTTTAAGCCCCTGCAATATTTTTTTGGCTTTACTAGAGCTTCCAAAAGGCATTTCCAGTAAATCTGAAGAGTGAGCTTGTGGAGAAGTCTCAGACTGTGGGGACGACTGAGCGCTAGATACAAATGTAAGATCCGAACATTTGTTCGGCCCATGGTGAGGAGAGGTGCCAAAGAGAGGATACTCTGTTTGCTTTGAAGAGACTCCAGACTGCCTGTACAGACAAGGTATTCATCACCTTAATTCAAGGAATCCAAGAAGAGTAAAAAAAACTTGCTAAAAGAAGAGTAAAATAAACTTGCTGAAAGGTTGAGTTTAGGCCTTGATTGGCATAGACCCGTATAAACCGAGGTGTTGTATTTCTTTATGAACGTTGAACTTGTGTACCTCAGGTTCTAAATTATAATTTGAAGTCTGAAACTTCAAAATCCCTAGTCCACAATTGGGAAAAAAGTATTTTCAATGTATCAATATATACATGAGAAACAAAATGAATCATCCCCACCCATCCAAACTGTAAAATTGTAATATTAAATACAAACTTATATAAATATTGTCCAGATTCAGTCCGTCTTTACATATGTACACGAGAAACAAATTGAATCACTCCCACCTATCCAAACTGTAAAGTTGCAATATTAAACACAGACTTATATAAACATTTGATACGATAAAGATAGCGGATAGGCATGCTCAACCTTTCCTCTTCAGATATATACCAGAGCCCTCTTTATTCAAGTTTAATCTACCTTTATACATACACGCAAAAAATAATCATCCCCACCCAATCCAAACGGTAGAACTTAAATATTAGGATAAACTTATAAATTGATATAATCAAGATACTAGGATAGGCATCCCTGACCTTTACAATCTAGAGGTATATATCAGAGGCAGGATTATATGGATCTACAATGGTGTTCATATTCAACGAAACCATGCACCCAATACACCGTTTAACCCAATAAACCATTACACGCATGCACACCTGAGCACGACAATTGATGGATCACCCCACTCCCATCAGAGCTATCGAGTGCATCAATAATGTAATACGCAGCCATAATTGTGGCAATGAAGTAATATTAAGCGAGAATTTTCTTTATTTTTCATAGCAATTCTATTTAATGCAAATCAGAGCTAAAAACAGAGCGGCCATAAAAGGCCTGGTGAGATTCAAACCTGAGATTTACAAATGGAGATCCAGTACCGAAGGCTTTGTTCTCAGCAATTCTGGATAAAGGAGTCCGAGGAGGGCTGAGATTTCTGGGCGTCGATCTGGAAGTTACTGAACACTTATCAGATGTTTCTCCTGCACTAAAAACTGGATCTGGATTGAAGATATCGTTGTAAAATTCATCGTTAACATATTTCCTCCTTGTTTCTCCAAATACAGGAATCTCATCAAATAGTCGTAAACGTGAAAACCCACTGGAAGGTGCTAACAACAAACGCCCTTCTCCATGCTCTTTGGGAGATTGCATAAAAGAGATATACCTTGGGGGGCCTCCAAACACATCGTTGTAATCGTCGGCCGAATCTCCTGTGTATGAATTACGGGCCGAAAGCTTGGGTGATACATTTGGATCGAGATTCATTGCTCCGAAGTTTTTCAGGAAACTATAATTCAGTCTTCTGTTATTATCAGAATATGAAAACTCGTAATCTTCCATCTTTTCTATGGCTGGATTTTGAGGATCCGAAGGTCCTTATCTGATTGGCCCAGCTCCAATATTCATCTAAAAAAGGATTTAACGGATAATACAAAGATGCCACAATGGCATAATCGGAGGAAGAGCCGTCAGAGTGAGTCGTAAATACGAAGAACGCGACGGAAACGATATCAAGGGCCCCATGGATGCCGGTCGATCCAATCTCCAGTCAGCGCTTTCCTTCTCAGCCAGCCTCTGAGCTATACTTCATTAAAAACCCTTCAAATAGTACAAAAACATTCCTCTCATTAAAATGTCAACAAATTAAACAAAATGTTCCTGCGCCATTAAAGAGACGCCTAAAATAAACTAGGCTTTGACCATCCATTTATAAATCGCCTATTAAACTCTATTCTCAGCGCATTACCAAAGCATAATCATCGGTTTTGTGGTAATGCAATGATATTCAGTTTAAAGAAATACTGTCCAGCTGCAAATATTCTGGGACCATAAAGGACGACTTGCAAAAATTTGCAAATATTCACCAAAATAATGCAAAATAACGCTCAAGTCCTTTTGGATGCTTGGCCATCAGACATCGTTCTCGTTATTTATCACGGCCATCATTTAACAAAAATATATTTTACTGAAAACCCTTCAAATAAAACAAGCATATTTCTTTATCACTAAAAGAAACAAATACCTGATATGAACTAATAACGGACCATCTAAAACTGAACTTCAAGGGTTTTTACCGTGCTTTAGTACATCAAAGAGCTTTTCCGGTTCAAAACTCGCCTCGACCTCTTCTATTCAGCGCATTCCTAAAGCAGAACTGATGTTTTGTGCTCAGTTTGAAAAATGAAATATTATTCCGCTCTGTGCGAAGTATATAAGGACGAGTTGCAATATTATCCGACTGCGCCCAACGAATACGCCAAACAAAACGATTCTCTACAGCTAACACTCGTCCAACCACAAATATGAAACAATTCCGTGAGGATTTCCCACATTCGATGAAATCTTAAACCGTTTCTGTGCAAAAGCCTGTCGAATGCAGATTATTAATAAAAGAAAACCACTCCTTCGAGTTTATCTGACAGGTTACTTTAGCATACAAACTAAATACGATAGGAAATGCAAAATAAAAGCGTTTCTTTAAGCGTCTGACAGACTTCGGAAGTGCGGGGAAGACCCCCGGCAATTTCGGTCAACAAAATCATTTTTAAAGCGAGGTGTTTCCTCAGCATTTAAATAATCCACTGGAAAAAAGCACGCAATGGTTGTAAAAAATTCTAAATTTCCAAAGCTGTAAAGAAAACTGTCATTTTCGCAACCATTCTAAAAGCTTTGATGCAAAACTAACGATACATCTTCGATCGGCGCTCTTCCTTTTTAATTTTAACATTCTAATCATTAAACTACAGTTTTCCGTTAAATTTTTTCCTAAATATGTAAAATCGGCCCAAATTTTCATCCATCCAGAAACAGACGGCTTACCACAGCATAAAATTTTCAGACATTGAGCTCAAAATGCATAAAAAATTTCAAGCCAGAAAACATTGATCTCGCTAGCAGAATGCCATACCAGGGAAGAACCACCAACCGCAGCGTTTCACCGGTAGAATTTTCAGATGCCAGTTTTTACCTTATATTCAGCCATTCGCCCTAAAATTGGCACAAAAATGCAGTCCCAGAACCAACGAGTTCGCCTGTGACCTCCATTATTGCGATCCCCGCTTATTACATGAACTCTGGAGGGTCTATGCGGGGATCCGTGTCGGAGACGGTCAGAATCCCCATGTCTGGAGCACACCTCCAATATTTCTTGGTTTTCAATTTTTGAAGTGGGGTCAGTCTCCTTGGACGTGCCAAACTAGCGAGGTGATAAACTTCACTATTTTAAGGTTCTTATTTCAAGCGACATAAAGTTTTTGAAAATGTTTTTTTAATTTCTAATTTATTAATTTTATAAAACCATTGTCTCTTTTCTTTTTTTAATGTTAATGATTTTAGTTATCTTAAATTAAATTAAAAACAAAATTTCCATAAGATTAAAATTTGTGAAAAAAAATTAATAATAAATCCTTGCACATTTGCAGCACTACAACCCAACCCAGAGCTCCCTTTTGAATCACTCTGATAGCCTTGTTGCAGATGTTGCAGACCTTTGCATTACCAACCTCTCTCTCGTTGTGCTTTCCCTTCCTTATACTCTGCCTCCCCTCTTTTAGCCTTCGCTCCCTTCTTATGTTGCCTCTTGCCTGCGGGATCTTGATCTAGCCGAGTGATCAATCATGACCAATCTGGCCTCTGATCGTTGCCTTTAACGTCGTTGTCTCAAATGGATCGGCTTCTTGTTTTGTCAAAAAAACTAGATGAGATCCCTAAGGTTGAGATCTCTACTCCACAGGCCCGGGTCTGTGCACTTCAACTAACAGATCGAGGTCTGGTAGCTCAATAGATGGGCTTGTGGGCCTCCCCTAGATGTATTTGTCAATGGATTTTGAACAATTGAAAAATTGTGCTCAATTGTTCAAAATATTCATGGGCAAGTCACTTCTTCATTTTGTGGCAAGGGTTTCTTCACATTTTTCTTCAAGAAAAAAGCAGATCGAGACAAAATATTCCAAAGGGGTTCGTATTTTATGGGATCCCAAGGGCTTTCCTCGGATCGTTGGAGCCCTAACTTCAATATGGACCGTGACGTTCCAACCTTCGTCCTAGTGTGGGTTAAGCTTCCCTTTCTCCCTCTCCATTGTTGGAATGACGCTACTTTTAGAAAGAACATAAATGCCCTAGGGAAATATGTGAATTGTGCAGAGCCTCGTGATGGGCTCTTTTCATGTGCTAGAATATGTGTTCAGGTAGATATAGAAAAGGGTTTTCCTGCAACAATCAATTTAATTTTGGATAGTTGGTCACACATCCAAGAGGTGGATTACGATCAGCTTCCCTTTAAATGCAAGATTTGTCATGACTATGGTCACTTCGCTATAAACTACCCGGAGAAGCCAGAGGAACCTGAAAAGCAAGGCGAATCGAGAGAACAATGACAATGGGCCAAAAGAAGGAAAGGAACTCAAAAGTAACAAGCTCTCCCTTCTCAACAGCGGAATCAAGATCCATCAAAGGAACTCGGCCCATCCTCCCCCAAGGCCATCTCGAACAAGAACAAAGAAGGATCAAGTAAATCTATTTCTCATGGCAACACTAGCAATCAGTTCGACGCTCTATCCAATGAACCTAAGAAAGGTGAGATCCCACATCCAAATTTTTTGATTCCTGATCTTCCTCCAACCAAAATGCTCCCATAAGCACCACTGAACACATCTATGGGTCAAGATCCAAGGACGAGACTGAGCCCACTCAAGATGAATCTTCCGAAGAATATGAAGATTTCCTTTCACCAAGAGAAGGTACTGTGGGGGACCTTTCACAAGTTATACAGACAAGAGATTTGAAGCTGACAAAGCCATGGAGAAAGAGTGTCACTCCCATAGATCTTGAAGGAAATCAAATAGAGAATTAAGGAGTAAATTGAAAAAAGAGAAAGACTCGAGCCATCAAACAACTCTTAAACACATACGAGTAGGATATGCGAGAAGCAAAGGCGCTGGAAAAAATACAAACACAACCTCGTCTAAGAGGGCTCCCCTCCCCGAGAGTAAATAATGATTGTTCTCTCCTTGAATTATAGGGGAGTAGGGTCATTAAAAAGGACATTTGAAATGAAATCTCTGATCATAAAGGAAAATCCCTCTATCGCCCTTCTCCAGGAGACTAAATTAGAGGAACATGAAATTATAGCACAACAGTTCTAATTATGGTATGGCAGTGGTATCTCTTTAGTCAGTGCAAAAGGTGCTTTTGGGGGACTCTATACCCTTTGGTATCCATCTCAATTTTGTCTCATTAACTCTTTCTCCAATGTGCATTGGTTCGCAACATCTTTTCTTGATCTATCTTCAAATCAAGTACGTTAGTTGTCAATGTATATATGTCGGTTCACTTTAGAGAAAAATAAGAGTGTTGAGCTTCTCTTCACAGTCTTTTCTCCTCTAAAATTGGAACTTTTTGTATTCTTGGGGGGTCTTCAATACCATCCTAAATAGGTGGGAGAAAAAAAGGGGATCATATGTCAAAGATCCCTTCCAAGAACAAATGGAAGATTTGATGTCCTGGGCTAACGTCCTAGACATTAAACCAACAAGATTTAAATATTCCTAGAATAACAAGTGGGTTGGCCCCCATCATATAACTGCTAGATTGCACTGATTCCTAATCTCTAACGATGTTCTTCATAATAATTCCTCAATAAAATCCTCAGTTCTTCCATGGAATGGGTTTGACCATCCCCCTATTCCTCTTAATCTCTCTCCTCCGGTGAACTATGGCCCCATCCCTTTCAGATTAAATCCTATTTGAATCAATTACCCAAACTTCCACGAGGTCGTAACTCAGTCTTGGCTCCCTTGTGTAGATAGTAGTCCTATAATGATCTTGGAGAAAAATATCCAAAGATTAAAAAGTTGCCTCAAATCTTGGGCTCAATCTCTAAAGCCAGATAGTTAGGGAGTCATTCAAGATATGAAGTGCACTCTAAGCCAAATTCATTCCGCTATCGGAGAGGATCGTGTATTAGAGGAAATGTTACACCAGGAAAAGACCTTGTTTGATAAATATCATGTGTAGCTGGAAGAGGAAGAAGAGTATTGGAGGTTGAAGTCCCAAAGCACTTGGCTTTAGGGAGGCGACAAAAATACAAAATAATTTCATAATTAAGCTAAGAATAGGGAAAGGAAAAAAAAACATACAAGAAATATTTATCAATGAGGCCAAGGTTGATGACGTTCATATTATAAAGGAAGAGATAGTTGATTTCTTCAACAACCTCTACTCTCAAAGTGACCCTCCTTATGAGGAATCAGAGAACCACATGTTGGAACACATTCCGCATTTTATCTCTAAAGGCATGAACAACCAATTAACTCGACCTCCTTTTGAAGAAGAGATTCGCAACATTGTCTATTCCTTCCACCCTAATAAAGCCCTAGGTCCAAATGGATTCTCAGCTCATTTCTACCAACACTTTTGGGAATAAATTAAGCAAGACTTATGCAAATTGATCAGTTACTCCTTGAAAAATGGATGTATGGGAGGAGCAATAAACTCCTCATTTTTTACTTTGGTTCCTAAAGAAAACAATCCCTCCTCTTTACTCGGATTATGGCCCATATCTTTATGTAATGTCTCTTATAAGATAATCTCCAAACTTATTGCAAAAAGATTAAAAAAGCTCCTCCCCAATATTATTTCTATAAATCAAGGAGGCACTATCCTCGGGACGCAGATATTTAACAATATTATTTTGGTCTAGGAAGCAATTTTCTCCAGTAGAGAGAGACGGGATAAGGGAATCGCCATCAAGTTGAACATGGCCAATGCTTTCGATAGAGTTAGGCACAACTTCCTCTTCAATTTTTTGAGCAAGTTGGGCTTCAACAACACCTTCATTTAGTGGATTTCAATTTGTATAAGCTCTCCCTGGATTTGGTTAATGGTAGAGTCACCAACGTCTTCCATGCTTATCGACGACTTCATCAAGGCTATCCTTTATCTCCCTTCCTTTACATCTTAACAATAGACACATTGAGAAAAATACTTGAATATGAACAAAGCTCATGGCACCTCCCTGGTCTCATATTCACACCAACTATCAAAAGTGCCAACCATTCCCAATTTATTGACGATACTATCCTACTTGAGGATCCTCAGCGACCATAGCTCACAAATTTAAACTAGTGTTAAATTACTGCCTTTTTGCCTTGGGAGTACTAGCTAACTTAGCCAAATCAAAAATATACACATGGAACATCACGGTGACCAAAAGTCTTCAAATTGGTAGCATTTTTGTCTTCAACACTGTGGAAGGTTGGAAAGATTTAAAGTATCTAGGAATTCCTATCTACTTAAAACCTCTTTCTCCCCATGCTTGGCTCTTTGTCCTCTCTAAGATTAAAAATAAGCTCGAACCTTGGGGACCTATATAGCTCACTTGGCAAGCCACGTAATTGTCATCAAATTTGTGTTATCTGCCATCCCTCTCTTAAGTTTTATGCTCTTTTGGCACCTCAACATACCCTTCTGGCTTTGGGGAAGATTATTCGCAAGTTACTTTGGGAAGGAAGCAAAGGCTCTTAAAAAAAAATCATTTGGTTAAATGGGCTACCACTTGAGCTCCTCAATATCACAGAGGATTAGGGATCAAGGACCTAGCCCTAATGAATCAGGCTATGGGAGCTAAACTTTCCTGGAAGATGAAAACAAGCCAAAACTCCTAATGGGTTCAAGTTCTCTCCAACAAATTTTTTCACTCGAGCATTGGGAATAGATTGGAACCTCCCTCCATTCAAAGATCTCGCTCGCCTGCTTAGAGACTCATTTATGCCAGAATGAATCTGATAAATAACCATCTAAGGTGGACCCCAGGGAATGGCTCTAACATTCATCTTTGGTCAGACTTAATCATGAACCGACCCCGTCATCAAGAGTGTGAAATACTCAAGTCGTTGCGTCTCCATCTCACTAATCAAGGGATCTCTTCATTAGCTCAAATTTGTAACTAGATCAATGATGGAGTATGGTCCAGATGGCTTCTCAAAGGTATCCCCTTAGGTCTTTCCAATCTAGTGGATTTGCTCAAAATTAAATTGTCAGGATGTGCTCTAACAGATCGCCAAATGGAAGATAAGTTGGGCTAGAAATCACATGAGTACTCAGTGAAAGTAGGGTACGAAGAATTATTGTTCTCACAGCAAATCCCATCCAAATCATCCATCTAGAAAAAAGCTTTGGCTAAGCAATGTTATTCCCAAACTTAATTCCTTTTGTTGGACTCTCTATAAAAAAAATCTGAAAATCTGAAAAGAAGAGAGATTAGTGGACCATCAAATTTCCCCCTTTGTTGCATGCATGAAGAATCTATCCCTCATATATTTGTATCATGCTCATATTTGCTTAAAGTTTGGGAAGTTGCTTTGGGCCCCTTGTTTGCTCGCTTAAACATGCCCAATGACATTTCTTATCATAATTCAGCGTTCTGTGATCCACAATGAATTGAGAAAAGTCTTTTGGTAGAAATCACATAACAGAAGAAAAAAATTGGCCAACGTGTTTCGAACCAACCGAAAGACTTTCTTAATTTCTTATCTTATTGTAAATTGGCGAAAATTCTTTACTCGATCCTTTTCTGGCATGCCTAGCTTCAAATGGATCTAGACCTCCCTACTGAAGTTTGTCTATTGGCAAATTTGGCTCTCTTGAAACAATATAATCTTCAAGAATGTCATTATCTCTCCCTAGATCACAATAGCTAAAGCTCTCTCACTAGGTGTGGAAACTAACATGGGGAAAATAAAAGACATAGATACTCTATTGGATGGCTAAGAAATACATTAGATGGATTTGCTTGTGACCCGTTGACTCAACTTCCTCTTTCTTCCCTTGCCTATCAACCGACATGTGCAAACTAGAAACTTTGTTTCAATGATGCAAAATTTAAAAATTGGCAAATCATGCAGATAAAGTGGATATTTTTCTTCGATTAAGTCTAAAAAGAATCCAAGGGTGGCAGGAGGGGGAGGGATTTTGATAACTCCTCATGGAAATATGAAAATCAAGTTCGCTTGGGGTTTGGGTAGAAAATGGAATAATCTAGCTAAGATGTATGGCCTCTACATGAGACTTCATTTGGCCATAAATAAGGGTACATCTTCCATTGTCATCCCTAGGGACTCTCTCATCACAATCCCCTATCTTGATCTAGGCCCCCTTCCTAAGAATAACCTCCTTATGCTCCTCCTTAGAAGAATCAACTGCTTATTGTAATCTTTCTCTCACAAGTCCTATTTCCATATTCTTCGTGGGCAAAACAAAGAGGTAGATGCTCAAGCCAACCATGTCTGCCATCTGGAAGAAGTGAAATCCGATGTCAATGGTTCCATTAATTGCAATATAATTCCATGATAGTCTCAAAGAAAGATAATAGTCCCTCTCTTCTAAATAATATGGAAATTTTGAATTTGGTTTGTATAGATTTTTTAATAAGCAAAGCATAAACTATGGTATCGTCCTCCCACACAAGACATCAATGTTGGGAAAATTGAAGTACATTTTGAGGATCAATAGGTGGCACTCTTGGCTGAACAAATCATGAGATGTAGCGGGCTCCATTAATAATGGCATTGGGAACATTTATGTTTGACATGTGCCACAGATTGACATAGGACTCCTTTGTTCTCCAGTATCAATATTTGTACCAAGTCAGGTGGGATGTATATGGGATCACCCTGCGAGAACCCTCAAAGAACCCTATGACAAAATGTCCATCGACCCTCCAGCGTAAGATATGACGGTTCCTAGTAAATGTATTTTGTTATGCTGACGACACTACAAAGTCTATACTATCAATAAATTTTGTTTTTGTTCTAAATATGCTATTAGCAAAAGTCTAAATGTAAAACTTAAATTTCCTCTCTCTTTTTGCCTTGAAGATTTTGTACTTCTACTCAAAATGTAAATCTCCTGTAGTTTTCCGTTACGACGAGGCGCAAAAATAATGGAAAATCCTTATCATTTATGTAAAAAAAATTGTGATTTATAAAAATTTATAAAAATACAATTTTACAATTAATCTCTCATCCATCTATGTATCGTATGTTGCCCTTGGATGGGGTGACTAGTTGGGGGGAGCGGAACGTCTGCCACTATCCCACCTGACTAGTAGGTAGGGTGGCATGGTAAACAGCCCATGCAAATGGCATAACATGCAATTATCATTGAAAGTCGCCAGCTCCATGATAGATAAAGGGACATCAACTAATCAAGGAGTGTGGCTTTGAGCATGAGAGGAGGATGATTGTGAAATCAATCATGACAGAATTAATGTAGAAGGGGGAGTTCACAACCCACCACACATTAGAATTAATATGTAATGAAGGTTTGGTTGAGGGTGACATAAAGAGATTATCGGCAAGGGTGAAGGATAAAATTAGGGATTTTAACATAGAGCAGAGACACCCATTGTCTACGACCCCTACACAAAGGAGGAATGGAGTTTATCGTTGGTGGGGGGATTGTAGTTGGATAATTGAACCTCACAATGAATGTGTGAATGAGGGAGATTTCCTTGGGATGCAGTTAGAACGTGAAATATGGGAATAAGAAGAGAAAAGGGATGGCCGACATAGGAAAATGAGGCAAAATTCCATCTCTCAAGGTCACTTTCATTTTAATGTTTGGAATCTTTCTACTTTGTCTATGTGTGTGTTGTTGTTTATCTAATCCTTTTGGGGAATACCCTCTTTCTTTTTTGGTTCTCTGGGGGAAGCAGGTTATTCTATTTTTGTTGTTTTTCCTCTAGTGAGTTAGAAGGGGAGTAGAGTGTGCCACGTCACAATAATTTGGCCTATAATTTATGTGGTGGAAAATATTTGCTCTAGAATTAGGTGTTACTTTTCATGCTTTGCAGGTTATTTGGTGTCTATTCCTTCTAGATATTGGTTCAATTTTTCTCGTACGTTCATGCCCTTTAGGCATTGGGGATATTGGGTCTAGGTTGTAAGTTTGCTTGGCGAAAGGGGAAATTTAATCCTTGATATTCAATGAAACAATGAAACCAGCCCTCCCACATTTACCTAATTTCACAAGCTCGCTACGATAAACATGAGACGAGTGTCACTATGACATGACCTAACCTCCAAGATCTAGTTAAGGAAGTGCAGCCTACAAACTGAACACATACTGACATCCTATGGGGACTACAAATCACTAAAGAGCTTAACAACCATCCCCAAGTGATCAATCCCTGAGGTAGAACAATTTTTCTCTGACCTAGCACCCCAACCGCACACAAAACAAGGTAAGGGTGTGGTTATAGGCCTCCAACCGCATGCACAAGCCTCCTTCCATGCGGTTATGGCCTAAATCCTTCAGACCTGAGCATGCAGTCCCAAAATCTATGCCACCTTTTTAGGCCAACCTCGAGACCACTAGCCAAAATTGCTTGAAACTTTCCAAAGTGCAATCAAAGGTAATGACAAGGCGACTCAATCAAAACTCAAGCAAGAAATTGACCCAAAAATGCCTAATCCATAACAGGTATTTTTTCAAACATATGGAAAACATGTAAGTTACAGGTCGTGAATGCATATATTATCATAAGTTGATAGTCTTCATGTGAGAATCAATAAGAATGCTCTAAACCTTCTCCAACTAGCTACAACAACACTTGTTAATCCATGTATTCATTGACCATTCGATAGATTAACAAATATGACAAGAGCCATAGATAACATACATCAAATAACCAACAATTAACCAACATAGAAACCATGGCAAATCAACCATGAGTCAACATGATAACCGATACAAGTGCTCATAAATCACAATAGGAAAAATAACTCTTATTAACATATGAAAATGCCAACCAGGTCAAGGACTTCCACGTATCACCCGACCATAGACTAGGTTGAACCAAATCTCTCTTTTAGCCAATCACCCCCACACCATATTCCAAGCATGAATGTGAGATCTCATGGAATAACCCAAACAAAACCAAACTAGGGCTTCCATAGGCCAAACCATCTCAACCCTCATCCACAGTGATTCCACCTCTATAGTCTAAAAATCACTAACATCAACTAGGTCGATCTCTACCCAAGTTGTTTAGGGCTCCAAGAACTAATAACTCAACCCACAACCTTCTAGGGCTCTGGAGCATTTGTTCCAACAACGGCTCCAGAGACTAGTAACTCAACCCATTAAGGGCTCCAGAGCGTTTGTTCCAACCCACATCCATAGGGAACATGAGCACCAATCAGAAAAACAACAAGTGGAAAACCCACAACACCATGTCTATTAGGGAAATGGCAAGGCAAGGCTAAAACCACTGTCAATCCAGGCAAATCTCCATGCTAATGACAACACACAACCAAAGAATCACATGCATTTACCATGAATCCAAAAATCAACAAGGAAATCATACATGCAACATATTACCTACAGAGCAATCCAACTGTAGCTGCTAATCCAATTGTTTCCTTGTGCTCCTTGCTTTCCTTTGCCTTCTTTCTCCAAATCCAAGTGAATATTAGAGTACTCCAAGCATGTTCCAATAATGCTCTAAGTATGCAAGAGTATGAGGGAATGAGAGGATGAGAGTGTATTCGATTCCAAAACTATCAAAAAGCTAGAAATAGTTTCTCTGAAGCCTTTTTATCATTGATACCTCTATTTTCTTCACTTTCCCTCTAATTTCCCTTGCATGCAAATATGTGTCTCTTCACCTTCCTTTTCTCCTATTTTCCTGTATTTTCATAAATAAATGTCAATTATTTCCTCATTGCCTTTACCAATGCCTTTCCCAATTTCCATAGCCATTAATTAATCCAAGTTATGCCCATTAAAGTGTTTTTCCCAACATTCAGCTTGGACTATGTGTCCCATGAGCTTGATATTATTTTACTTGCATGAAAAATCAACCAGGGGCTGCTACAAACCCCTCCCCCATAGGGGAACACCATCCTCGGTGTTCTATGACACCTATGACCAGCAAACCATTGAAAACAAAACATACTGCCCATGGATCTTTAGAACATAGCTCGATGTAGTGTTTACAATGACATTCTACTGAAAATAAAAAACAAACATATCGCTTATTGGAGCTTTATAACACAACTCATTGCAATATTTACAACAACATCCATATAGATATACATATACATATACCAAAACTCATTTGCTTAAACCAGTAACTACTGAAGGATATAAAGCCTGCATCTGATTAGCCATCTTCCATGTAGCTTCATCGGGCCCAAAGTGCTTGCACTGCAATTTGACATGCTTGATTGCTCTATTGCAGAGCATGAGTTGTTCCCATTGCAATATGCATTATGGTTCTTGCTGGAATTCTCCCTTTGGTTGCACCTGCAATACAAACTAGTCAATCATATGATCAACATCCTGGACATATCTCTTAAGCAATAAAACATGGAAAACATCATGGACTTTCATTTTCGGAGGCAGTGAAGCTTAGTAGGACACTGGTCAAATTCTCTCGAGGATCTCAAAAGGCCCGTAGTACCAATTTTCCAGGTTGGCACATGACCCAATCCTCAAGGAGATCTTCTTGGGCTTGATGCACAAGTACACATGCTCCCCAACCTAAAACTCCTTGAATGCTCTATGTTGGTCTGCATAACTCTTCTGCTTGTCCCGCGTTGCCTTCAAATTCCTCTTAATAACATGTATTTCTTGTTCCATCTCTACCAACATATTTGGTCCAATCAATAGCTTGTTCACTGGATCACTCCAGCTGATAAGAGTATTACAAATCCACCTGTAAAGAGCCTCAAATGGACTCATTCTCAAGGATTCTTGATATCCACTGTTATATGAAAACTGCACTAGTGAAAGGTACTCTTTCCACTTCCTATGCTAATGCATAACATACATCCTCAACATATCCTCAAGAGTAATGTTAACCTTTTGTGTTTGTCCATCTGTTTGCAGATCATAACTTGTACTGAAAGCTAACTTTGTTCCCAATCCTGAAAACAAATCCTTCCAAAACCTGGAAGTGAACTTGGCATCTCTGTATGATATAATCTTCTTAGGAACACCATGTAACCTCACTATCTCCCTGATGAAGATCTGAGCTACCTCACTAGCTGAATTCATAGATTTAACTGTAATGAAGTGAGCTACCTTACTTAACTTGTCAACCACAACCAATATGGAATCATGTTGTCTCGATGTCTTCGGTAAACCTATAATAAAATCCATGGAAATGACCTCCCATTTCCACTCTGGAATTGGAGTAGGCTATAATAAAACACCTAGATGCTTACACTCTGCTTTTACCTATTGACTGTCCAAATATCTCATAACAGACTGAACCACCTCTTTCATTAAGTTCAGCTAATTATATAACTTCTTAATTACTGTCAAGGTCTTCTGATATCCTGGTTGACCTGAATACGACTTGACATGAAACTCCCTCAAGATAAGCTTCTTAAGATCACTGTTATTTGACACATAAATATTGTTCTTGAATATGACCAAGCCATCTTTCATGAGGTGATACTGCTCATCCCTATCACCTTCACCCTGTTACTACAACCTGTGCCTTGACTACTAGTACCTGTCATCATGATGTCCTACCTTCAAGATCCGCTTCTGCAAGTTTGTCCCATAAGAGCTCACTGTTGCTATATGACTCACCTTCACTCTTCTACTAAGAGCATATACAACCCTGTTCTCCTTGCCCTTGACGTACCTGATCTTGAAGTCAAACTCACTAAGGGTAGCCAACCATCTATCTTGCCTAACATTCAGATTGGGTTGGTCAAACAAGTACCTCAATCCACTATGATCACTCATCAAGACGAACCTCCTGCCAAGAAGATAATTCCTCCACATCTTCAAGGCATGAACGATAGATACCAACTCAAAGTCGTGAGTCACATAGTTCTGCTCGTGATCATTCAACTTCCTTGATTCATAGCATACCACCTGCCCTTCCTTCATCAGGACCCTGCCAAGTCCTTCCTTGCAAGCATCTGTACAAACCATAAACTCCTTATCAGGATCTGCAATCTTCAAAACTGGAGAATTTGTAAGCAAATGCTTCTACTTCTCAAAACTAGTTGCACACTCCTTAGTCCATTCAAACTTCTTCCCTTCATCTCCAAGGATGTAATAGGATAGGAAATCTGTGAGAAGTTCATGACGAACCTCCTATAGTAACCTGCTAATCCCATGAATGATTTTACGTCATCCACATTCCTAGGAGTTGGCCACTCCATGATAGCTCTGATCTTTTTCGGGCCCACTATTATACCTTCCTTGGAAACAACATGCCCAAGTAATGAACTTCAGCCTAAAATAAACTACACTTGTTGAGCTTGGCATACACCTGATGCTCTCTTAACACTCTTAACATTGTTTCCAGGTGCTCTGCATGCTCGTCCTCATTCTTAGAATATATCAATATGTCATTAGTAAACATTGTCACAAACTTGTCCAGATAAGTATGCAACACATTGTTCATCAAACACATGAAGGTAGTTGGAGAATTTGTAAGACCAAAAGGAACCACCACAAACTCATAATTCCCGTACCTAGTACAGAATGTGGCCTTGTAAATATCTTCTTATTTGATGTGCACTTGATGATATCTTGATCTTAGATCAATCTTCAAGAACATTGTTGCTCCCTTCAATTGATCAAACAAATCATCAATCCATGACAAAGGATACTTGTTCTTGATTGTCACCTTGTTACCCTGCCTGTAATTAGTGCATAACCTAAGAGTATCGTCCTTCTTCTTCACAAACAATACTGGTGCACCCCAAGATGACACACTTGGCCTTCTGTATCCCTTATCAAGCATTTCCTTAAGTTGCAACTTCAATTCCACCAACTCTGTAGTGCTCATCCTGTAAGGTGCCTTTGATGATGGTGTTGCTTCTAGCACCATTTCAATAGAAAAGTCCACTTCCCTATGAGGTAGTAACTCTAAAATATTTGCAAGAAACACATCCTGAAATTGCTGCAAAACATGATACCTCTTCAAGACTTCAGCATCCTCGACATCCTTCCCTTCATCACTGGAAATATGAACTGAAAATAATACACATCCCTTCCTGCAACTGCGCTTTGCCTTAATAGCTATAACCATTCTCACTAATGTAGGCTTCTTCTTTCCCTGCAAGAGTCTTCTTTCCCCATCATCATCCAGGCACTCAGTAGCCTTGTCATAGCATTCTACCTTAGTCATGTGAATGTACAACCATTCAATGCACAAAAGCATACTATATGATCCCAAAGGAGCACATTTAGATGTGTTGAAGTAGTGATGACTTGTGATAGGTGATGACATGAGACTGATGACATGGACTACATGATGATGTGGCAGTGCCAAATTGTCCTTCTTGTTGCTTCTTTCTTTTTGTCTTCAATAAGAGATGTATCTAATGCTTCTTCTTCATGAGAGATATGCTTTGTTCTTCATATCTACCCTCCAAAGGGTTGTGAATCATATGGAGTCTTCATGCGGTCATGATCTTTAGTCTTTTGTTGTAATCTAGTGTTCCTTCTTCTTCTTGTCTGATGATCACCATATCTCCTCAACTCCTTAGGTGTCTTCTAGTATGTCCTCCTTCTCCATCTCCTTCTTCATCGTCCTCCCATAACATGATAGAGTTCATGCATTTGCAATCCACTCATGACAAGACGACATTAGTCTGATAAACCCCTAGTCTAAGATGTTGCATGATGATCCACTGAATGAGTCGGAACTGAGTAGCAGGCTGAGGGAGAGGCTCAGTGACTGCACAACTACACAGCTTAGGCAGTTAAGGGTCAAGCTTGAGACTTGATATTGCGCAATGCGCAGTTCAGGCTTGGACTAGGAAAAACGATTGCGCAGTTGGGGAGCTCAGGGAGCCAGGCTGAGGGCTTTAACAATAATTTTTTGTTGGCATTATGAGATAAGTGTTGTCCTTGATGGCAAACCTCACTGATGACAAATCATAGTACAGAAGGTCAGCAACAAGGAATTGATGATCAGACTATAAGAAGAAGAGAAAGTTCATACATGCAGGTTCGTTAAGCCCAAGTCGCGTGTACACGCAGGTTGGCTTCATCAAAAGCGCGTGTATGTGGAAAAGTACCTTTGGTCCATGGCGGTTAGTCCTTGGAAGTTGTGCCTATGGTTTCGGACCATTGTGTCTCGACGGGCGTGTCGATCCCTAGTTTTGAAGTTGATGGTATTGTGTTACTATGGTTTTGGCTCTTGGTATTGAGCAAGGCCTAAGGCTATATAAGGAGAAGGAAATCATTAGGCAAGTGTATCTGAAATGTCTTGAATATCTGATGAAGCATTAGATCCAGTATGTAGGGTTATGGGTTGATGATGCATTGCTTGATCTGAGCTAAGGAGAGATCTCACCTGTTGATGGAGAACTAGATCTAAGGAGAGATCGGGATCAAATGGTTTGAAATGAACTATCTTTATGATGCTTATTCTAGATCTACATACTGACGCATGTATTGTTCTATAAGTATTATGAGTATGATTGATGTCTGGTACAGCTGCAAGTTATGAGAAATTATTTTTAGATCTGTACGCGGGTTGTCTTTGGCGAAAGCGCGTATACACGCGGGTTTGATTCATCAAAGTAGCGTATACATTGTAAAGCTTGATACTTGAAGTTGCAGATGGGTCTGATGGTTATTACAGAGTTCTGTGTCTGCTCTGTGTTCTGGTGACGGTGTTGTTAACAGGGTTTCAGTGATTCAGAGTTTGATGATTGTTTTGAGCTTCAATGATATTTATGGGTCCAGTATGAAAATTGGATGAAATGTGGCCTTTCAGATTATGTGTTGTGCTTCAGTGTATCCAGTCTGAAAATTGATGAAACGTGGTACCTGGAGGTGAGAAGATTGTAGGCAAGCACCTACGTACTAGTATCTAAGCTAGTACAAAAGCTAAAGGAGATCTTTGGAGCATTGTAGCAGGTAGCAGCCTGCGTACTAGTAAATGAATCGGCTAGTACAAGAGAAAAGGGGGTTGTAGCTCCCGTACTGGTATAAGACTGCACCAGTACAAATATTGTAAAAGGATTTTCTTATTAAGAAGAAGATTGAGATGACTTGCAGCAGGTGGTTTTCACCCACATTGGGTTTCCACCTTATATCTTTGTGTTCATGTGTGTGGCTCTTGTGTGATGTTCTGTTCTGTTATTCTGCACCTGTTTACTGTTAATATGCTTAATAATGATCTGATGCATTTACTGAAGATTAAGCTAACTGAATTATAAGATCTCTGGATATACGCGAGTTTCATTAGACACAGTGGCGTGTACACGCGGGTTCACTTAATTGAAGTAGCGTATATGTTTCTGAGTATGAAATTGAAAAGTTTGATTGATCTGATAATACTGATTCACCCCCCCTCTCAGTATTATTTCCAACATTTTTCCCATTACATAGTTCTGGAAGATAGAGGAGCCCAGGTGATCGCGCAGTTCAAGAGCTTAGGGATGAAGCTTGAGCCTTGAGACTGCGACATATGTAGTTCAAGTTGGATTGTGCAGGAAGATTGTGTAGTTTTGAGGCTCAGTGATTCAGGCTGCAAGGTTTTGCACTATTTCTGTCAATTGTGTAGTTATGGGAGGCAAAGTAGATCTAGTGATTGCACAGTTCAATAGCTTAAGGTTTGGGCTTGAGCTTAGAGACAGCGCAGTGTGTAGTTGGGCCAGGTTGGAAGGCTGAATTACACAATTTTGGAGGCCAAGGCTCGGGGTTGAGCACTAAAATTGTGTAGTCCTGGAAGGCAGGAACTATGCATTGTAAAGTGTCAAGAGGTAGGGTTGCAGCTTGAGGGCTAGGACTGCATAATGCGTAGTTCAGGAAGGTCGGATGAGGCTAAGTTATTGGGAATTTTTTGAAATTTGGCTAAGTGTGGGATTAGTGAAACTGATGTGAATAGTGATAGGACTTGACTGTGATCACACACTTAGAGTGCTTGACGACACAACATAGATCATTCAAAACACATTAACAACATACTTACCTCGGTGCGACAACTTACAACAAGTGTGACACTAAAGATACACTTTGTGACGACCATGACAACACTTGTGCGACAATGCTTATAACTTCGTAAATGAATGCGATGAAGGTTTACATGGTAATATCAACTCATTTACACAAGGAGAACCTGTTGAAACCACCAAAACAAGATTATGTGCATTGTGCAACACTTAACATGCCAGAAGACAACAAGTACTAAAGTGCAAACAACACCTGTGATATGTGAATGACAGTGAAAGCAACTCGTGCCAGAGTGAAGGTAACATGAAAATGACCCTAATTAGAGTGAAAGAAAGCAGAAGAAACAATCGAAAACATGATAACGACACTCATGAAAACAAAGGTGTGTGAAAGCAATAATTTGCAAAACTCACCGAAATAGAAGTACAAACGCAGCTAGAAGTGAGAAATTGTCGATGTGAGTGCGCATTGACTGTCAACGTGGATTGGACATCGCACAAGCACAATCTTGATGGAACGTGTTATGCTTGTTCAAGCTTCATAAAAGAATGTGCTCATGGACTTGTTGCAGACTGAGCAGGTGTGAGAAAGTGACTTCGACACTTCTAATCCAAGAAGGGATCTGAAAAGCATCAACTGAACAAGAAGTGACTATAGAACGATCGATCGCAAGATCCACAGTAGGCTCCAAACTTCAAGTGTAGGCAAAATTTTAGAGGGTGTTTGTTGTAGCGACAACACTTGGTGACACACTGGTAGAACTCCAACTTCTCTACCTTAGTTAATTATTTTGTGTAGGGTCTATTTCTTTAGGGCGTATTGGTTCATTGTTGAGATTATCATGGCTTCCCCATTTTCCCCATGCATAAACATAGTCCCCTTCACTCCTTTACTCAGTTATACATAAACATAAGGTCAATGATCACACAATGTTTCAAATAAGGAAAGGGTAATGAAGTTTGTGAGCTTCATATTTTCAGAGTGTAGTTTTTCATCCTTGGTGTTGCTCTGTTGCTAACAGGATTGGACAGTACCCCAACGAAGTCACTTCAGGAACACAAACACTGCTCCATTGTTAGCGATCCTGAACATTACACCAGCAGAGTTGCTTGCTTCACCTCTTTGCGCAGGAAGGCTTTCTCTTCTTTCACCTTTATTTATTTATTTATATAGGATTGTGCATTGAAATGTATTTAATTCATGGGCGGGATAGGTATCCCGATGTATTGAGAGCACGAGAGGTTGTCCCTTCCGAGCATCATATATAAGACCTCTAATATTGGTTTACTTGTTTAGATTTTCCCCTTTCCCTTCTCTAAAGGCCGAGTGTAGGCATGAGGTTTCCATAATAGACATGGAGATCATGGTTTGACATAAGGATTTCTTAACGGAAGGATCATATTTTACGTCAGAACATCATTAATCAAAAGATGTAACCAAGACAAGGAAGAAGGACATAGAGTTAGCCAAATGTTGTAGTTTCACAAAGTCCTTTTCTATTTTTACACATTGCCTTCTTGAGCCAACAAAACACCTTCATGCAAGGTCTCACAAAACGAAAGGAAAGACAACACATAACAAGGAAACAAAACCAAAAGACAAGACAGAAAGTGGCTAAACCAAACATGATGTGAAACCAAAACCAGAAAACACAAGACAAACTACAGGAAATGAATGCAGGATGAATGTGCAGGTAAACTAAAATGCAACTAAACCTACTCCTAACCTAACTAGCTAGAAGGTCGGGGTCATGTATAATGGAATTTCCAATGTAGCCACCGTAATTGTTCCCAACTTGAAATCACAAAGATGTGATCGATTAAAACAAATATAAAACAATGTGCAATGGAAAAGATAAGAGCTTGTATAACTTGCACAAAAAAATGAAGGTATTTCCTGTCATCAGAAAGATATGTCAAAGTTACTACTTTTAAGCAATTCATATTCTTACCTTTCTGATGAATATCATAACTAAACAAACCTTGGAAACTTCTTGTGAATGCAACATCATCTATGTCATCCATTTTAGCAAGCACGAGAAAAGACTGAAACTTGTTATTACAAAAGGAATTGTTAAGTAAGATGCTTCTAGGTAATGATAGATAAGATCATCAAACTTCAAACAATCCTCTTGAAAATTTTGAAATATCTGAAAATATGAATTTGCAATTAAAAGCATGATATCAGGATGAGAATCTTGTGAGATACAGTTGACCTGATCATATTCAACAGACTTGTCAAGATAGTGAGGCCCGACATGACCATCAACGAAGGTTGAAGTGCCTCAACCATTTGACAAGTACTCAAAGGATGAGATGTGAAACCATGAAGATCAAAGAATGTAAAATAATTGTCATTGGTTGTGATGAAAAATGGTAAGATGAATGACAGTGATTAGACCCAGAATCACGATCAGATGGATTGATTAAAACATGAGATTCCCAATTTGTAGTTAACATAGACATATCAAAATGATCAGCTTTGCAAATGATCTGAATAATAGAACCAACTTCCTCGCATGTCAGATGCGACAAACCATTTCCCTGTAACTGATGACAAATTGTACAAGCGTTGTAATCATCGAAAGAATTTAAAAGGGATGCCATCACAACAAACATATGAGACAAGTCATGACATAGTGAACGAAGAAGAATTTGATTTGCACAATAACTCATGCATTCATTCGCACTCAAGAGAATTTCAGGTACGATGAAGGGAAAGGCTTGCAATATAACATTCGCAAGAGAAACCAGGAGCTAACTATGGAGAAATGAATCTAATAGGAATGATTCCTTGAATCAAAGATAGTCTTTGAAATGATCAACTTCGCAATTCCATGACTCTATGAGAGAAACATTTTCCAAGCCCAAGTTTCATGCAAGAGATTTGCATGAAGATGAATCAACCGAAGAACATATTGAATTTGATCATAAGTAAAATCTTGAAAATTTGAAAGAATACATCTGGAATACCAAGCATCTTTTAAAAATAAATTTGCATCGAGTGAAACCATGCAAAGAGAACGATGGTGCAAGAGAAACCAAATCTGGCTTAGTTCAGGGGGATCACCAAAGTTGCGAGATCCTCACATAACCATCAACGAAATTTGAAGTGCCTCGACTTCCTAACAAGTTCCAGAACTTTTAAAGATTGTAAAATCACATTTTGAAAATTGAAATAGATCGTGTATGGTGTGAGGATAGTTGCTACCACTGGTTTCAATAAGACCACTACTCACTGAATGGAAACAATCTATGTCACTCATTTGACCCGATTTCTCAACTTCAACAACGAGATTACTCAAGTTGAAAGATTATTTTGATCGCAAATCTGAAGATGTATGAATTGGAGAAATTTCATGAGCAAGTTAATTTGAAGGTTTGTCTTCATGCTAGAGAAGAGATGACGAGCGATGGAACTAGTACTCAACGATTTGATTATTTTCATTTTCATCATATATAATCTCCCCACCTTTTGTTGATTGAAAAGTTAACTCATCATATGAATAATTTGAAGAGCCTGGATTATATCTGTCACAAGTAGATGCATTGAAAACTGTAGAGCACAAGGGATAGTGAGAGGAAGAGGAAGTTTCGATAAAACAATATTCTTTGACATAATGAAATTCTAGATCTAAATTAAAATCTTCATGAGAAATCGAAAGATAAACTGGTGCACTTGGGAATTAGTCATCGCTTACCTCAACCAAATTATCACCATTAGAATGTTTTTTGCCCTAGGCTATGGATTTATTGGAATAATTGATTGCATTTGATTCACTAGACATATTATCAGGTTGAAAATCATCAAAAAATGGAATTGCATCATCTTAACACGGGGGACTTTGAAAAAGAGAAGAGAGATCAAAAGTCTCTTCACATTCCTCCTCCTCTATCAGTGTAATGTGACTACCTTGTATTTGATCGCAATTTGAACCAACAACTCAAAAATCAGGAGAGCATGAAGAGCTAATTGGTGGAGCAAATTGATCATGCAGATTAGGACATGCAAATTCATGACATGTAGATGATAGAGAATGAAATATGTACCTTGAAGAAGTAACACTTTCAATGGAACCAAATTCAAGATTGATGTTAAGAGTGTCAATGTCATCTTGAGGAATGAAAGGATTAGCCTTCATCCTAGGCTCCATGAGCCACTTCGGGGTTTCTTTTATTAAATCTAAATCATGAGAAGTAGGAGGATGAAGATATGGCTTAGGAATTTGATTTGTGAATCTCCCAAATTTATTATCATCACAAGGAGGCACCCACATTCGAACTGAAAAGGGAGGAGGACAAGGAACAAAAGGCATTATAGATTCATCCTCTGAAATTAGAGATGTCTCGTGATTTACAATGGTTTGGGAAGTAGAAACATCACGAGGTTCAGATTCACCGTGCAAAGAGATGTGAACCAAACACTCAAAATTTTGCTTAAATAAATCCCAATCTGTGTCTTCTTCAGGAAATTCATAACAAAGGTGAAGGAATCGATCAAACAAATCCTTAACTGATTCATTAGGCTTCATTTTTAACTGATTGATTCTTTTAAGAACATCTCGGTAATCATACCTATTGAAGGATTGATAAATTTCCTTAAGCAAATGATGAAAAGAATGGATGGAAGAATATGGTAAGGTATGATGCCATCGATTAACACGACCTTCAAGGGTGAGGAAGAGAGCCACACAAGAAAAATCTTCATTATTGATTTCGTAATGTTTACAAAATTTAAGAAAATTAGAAATGTGCTCGATTATGCTATTCCATCCTCGCAATTAAATTTAAATTGAGACAAGTGGTAAAGAGGCTCATCGAGGATTAACAGTTTACCAGAAGATAGGTTGGAAAAACATCCCGAGAGTATGATTTGAGGATGATCCATTTATGATAAGAGATTCAAAACAAACTCAATAGGCACAACTTGTCATTTGGCCCTCCTTTTAGTGCCATTTTGTTGAAGGTTCTTGAAATCCATTAACCAAGGGGGTCTCCCCGATCTGAAGTCCCAATTAGACTTCACAATATTTGGAATAGGAGCCCCATCCAAGATATTAACCTGACTACCATATATTCTTATAGGTTTTCCTTGGCTACAAAGTTCAAAACAAGAGAGTTATGCACAGGTAATCGCGGATCAATAAGTGAGTATGCCTGGTGCGTGTTCGGTTGTATGTGTGTTAAGATTCTTCTACCTTGGAGGGAAAGGAAGGTGAGCCTCTAAGAGAGACGTAATAGTACCACCCTAGTAAAGAAACACACACACACATAAAAAGATTCGTCTAATATCCAATGGGATAGTCCACAAAGATGCGACGGTCATTACAACCATTATAAACAAGAAAGATTTGTCTAACATCCAGCGGAATAGTCCACAAGGATGCGAGAGTTATAACAACCATTATAATACATTCTCAATTAGATAAGCACTAAAATAGTCGAAATAGTTTAGCTACTTTAGTACAAGTGAAAGCAAACATGAATCATAAATATTCACATAATAGTGTTATAAATATTCACAATCCATGCATGAAAATGTGTTGGCCATCAGGGTTCAAGTATTAAGTCACAAGACACATGTATACAATGAACATAACTAGCCCCGATAGTGGAGCATTGGAGCCACTCCTTTCTCCCTAAAAGAACTAGCTTGTCTCTCTAATGCCTTGCTAGAGGAGCAAAGGTGAAAAAATCCTAAGGTGATGTTTCACCTTCCTTGTGACTCTTTGACTACCCTCATGACTCTTTGACTTCCTATGACTTTTCAACTTTCCATGACTCTTAAAATTCAAAATGTGTCCTTTGGACTTCCACTTTACAATACATTTTGAATAGGTAATTACATAATCCACAATAATGATGTGGCATACGATGACTTGTGAGAGGACATGACATGAGACGGATGACATGGACTACATGATGAGGTGGCAGTGCAAAGGTGTCCTTCTTGTTGATTCTTTCTTTTTGTCTTCAATAAGAGATGTATCCAATGCTTCATCTTCATGAGAGATGCTTTGTTGTTCTTATCTACCGTCCAAAGGGTTGTGAATCGGATGGAGTCTTCATGCAATCATGATCTTTGGTATTTTGTTGCAATCTAGCGTTCCTTCGTCTTCTTGTCTAATGATCATGTTATCTCCTCATCTCCTTAGGTGTCTTCTAGCATTTCCTCCTTCTCCATCATCTTTCCATAGCATGATAGAGTTCCTGCATTTTCAATCCACTCATGACAAGACGACATCAACCCAATAAACCCCTAGTCTAAGATGTTGCATGATGATCCACTGAATGAACCAGAACTGGGTGGTAGGCTAAGGGAGAGGCTCAGTGACTGCACAACTACATAGCTCAGGCAGTCAAGGTTCAGGCTTGACTCTTCAGACTTCGCAATGAGAAGTTCAGGCTTGGATTGAGCAAAAATATTGCATAGTTGGGGAGCTCAGGGAGCCAGGTTGAGGGCTTGAACACTGATTTTTCCCATTGCGTAGTTTTGGAAGACAAAGAAGCCGAGGTGATTCCGCAGTTTAAGAGCTAAGGGCTAAAGCTTGAGCCTTGAGATTGCGCAATGTGTAGTTCAAGTTGGACTATGCAGGAAGATTGCACAATTTTGAGGTTCAATAAGTCAAGTTGTAGAGTTTTACACTGTTTCTATCAACTGTGTGTTTCTGGGAGGCACAAAAAGCCTGGTGATTGCACAGTTGCGTAGTTCAAGAGCTCAGGGTATGGGTTTTAGCTTAGAGACTACGCAGTGTGCAGTTAGGCTAGGCTGGAGGGATAAAGTACGCAATTTTGGATGCCAAGGCTCAGGATTGAGCATTGAAACTACACAGTGCGCAGTCTTGGAAGCCAAGAATTGCACATTGCACAGTGTTAAGAGGCAGGGTTGCAACTTGAGGGTTGGGAATGCGCAGTTTAGGAAGGCCAAATGAGGCTAAGTTGTTGGGATTTTTTTGAAATTTATCTATGTGTGGGATCAGTGAAACTGATGTGAATAGTGATATGACCTGATTGTGATCACAAACTTAGATTGCTTGGAGAAACAACACAAATCATCCATAACACATTAACAACATACTTCCCTGAGTGCGACAACATTTACAACAACTTATGACAAGTGTGACTCTAAAGATACACTTTGTGACAACTGTGACGACACTTGTACGACAATGCTTAAAACTTTGGAAATGAATTCGACTGAGGTTTACATGGTAATATTGAGTCATTTACGTAAGGGAACCTCTTGAAAGCACCAAAATAAACTTATGTACATTGTGAGATGCTTAACATGACAGAAGATGACAAGTGATAAATTGTGAACAACAATGAAAACAACACATGCAAGAGCGAAGATAACATGAAAACGACACTAATTAGAGTGAAAACAAGCAAAAGAGACAACTGAAAACATGAAAACGATGCTCATGAAAACTAACTTGTGGGAAAGCGACAGTTTTCAAAACAATGAAATAGAAGTACAAATGCAACTAGAAGTGATAAACTGTCAACGTCAGTGCGACTAACTATCGACATGGATTGGACATCGCACAGGCACAGTCTTGATGGAACGTGTTATACTTGTTCAAGCTTGCGTAAAATAATGTGTTCATGGACTTGTTGCTGACTGAGTAGGTGTGAGCAAGTGACTTCGACACAACTAATCCAAGAAGGGAGCTTAAAAGCATTAGCTGACTAAGAAGTGACCACAGAATGATCGATTGCAATATCCACAGTAGGATCTAAAATTTGAGTGTAGGAAAATTTTTGGAGCGTGTTTGTCATAGCGACAATAAGTAGACATACATTAAACTCAAATGCATAATCTCTCACTCAATGATGAACTATTTTCTTGGTCCCGGTACCCAACTATACCAACCAAGATTCTGCATGCATGTTTTTATTCAAGCAACACTTATCCACCAAGTCAGGACTGATATAACTATTGTTTGATCCAATGCCAATCAAAATAGAAACAAATTGGTCACAAATCTTACCTTCCATCTCAATAATGGATGATTGATGGACTGCCTCGCTGTTATCAAGTGTTGCATAGATCCGAGGAATACTCTACCCAACATCTCCAACTGTTTGTGCCTCCTAGGCACTATAAATCTGAGGTTTTCCACCATGATGTTGTGGACAATCTCTCATGCAATGCTCCTTAGGTTGAGACCCATGTCCTATGTCAACTGCATTGAACTTACTATATGAAATTGCATTCTCCTTGTTACTTACATCTTGAGGTATTCCTCGCTTCTTATCACATTTTCCTTTAGTCTTGGCATTCCCCTTCCAATCACATTTCGGCTCATACTTATGCTTAGACTGCTCACAAGAATGCTTCAAATTTCCAATGAATTCCTCCATTGATGGAGGCTCATCATACTCGATCTGATCCTTGAATGTTATATGCAACCCACTGATGAATATTTGAACCTTTGTCTTCTCATCCTTGAGGTAGGGTAAATACATCAACAACTCTAGAAACTTAGTTGTGTACTCTTCATCTGTAATAGACCCCATCTCAAGCTCATATAACGCCTTAGCCTTTCCATCGTAATGCCTCTCGTATAAGCACTTCTTTCTGAAGAGTCTCTTAAACTCATTCCAACTCAACTCCTCTATCTTGATGCCTTTGACATGCTTCACATCTTCCCACCAGATATATGTTTTTCCCTTGAGACAAAAAATAACTATCTTGGCTTTCATATTCTATGAATAACCATGTAGCTCGAAGAACTTCTTCATCCCAAGCAACCATGCTTCTACATCTTTTGGTTTCTTCAACTCTCTGTCAAATGTATAAGGCTTGGATTTCTTCAACCCATTAGGCAAATATTGATTCTCACTCCTCCTATAAGGATGATAGAGGTGATGACCATGATGTCTCTCTAATCCAGAACTAGAATAGACCCCATAACCACTACCTCTCATGTTAGGTGTATCCAATCATCTTCCACCTCTAACCATGTCATCCCTATCCAACTTGTGTCCTCCATGAGACCTACTACCATACACCCCATTAGTCCTTTCCTCCCATCCATAACTAATCCGTGGTTATCATGTCTTTGAAAATTTGATAAAATCTGAAGGATCACTGCATTGAACTCTACTTGTTTTTTTTTAGCTCTGGCAAGTCTTTCTTGTGACTGAATGATCCTGTCATTATCTGCCTTATTACTTCTAATTTTTGCCTTTAAAATTCTCTGTGTATTTGTTATATTAGGAGAGTACTCATCTCCTTGTTACTCAGTTGATCTATAAGGAGATTCATGTGAACTGTAATCCACCATTCTGCTCATCATCTGATCTTCTATTTCCTGTAAACATACCATGTTAGATAAACCAAATATAAACATAATCAAAATCATACCTTAGTGATGTTCAGGGGAGGTTATCTCGTCTGCAAAATCAATCCAAATTAGCACAATATATGCATATATAATGACATCAACATATCAATCATCTCAATATCAACGTGATGACACAATACTACAACAATGACCATCACCATGCATGCATAACAAACATATCGACAACTAACAAGCACGCATAACAATCACACCTAGCCCATCCAATCTAAGTGTTTGAACTTGAAAGCTATGAAACCACCGCTCCCACATTTACCCAATTGACAAGCTTGTCAGGGTAAACATGCGAGGAGTGTAATTATGATATGACCTGACCTTCAAGATCCAATTAAGGAAGTGGGGCCTACAAACTGAACACATACTAATATCCTAGAGGGACTACAGATCACTCAGTAGTTGAACAACCACCCCAGGTGATCAATTCCTGAGTTGAAAACTTTGTTCTCTGACCTAAAACCCAAACCACATGCACAACAAGGCAAGGGTGCATTTATAGGCCTCCAACCGCATGCACAAGCCTCCTCCTGTGCAGTTATGGCCTAAATCCTTCAAATTTGAGCATGTGTTCTCAAAATTTGTGCCACCTTTTCAAGCCAACCTACAGACCACTACCCATAATTGGCTGAAACTTTCCAGAGTGCAATCAAAGGTAATGAAAAAGCCACTCAATGAAAACTCAAGCAAGAAATTGACCCAAATATGCCCAATCCATAACAAACATTTTGTCAAACATATGGCAAAAATTTAAGCTACAGGTCATGAATGCATATATGATCATAAGATGATAGTCTTCATATAAGAATCATCTAGAAGGCTCTAAACCTTCTCCATCTAGATGCGATAACACTTGTTAATCCATACATCTTTTGACCATTTTATCACTTAACAATTCATGACAAGAGCCATAGATAACATACATCATATAACTAATAATTAACCAACATAGAAACCATGGAAAATCAGCCATGAGTCAACATGTAAGCAATATAAGTGCACATAAATCACAACAGGAAAATAACTCTTATTAACATATGAAAATGGGCCCAACCAAATCAAGGACTTCCATGTACCATCTGACCATGGATTGGGATGAACTAAATCTCTTTTTTCAGCCAATCATCCCCATGCCATATTCCAAGCATGAATGTGGGATCTCATGGAATAACCAAAACAAAACCAAACCAGGGCTTCCAGAGGCCAAACCACCTCAACCCTCATCCACAGTGATTCCACCTCTATGGTCCGGAAATCCGTATCATCAACCAAATTGGTCTCTACCCAAGTTATCAAGGGCTCTAGGAACTAGAAACTCAAACCACAACCTTCCAAGGCTCTAGATAATTTGTTCCAACCGTAGCTCCAAGGACTAGTAATTCAACCCACCAAAGGCTCTAGAGCGTTTGTCATAACCGACGGATCGAGGAAGTAGTAACTCAACTGAAATTATTCTAGGGCTTCCAGAGCGTTTGTTCCAACCCATGGCCATAGGGAACATGATCATCAATAATAAAAACAACAAGTGGAAAACCCACCAACACCATGGCTATCGGGGAAATGGTAAGGCAAGACTAAAACCACTATCAATCCATGCATATACCCATGCTACTGTAAACACATAACCAGAGAATCACATATATATACCATGCATCCACAAATTAACAAGGAAATCACACAAGCAATCTATTACCTGTAGAGCAATCCAACTGTAATTGTTGATCCAACTGTTTCCTTACACTCCTTGCTTTCGTTTGCCTTATTTATCCAAATCCAAGTGAATACTAGAGTTCTCTAACTATTCTCTAAGAATGCTCTAAGTATGCAAGAGTATGAGAGAATGAGAGGATGAGAGTGTGCTCAACTCCAAAACTGTCAAAAAGCTAGCAACTGTTTCTCTAAAGCCTTTTTATCATTGATGCCTCTATTTTCTTCATTTCCTCCATTTTTCCTCTAATTTCCCTTGCATGCAAATCTGTGTCTCTTCACCTTCATTTTCTCCCATTTTCCTTTTTTTACATAAATAAATGTCAATTATTGCCTCTTTGCATTTACCAATGCCTTTGCCAATTTCTATAGCCATTAATTAATCACACGTGATGTCCACTAAAGTGTTTTTCTCAACATTCAACTTGGAATATGTGTTCCATGACCTTGGTATTATTTTATTTACATGGAAAATCAACTAGGGGTTGTTACAAACAATGACCTTTACTTGTTGGCATTGGTTGGTCAACCTTTGTGGTAGTGTTCTCCTGTAGATGCAAGGGGCAGGTGGTGTCTCTGTTATACTACTCTAGGTCAAGGTTTGAAGGCAGGATTATGTGCTAGGTGATTAAGTATAATTGGGGGAAATTGGGTCCAAGAATTTGGTGAAGCTTGTAGCTTGCGACAGAAGTCCTCTAGTGTCTGGCCCTATGGACAGGGTGCCCGATTAGCCAGAGTAAGAGTAGTATAAGGTCAATTACAAGAACATTGACTAGGGGGAAAGTATTTTCCAATTCATAATAGGTTGCATTGTCGAGTCCAATTCATTGAGTTTGTTTTCATCATGTTGGGGCAAAGGCAGGGCGACACATATCCCAAGATGAATGTTGGAAAAAAAATATAGAGATGGAGATCACTTGTGATTAATTACTATCTATGGAAATTGGCAAAGGCATTGGCAAAGGAAAAGTGGCATTTATTGGCATTTTATTTATGAAATAATGGAAAACAAGAGAAAAGGAAGGTGAAAGGTCACAAAATTGCATGTGAGGAAAATTAAGAAAATAGAGGCCTCAATGATAAAAACGCTTTTCAGGATCAGTTCACAACTTTTGTTGGTTAACCTTTTCTCAGTTTTAGATTGGAGCTCTCTTTTGTTTTGGCTCTCTCACACTCTTGCACACTTAAAATTTCTTGGAGCAATGAAAGATGCTCATGCTACGAAATCGAGCAATCGAGCAAGTTAAAGCGCAATGGAAGCACTTCGGGCCCGATGAAGCTACATGGGAGATGGTTGATCAAATGCGGGCTATATATCCTTTTCTATTCGCTAGTTGAGCAGATGTGTCTGATATGTGTTTTGATGTTGTGTTTTGTTTATGTCTATATATATGCATATGTATGCAAATACCACATCGAGCTCTGTTATAAAGCTCCAATAAGCATTATGGTGTTCATGTTATGTTGGTTATGTCTTCAACAGTATGATATGATGTAATGATGTAATGAGTTGTATTATAAAGCTCCATGGCAACATGTGTTTTGCTAGTTTATAAGTGTCATTAAACATCGAGGGAAGTGTTCCCCCAAGGGGGAGGGTTTTGTAACAACCCCGGTTAAAAATCCATGTAATAAAGTTGATTAAGACAAAATAAGACCAAGGTCATGGGACATGTATTCCAAGTTGAATGTTGGGAAAAAATATAGCGATGTAGATCAATTGTGACAAATTAATGACTATGGAAATTGGCAAAGGCATTGGCAAAGGAAAAGTGACATTTACATTTTATTTATGAAATAGTGGAAAATAGGAGAAAAGGAAGGTGAAAGGTCATAAAATTGCATGTGAGGAAAATTGAAGGAAAATTAAGGAAAATGAAGAAAATAGAGGCCTCAATGATAAAAATGCTTTTGAGGATCAGTTCATAACTTTTATTGGTTAAGCTTTTGTTAGTTTTAGCTTGGAGCTCTCTTATACTCTCTCTCTCACACTCTTGCACACTTAGAGTTTCTTGGAGCATTGTGGCATACTTTGGATTTGGACAAAGAAGACAAAGGAAAAGTAGGAAAGCATAATGGGATAGCGGGATCAACAACTACAATTGGATTATTTTGCAAGTACCGAGTTTCACATATGATTTACTTGTTAGTTTTTGCATGCATGGCATATGCATGTAGTTATTTGGTTATGATCTGTCATTAGCATGGATGATTGCCTGGATTGACAGTGGTTTTTCCTAGACTTAACATTTTTGGATAGCCATGGTGTTGTGGGTTTCCCACTTGATTTTTTTCTGGTTGGTGCTCATGTTCCTTATGGTTGTGGGTTGAGTTACTAGTTCCTGGAGCCTTGGTTGGACAAATGCTTGAGAAGCCCTGGAACAACTTGGGTTGAGTTACTAGTCCTAGAAGCCTTTGTTGGACAAATTCTCTGGAGCCCTTGTTGGGTTGAGTTACTAGTCTTGGAGCCTTGGTTGGACAAATGCTTTGGAGCCTTGCGACAATTGTGGGTTGAGTTACTAATCCTGGAGCCTAGTTGGAACAAACGCTCTAGATCCCTAGACAAATTGGGTAGAGACCGATCTGGTGATGGTTAGTGATGTCTGATTGCGAGATGGAATCACTGGTTGAGGGTTGAGGTGGTTTGGCCTTTGAAAGCCCTGGTTTGGTTTTGCTTGGTTTATTCCATGAGATCCCACATTCATGCTTGGAATATGGCACGGGGTTGATTGACTGAAAGAGAAACTTGGTTCAGCCCAATCTATGGTCGGGTGGTATGTTGAAGTCCCTGACTTGGTTGGATTTGCATATGTTAATAAGAGCTCTTTTCCTCTTGTATTTTCATGAGTTATTGTATTTGTTATTTTGTGGTTTTGATGGATGTACTATCATTGCTATTCTTCTAGTTATATGTTGGTTATAAGATTGGTTTTATGACATATTATAGTTAGGACTCTTATCATGTTTTAATTAATAAATGAATGGTTATTGAATGCATGACATATTAGATGTTATGGCAGCTATTATGACAGGGCATGAGACCTTCTTGATGATTCCTAGATAAGTATCAGATCGCTATGTTCAGATATGCATTTATGGCTTGTAGATTACATGTTCACAATGTGTTTGACGAAATGTCTGTCATGGTTAGGCATGATTAGGTCAATTCCTCAATCAAGTTTTGTGTTAAAGGCTTTGTCTTTGTGTCATTTATCATTTCTGAAAGTCTCATTAAGTTTTGGGAATGGTTGAGAGTTAGGCGCTGAAAAGGTGGCTTAGATTTCAGGGTCACAGGCTTAGAATTGGGAAATCTAGACTGCAGTCGTTGGGAGGCAGGGTTATCAAAGAAAATGGAGGGTTATAGTTGTTGGTTTTCCTTGTCATTAGAGTGATTGGGCTCCAGATCACTGAAAAATAAAGTTAACTCAAGGCTTGGGCACATGGGGTGGTTGTTTAACTCGAGGGGTCTTGTAGCACCTGATGGAAGACAGCAAAGTTTGTAGATTGTCGATTCCACTTCCTTAACTATAATTAGGGAGTTGAGTCATGTGACAGTAGCTCCTCCTCTCATGTTTACCTTAGCAGGCCAGTGAAACTAAGTAGATATGGGAGGGGAGGTTACACATGGCCACATTAAACATTAAGACTGCATGTTGGAAAAGATTGATCACATACTTATAAGGACTGAGCAACACCTTGGCATCCGTCCAATGGCTACTAGATCCTCAGTTGTCCCAATATACCCTATTCCAGTTACTAGTTCAGAATCCAAACCGCTTCCTTGACTCTGTGATGGAACAAATTTATGCTTTTCTTTTTGTAGCAGATTATGCATATGGCATGATATACCATTGTTTTAGAATAAGTTTGTTTGATGTTAGTGTAGAGCCTCTAACTTGCACTTGATTATCCATCATTACCTACAGCTTTTCTTCACTTATCCCTCTCTTTTGCTCTATTTTCCGCCCAGATCATTACATTTGATGTCTCTAAGCATAATTAGTTAACTTTGCTTATGTTTTACTGTTGGTTTAGATTTTTGACATATAAACAGAGTTTCCGCAGCTGTTCAGCAGTTCCGCAGCTGTTCAGCAATTCCGCAGCTGATCAGAGATTCTGCAGCCTTTTTGTTGTTTGATATGCTCCAAGTGTCCTCTCAAGGAACGAGCCACATGGGCATGTTGGGTTGGATGTACACATGGATCGTATGCTGTTGGTTGAGCCAAACCAGTCACGTATGCCCTTGGTCAACGCAGGTATTCCCTCGGTCAAACGGTCAAGTTCTAAACGGTGGCACGGGAGCCGTGAGCAGTTGGGACACGGAACTATAGCTGGCACCTCCTCCACGCCACGAAGACAGCTAAAGACAGGATCCAAACATAGATTTGTCTCCCATGATGACCGTTTCCCTCAAAAGTGCACGGAGTTGCCTACGTGTTTGCTGCACAAGTTAATTAGCTTAGATTGCGTGTTGCTGCGTAGTTAATAAGTTAGGCTGTAGTTGCTTAGTTCACGCAGAGAGTAGTTGCCTCTGTGCTTATAAATAAAGCGTGTGCCAACGCTTATAGATTAGCTTTTTGAATATTGTAATTGCTGCGCTGATTCTGTTATAAAAACTCTGTTTTAGAAGGTTGTTCCTACAGCACTTTTCACTGTATTTTGACATGCTGGTTTTATAAAAAGAATACTGTTCTGTTCACCTTTTCGTAGCTGATCTTTTAAGTTGGTTGCGTGGATGGAGGGCCCCCATCTATGACAGCCCGTGTACATAGTGTTTGATTTCATTTTCCTGCTTTCAGCAATTTCTATTTCTTTCATCATGTATAATAGTGTACCATTTGATTTCATGTCATTTTATTTCCAACATTCATTTTAAACTGATCAGTATTGTTCTTTTGCAGGTTTTTAACCCGGGATTGTTTTGTCTTTGTGTATTTGCTTTATATCTGATGGTATTTTCAGTTGACAGATTCAAAGTTGCTGCCTTTACTCTATTTTCATAGCTGATTTCTAGTTTAGTTTCTCAAAGTTGTATGTTAACATATTGATGGTCTCTTTATCATAAATTGTTCATCTTTAAGAGATCAGATTACTAATAAATTACAGCTGGCTTTGAGTACTTTTTAGACTAATCTTTAACTACTTTCTAATCGTGCTTCACATAATTCCATATGCTGAAAGCAGAGAGTTAGGAAGAGCTGAACATTATAACTAGTCTTTAAAGTAGATTTTTCTCATTTTTGATCACTTTTTAAACTCATCTCTAACTACTTCCTAATCGTGTTTTACATAGTACCATATGTTGGAAGCAGAGAGTTAGGAAGAGATAAACATTATCATTGGTTTTTAAAGTGGTTTTCTTACCTTTTTATTTGCAGCAGCATGAATAGTGTCTAGTGCCATTAGAAAGTGGTTCTTTGCTTTCAGTTTCATTTCAAGTTATTTCTTTCAAGCTTTTTCTTTGCAAGTTTAGAAGGTAGTTAGAAATCACCTTACACACACACTCACTCATCTGTTTATAAAATCTCCATTCCATCTTAGGAAGATAAATTGACCACAAACAACACCCCCAAACGACAAAAAGATCTAAGAGGTTGCTTAAGTACATATAGTACACCTTCACTTCATCAACTTACGAGCCCCGGGTTGACAATTAATGACATCAATTTAGAAACACTAAATTGACTAAACATTTTGGCGCCGTTGCCGGGGAAGTGAAATTAAGTAGCCATATTCTTAGAGAAAAAAAAAACATAAAAATTTCAAGGAAAGAAGTTGATAACCTATCAAAGTATGCTCTCCTCTTGCACTTCAAGGTGATCTGGAGGATCAGAAAAGAGAAAGTTATCGATTTGGTAGTTTCTTGAGTATGCTCTCTTCTTGCACCTAGAGTGACCTGGAAGATCAGAAAAAGAACTATTAACTTGACTTGAAGAAAAAAAAAAATAAAAAAATTGACATGCATAGAGCTAGAGATTCTAGGGGAAGGTTTTTAGCTAGAGCTCGAAGTTCAATTTTTACAAGTCCATCTGCTTCAAGGGATAGACAAGAGACACCTCCCTTATCTCCAACCGACACTCCTAGTCCTAGAATTCCTGGAATTCAAGAGCCAAGAGTTGACTCTCCTACACCTTCTATTGAATTTGAACTAGGAAGAGACTCTTCTCTTTCTCCTACAGAAAGACCAATTGTAATTGAGGAAGTGGAATCATCTGAAGAAGAAGGAGAAATATCTTCTCATTCACCCTTTGTAGAGGAACCAGAAGATTTTGAAATCCCTAGGAGAACCATCATGGCAGAGGAAGAAGGAGGTGGTAGAGGTAGAGGTAGAGGTAGAGGAGGAGGAGGAAACAACAACAATAATGGAGGTAGAGGTCCCCTTGGAGGAGGAAATAGAGATGGGGATAATTCATTTGGGTTTCCCATTGTTAATGAGGATTCCCGAGCCACTATGAAAAACATATCACCATCTGTCCTCCCAAATTTCCATGGGTTAAGGACTGAGGACCCTAAAACATTTTTATTTGAGTTTGAAGTGGTGTGTCGAACTTATGACTCCCTGGATGACTCTCAGAAACTCAAATTGTTCCCTTCAACACTGAAGGATCAAGCCTTGAAATGGTTCATGGGGTTACTCACTCAATCCATTAGGTCTTGGGATGAAATGAAACAGACATTTTTGGATAGGTATTTGGACTATTGTATGCCTACTAATCACAAGGACGAGGTTTTTAAAATGATACAAAGAGAAGATGAGAGCTTAGAAGATTTACTTGAAAGATTTCAATATAACTTGAAGAGAGCAAAAATGAGTAGCTTGGATGAAGAGACCTTAAAATCCCTCTTATTAAAAGCCATCAGGGATGAATGGATAGATATCTTAAACATGATGGGGAAAGGGGATATTTCTCAACTCTCACTCAATGATATAGCAGAACTTTGTATCCATCTCTCAAGAGGCAAATCAAAAACTCAAAAAGGGCCTAGAGATCCTTCTCTCCTTAGAGCAAATAAATCTGCAACAGGATCAGTAAGTAGGGCTGAAATCGGCAATATGCTTGATGAATTCAAAACTGACATCTTAGGGAGTCTTAGTGAACAACTAGATACCCTTAAGATTCACAATAAACAAAAAGCAGAAGCTGAGGCTTTGGCCATTTTCTGCCTGAAATGTAGAAAGAAACATGCTTTAAGGGAATGTCCCTTGGACACACACGTTGTAGAAACATGTGTAATTTGCTCAGAAACTCATGAGACTAAGGATTGTCCTTCAATACCTGGCCTCAAAGCAGTCTTTCAAGAGGATCCAAGTACACTTGAATCTCTCTGTTTTATTGCAAGGAGACCTTGGCAAGGGCAACAGAATCAAGGGTTTAACAACTCTATGAATTCTCAATCCCAACCAAATTGGAATCCTTGGCAACAACCTTGGCCTCAACCTCAAAATGCTTTTCAAGCATGGATGCAAAGCATGAAAAATCCTTATGGGAGATTTGCTCAATTCTATCAATATCCTCCATCATTTCAGAATCAGCAGGCTCCACAACTTCCAAATCAAGGTCAACAACTATCATTGCCATACCCTCAGCAACAACAACCTCCTCCACAAAATCAAAATTCTCAACTCTCGCTTCAATCCCAGCAGAAATCAAATCAACTTCCCTCTCAGCCATTACCAAATCCAAATAATAGGAACCCTCAAAATGCTTACATGATGGAAGGTCAACCATTCCCTACCTATGTGGTTGTTCCTCTCAATGAAGTACAACTCAGATCAGGTAGAATCTTAGATCAACCTTCTACAAGTGTTCAACAACCAAGCATTTCTGAGGAAGAATCTCTCAAAGTCAATAAGGGTTCTGAAGTATCACTTCAAAACCAAAATATCCAAAAAGAAAAAGAAAAAGAATCAACCTCTACAACTCCCATAGTTGAGCAACCTACACCTTTAGCTACACCTCCTTTTCCTGAAAGATTACAAATTGACAAAGGAGTGGAAAAGCAAATATGGGTGCCTGACTATAGTTTTCTAGATGAATTGAAGAATGTCTGTATCAAGATCCCCTTGTTACAAGCCATTAAGGAAATTCCCATTCTAGCGAAGACAATAAAGGAGTTGAGTTTGAAGAAAACAGGAAAGAGAACCAGAGATACCAAAAGGATACATCTAGTTGGAAAAATTGCAGACATTATGATGGGTAAGATTACCATGCAAAAGTATGTGGATCCCGGTAGCCCTATTGTCAAAACTCATATTAATGGGGTTGAAATCCCAAATACTTTGATTGACTTAGGAGCCGCTATCAACATCATGAGTAGACAGACCATGGATCAGTTAAAGCTTCCTAACCTTCTCTTTACACCTACTTTACTGCAGCTTGCAGATAGATCAATCATTAAACCTGATGGTGTATTGGAAGACATTCCAGTCTCCCTAGACTCTTGGGAATATCCAGTTGATTTTATGATTTTAACTCCCAAGAACGATCTAGGAGGACATCCTCTTATCTTAGGAAGACCTTGGTTAGCAACAGCTGATGCTTTTATCAGTTGTAGGTCTGGGGACATGTATATATCAGATGGTAATTCCACCAAGAAATTCAACTTGTATCCTCCAGCAAAGGCAATAACAGAAATAGGAGAAGATGAGTGGGTTGATGATGAGGATACTATTCAACCTGTTCTAACCATCTCTGAGATCAGTGAGGATAGTCAAATTCTAAATACATTAGAAAATTTTGAAATACCTTTAGAATATGACTCTACACAGTTTCAGTTAGATGCAGACATTGAATATCTCTCCTCTAGACAGATGTCTCTCTTCTCAATGGAAGAGTTTGGTAGTTCTACAGTTGAAATCCTTCCAGGAAAAACATTGAACATTAACAAAAACTTGGAAAGACCACAACAAGTAGAATTAACTAAACTTTTGCAAACACATTCCACTGCATTTGCATGGGAATACACTGACATGAAAGGAATCGATCCTAAGACTTGTATTCATCACATCTATATTGAAGAAAACAGCAGACCTATTAGGCAACCACAAAGAAGGATGAATCCAAACCTTAGGGAAATCGTGAAAGAAGAACTCCAGAAATTGCTCAAGGTAAACTTCATTTACCCCATTTCAGATAGCCAATGGGTTTCTCCCTTGGTTATAGTGCCCAAAAAGAATGGTAAATGGAGAGTTTGCATTGATTATCGAGAATTGAACAAGGCAACCTTAAAGGATCATTTCCCTCTACCTTTTATTGATCAGGTACTAGACACTTTAGCAGGTAAAAAGTATTTCTCATTCTTGGATGGTTTTAGTGGGTATAATCAAATTCAGGTAGCACCTGAAGATCAAGACAAAACCACATTTACTTGTCCTTGGGGAACTTTTGCTTACCGAGTACTCCCTTTTGGATTGTGCAATGCACCCGCTACATTTCAAAGGGCTGTACTAGGAATCTTTTCAGATCTGATTCATGATTGTGTAGAGGTATACATGGACGATTTCACAGTTTATGGTAATACATTTGAAGAAGCTTTGGAAAATTTGGAAAAAGTACTGATAAGATGTAAGGAAACAAATCTTTCTTTAAGTCATGAAAAGTGTTTTATGATGTTTACTGAAGGGATTGTTTTAGGACATCATATTTCAGGAGATGGAATTAAGGTTGATAGATCCAAAGTTGAAGTCATCTCTAAGTTACCTGTTCCAAATTCCGAGAAAGATGTTAGAAGTTTTCTGGGGTTTACTGGATATTACAGAAGATTTATTGAAAACTTCACTAAGATAGCATCTCCTGTTTTCAAATTGCTTACCAAAGACTGTGAGTTCAAATGGGATCCTGAGTGTCAATCTGCCTTTGAAGCTTTAAAGACTAGAATATCTGAAGCACCCATCTTAAGGGGGCCAAATTGGAAACTCCCTTTCCACATTTCTACTGATGCTTCAGATACAGCTCTAGGAGCTGTTTTGGGACAAAAGGATTTGATCCCTTATGCCATTTATTACACAAGTAAAAATTTGACTCCCACTGAGTTAAATTATACTGTTACAGAAAAAGAGTTCTTAGCTGTGGTACACGCGATCAATAAGTTTAGACACTACATAACCGGCTATGAAACCTTTGTCCATATTGATCACTCTGCCATAAGATATTTAATGAACAAACCTGTTACTAATGGTAGAGTTACAAGATGGCTTTTACTCTTACAAGAATTCAACATTACTGTGTTAGATAGACCTGGAAAACAAAACATAGTAGCTGATTTCTTGTCTAGAATCCAAAACACTAATGAAGATTCTCCAGTAGAAGATAAGTTTCCAGATGAATACTTGTTTGCAGTAACTACCAAGACTCCTTGGTATGCAGATATGGCTAATTATCTAGTTACAGGGAAGCTACCTCTACACTTATTTCCTAATGAGAAAAGGAAAATCATTCAGGAGAGTTCACATTATTCTTGGATTTCTAATGAATTGTTCAAAACAGGGCCAGATTGTATAATCAGAAGGTGTGTTCGAGAAGATGAAATGCCTGACATCCTTAAGGCATGTCATGATGAACCATGCGGCGGGCACTTTGCTGACAAGAGGACAGCCTATAAAATCCTTTCTTTAGGATATTATTGGCCTTCTCTCTTTAAAGATGCAAAGCAGTATGTTAGAAGGTGTGACAGCTGCCAAAGAGTTGGGAGACCAACTCCTTCAAATGAAATGCCACTGCAGCCTCAGGTATGCATCGAACCCTTTGAGAAATGGGCTCTAGATTTCGTTGGATCAATTAATCCACCATCAAAGCAAAAGAAGTATATACTGGTTTGTACTGATTATGTTACTAAGTGGGTAGAAGCCAAGGCATTGCCTTCTGCCACTGAAAATTCAGTTGTTCAATTTCTTTTTGAGGATATTTTCACTCGTTTTGGTGTCCCAAGGGAAATTGTAACAGATCAGGGCAGCCAATTTACATCTAAATTGATGGAGAAGCTGATGGAGGAATATAAGATCAAGCATAGAACATCTACTCCATACCATCCGCAATCAAATGGCCAAGTGGAATCTACCAATAAAGTTCTTGAAGGCATTATCACTAAGACTATTCATCTTCATAGAAGAGATTGGGCGGAAAGGCTTCCTGAAGCCTTATGGGCCTATAGAACTACATGGAGGAACACAACAGGACATTCTCCCTATGAACTTGTTTATGGGAAGGAAGTCCTGTTCCCCATTGAGTTCCAAATCAAGACCTTCAAGATGGCAGTCCAATTGGGGATGAGCCTCACAGAAGCCCAAAGACACAGAATGGACCAGCTAAATGAGCTAGATGAAATAAGACAAGATGCAATTCTAAGGACCGATCTAGTTCAGCACCAAAGATCTAAATGGCATGATCGACATATCAAAGAAAGAAAGTTTCAGAAAGGAGATTGGGCTCTATTGTTTGATTCAAAATTTAAGGACTTCAAAGGAAAATTTCAAACTCATTGGCTTGGGCCATATGAGGTTGATGAAGTCTTTAGTAATGGAGCAATTCGAGTGAAGACCATTGATGAGCTTCAAACACCTCTTATTGTGAATGGCCATAGATTGAAAGTCTACCAGAGGCCACTCTCAAAAGAGGAATTTGTCAAGTTGTTTAAAGAAGATTCTGCAATCAGGTTGGTGGAGAAGGATTCTTCTCCTCCATCAGCCTAATCTTTGGTTTTTGAAAAAAAAAAAAAAAAAAGAGAAAAAAAGAAAAAAGAGAAAAAAAAGAAGAATAAGTGTATAAGCCTGAAAACCAATCTCTGATTGGCAGTCTTATGCAGAAAACCTGAGGTGAAAATCAGGGTCACCTGACACCTCATGTTTTCCAAAAAAAAAAAAAAAAAAAATAAAAAAAATCTCTCTCTCTTCCATCTCATTTCGCCATTTCATCCACTTCATTCACCATCTTATTCATTCAACCAATCTCACTCCACCTCATTTCTTTCCATTCATCCATCCATTACATTCCATTCCATCAATAAAGTCATTGTCAGATTTATTTTTACACAGCTAAAGTTGTTTTGTGCAGTCAGAAGGGTATTTCTGCAGTTTCTGCAGCTGAGAAGCAATTCCGCAGCCAATATCCCAATTCCGCAGCCAAAACACTTTCTGCACCTGCATAAAAAAAAAACATAGTCTGTTTAAAGAAGGAATCTGCAGTCCAAAGGTCATCAGCAAAAATTAAAAGGTCATGTAGCAGCAACAAACAATGAAAGGTTAATGTCAGATCAGCAAAAGGAATCAAAACGCGGACACCTAAGGTATGATCTAATTTCTAAACCTATGGTTATAACATTTTGCATAGTTTACGGGTTGTGTTTTTTGCCATTCAATGTAATGATTGCCAATTCTCTCCATTACTCGACCAAAATCCCCGTATCTCGCAGCCTTAACAGCCACCATTCATCACGATTTAAAAGCCCACACACGGCTGTGTTTCCATTTAAATTTTTGTACCTAAGTGACGTAGACAATTGTACTACGACTCTCTGCGTTATGATTCCGCAGCCAAATGTACACTCATGACCGAAGTCTAAGGACTTAACCGTTTCTTCCCATCATTCATAACCCTCCTACGCATGTATTATCTCATTCACGCAGTTGTTTCACTTCCGCATTTTCCTTGCTTTCCACTGCTCTGCCTTATTCACCACTCTGTCATCGTAACCATACTCTGTTTCGTTTATCTCCTCTGCTAAACTTTGACCACTGTTGTGAATGTATTACGGCTGTTGTGTTGAAGCCGTAAGTCTACTGTGTGGAAACCACTGTTGAAGCCGTAAAGCTGTTGAGTTAAAGCCACTGTTGAAACCGTATAACCCTTCCTCAAGAGTATTAAAACAGAGCCGTAAAACAGAGCCAGAGAATCGATGGGTAAACTTCTGAGGGCAGAGCCAGAGGGCTCCAAATTTCTGGAAGGATATCCCCAAGTCAAAGACCCTTTGCAAAAGGCAAATTGGCTCCAGTGCATTCAAAAATTCAAGGGTTATCATAAAGAGGTCACAAAGACTTTTGCACGTTCTTTCAAAGAGAAAGACAACCAAGTGGAGATAGGAGATCTGAAATTCACAGTCACCGAGAGCAGTTTGGCACAGGCCACTTCACTACCACAAACTGGAGAGAGATGGTTCAAAAACCGATCAGTACAAGACCAGCAATGGAAGCAAATTCTGAAGGATCCAGGTATGGACACTAGCATCTTTACAAAAGGAATCCCTGTTAATCTTGTCAAAGAAGAATGGACAGCTCTGCTTCTACTAGTACAAAAATTCTTTACATGCGAGGGAAGGTTTGGAGTTCTATATGTTTATCATGCCAAAATTATGATGCATTTCTTAGGAGAGCATGACATTAACCTTCCATACTTTTTACTCTCAAGCCTTAGAAAAATGTGCTCAATAGTCCAAAGAAACCCAAGAAACATTGAGCCACATTTATACCATCATGGGCTTGTCAAAATACTAGTTGAAGAACAGTTAAAGGCCAAAAGGGATACCTGGGAAAGATTTCTTGTGAGAAACCACTTCAAAGAGGCAGGAGAAACCTCTGTGCCTAGAAAGAGTAGAAGAAAAAGAGAAGAGGTTACCCCAGAAACTACTGTCCAAGAAGAAACTGTCCAGGACCTTGTTGAAGAAGAAAATGTTGCCCATCATTCTGAACATGAAATTGACCCTGAACCTACTGTAGACATTGATCAAACAGCCCAAGGAATCATTACAGAAACCCTGTAAGAAATTGTACAAGAAGTTGCTCAAAAGAAAAAGGAGAGTAGGAAGAAACAAAAGAAAGATAAAGGAAAAGCCATAGCCCAAGAATCCTACCTTACTCCTGAGAATTCCAGTGAAGAGGACACTCAGCCATTGGCACATAGGTTGGCCCAACTTCATGAGGCTGCCCTTTCCAAGAAGATGCAAAAACAAAAACAGAAGCAACAAAAAGAAAAACAGAGCATCACCACCGTGAGAAGGAGCAGCAGGTTACAAAGCAAAATGGGGGCCACAAAGAACAAAGAGTCATTCTTTATTGACTTGAGCACACCTAAAAAGGTTGCTACAAGACTTGAGCAGGTTGAGACTAGCCCTCCACGTGAGGAAAGTCCTTTTGAGCATGAGCCTGAATTTGAACATGAACCTGAATTTGAGCATGAGCCTAGTCCAAAGAGGTCACCAGAGATTGACCCAGACCAGCAGAGAGTATATAACTACTTGGAAACATTAGAACAAGCTGTTGCTGGTCCAAGCACTGTTCTACCTCATGAACAGCAAGTTCAATCACTGAAGCAAGAAGTATTTGAGCTAGAGGTACTAAATTGCCACATCAAACAAGAAAATGAAAAACTGAAGGAACAGAGCAAAGTGGACAAGATGGTCCAAGATAATACCATGCTTCATATGGGCCTTTGGCAAAAGGAAAACAAAAAGCTCAAGAAGAAATGCAGGAAGTTAAGCAGAGCTTTGATCAATTTAAAATTCAGATGTTTGATGAAAAGATCAAGAGTCAATGTGGCCACACAGAGGAAGAAGAGAAGATTAGATGTCTTAGCAGAGGCATCTCAGCAGGTGGATTAAACAATGTTTTCGTTGCATGAGGACATGCAACACCCTCGTAGTGGGGGTATGTAGAGCCTCTAACTTGCACTTGATTATCCATCATTACCTACAACTTTTCTTCACTTATCCCTCTCTTTTGCTCTATTTTCCGCCCAGATCATTACATTTGATGTCTCTAAGCATAATTAGTTAACTTTGCTTATGTTTTACTGTTGGTTTAGATTTTTGACATATAAACAGAGTTTCCGCAGCTGTTCAGCAATTCCGCAGCTGTTCAGCAATTCCACAGCTGATCAGAGATTCCGCAGCCTTTTTGTTGTTTGATATGCTCCACGTGTCCTCTCAAGGAACGAGCCACATGGGCATGTTGGGTTGGATGTACACATGGATCGTATGCTGTTGGTTGAGACAAACCAATCACGTATGCCCTTGGTCAACGCAGGTATTCCCTCGGTCAAACGGTTAAGTTCTAAACGGTGGCACGGGAGCCGTGAGTAGTTGGGACACGGAACTATAGCTGGCACCTCCTCCACGCCACGAAGATAGCTAAAGACAGGATCCAAACATAGATTTGTCTCCCATGATGACCGTTTCCCTCAAAAGTGCACGGAGTTGCCTACGTGTTTGCTGCACAAGTTAATTAGCTTAGACTGCGTGTTGCTGCGTAGTTAATAAGTTAGGCTGTAGTTGCTTAGTTCACGCAGAGAGTAGTTGCCTCTGTGCTTATAAATAAAGCGTGTGCCAACGCTTATAGATTAGCTTTTTGAATATTGTAATTGCTGCGCTGATTCTGTTATAAAAACTCTGTTTTAGAAGGCTGTTCCTACAACACTTTTCACTGTATTTTGACATGCTGGTTTTATAAAAAGAAGACTGTTCTGTTCACCTTTTCGTAGCTGATCTTTTAAGTTGGTTGCGTGGATGGAGGGCCCCCATCTATGACAGCCCGTGTACATAGTGTTTGATTTCATTTTCCTACTTTCAGCAATTTCTATTTCTTTCATCATGTATAATAGTGTACCATTTGATTTCATGTCATTTTATTTCCAGCATTCATTTTAAACTGATCAATATTGTTCTTTTGCAGGTTTTTAACCCGGGATTGTTTTGTCTTTGTGTATTTGCTTTATATCTGATGGTATTTTCAGTTGACAGATTCAAAGTTGATGCCTTTACTCTATTTTCATAGCTGATTTCTAGTTTAGTTTCTCAAAGTTGTATGTTAACATATTGATGGTCTCTTTATCATAAATTGTTCATCTTTAAGAGATCATATTACTAATAAATTACAGCTGGCTTTGAGTACTTTTTAGACTAATCTTTAACTACTTTCTAATCGTGCTTCACATAATTCCATATGCTGAAAGCAGAGAGTTAGGAAGAGCTGAACATTATAACTAGTCTTTAAAGTAGATTTTTCTAATTTTTGATCACTTTTTAAACTCATCTCTAACTACTTCCTAATCGTGTTTTACATAGTACCATATGTTGGAAGCAGAGAGTTAGGAAGAGATAAACATTATCATTGGTTTTTAAAGTGGTTTTCTTACCTTTTTATTTGCAGCAGCATGAATAGTGTCTAGTGCCATTAGAAAGTGGTTCTTTGCTTTCAGTTTCATTTCAAGTTATTTCTTTCAAGCTTTTTCTTTGCAAGTTTAGAAGGTAGTTAGAAATCACCTTACACACACACTCACTCATCTGTTTATAAAATCTCCATTCCATCTTAGGAAGATAAATTGACCACAAACAACACCCCCAAACGACAAAAAGATCTAAGAGGTTGCTTAAGTACATATAGTACACCTTCACTTCATCAACTTACGAGCCCCGGGTTGACAATTAATGACATCAATTTAGAAACACTAAATTTACTAAACAGTTAGTCATTTTAATTTGTAGTTGTCCCTTCAAAGGGTATAGTTTTGGTTGTGGTCCTATCTCCCCTACGAGAGATCAGTTTGACTCTTGAAAACTAACGATGTAATCTCCTATTTATTAGTTAATATAATTTACCTTACAAAAGTGTGTGTGTGTGTATGTGATACCTCTCCATGAAGGGTACCCAACCATGGGAACTGCACCCGTATTGAGATGTGTGACAAGATTTTAATGGTAGCAATACAACCCCCCCCATTTGGCAAGCTACATACATGAAGGTACCCAAGCAATCAAGGATGTTTGAAGTTGGATCATGAGAGGTCGCTGGAATGGTGGAGTTAACTACAAGAGAGCTAAGAAGGACATTAAATTATGTAGCTCGCCTTTAAGCCAACTTGAAGCACAATAATGGACAATATTGTAGTGATGGTGGTTTATCATGACAAAAGGTGGCATATCAATGATATAGTTTTCTTTGTAGCTCGTTGGTTAGTACTTGCTTATGTTGGGTTGATATCTAATTTACCTTTAGCCTATAATCTACTATGTGTGATTCTTCTTCGGTTATACTAGTGCTTTTGCAGATATTTCGTTTATACAGAGCTCTAGTTGTCTACAAGAATTGGTCCCTAGCTCAGTTTAGGACTTTGAGCAACAATTCCCTTGCTCTGAGGCTCAATATGGTTCTTAGTTGAAAGGTAGAAATCATTAGACTCACTATCTTTGGCTTAAGGACTGCTCTAAGATTAGGTCTTGGGTTAGGTTAATGTTATTTTCTTTAATACTTTGGCCTTGCAATTTCAAATTACATTGTTTTTCCCTTCTATATGTGACTTTGTTTTATTAGTTTATGGTTTTTCTTCCTTTTACTAGGTTTATTTATGGTTATTGACCTGATTTTCGTGGGTTATCCCTAATATTGTTTCCTCAAATTAGCCTATTGTTTGGCTCTAACCCCTCCCTGTCTTTAGGTGTTTGTTATGGGCTTATTCTGTCAACTCGGAGATCCTTACCTTGTCTCATTTTCCCATGTTGGGTTAGTTTCTTTGGTAGGTTTTCCCCTGTCACCATTTGGTGCTCTCCCATGGATGCTAGCTTTTGTCTCACTCCCTTGGTCTCTACTTCTTGTTTCCTCCATCTCCTCTCTCCTCTCATTCTAGTTCAACGATGGGTTTCCTCCAAATGTAGGGGAGGTAGAAGAGGTAGAGTTGCCTCTCCTATTGGTCCTGATTCTTACTTGCCCTCATCTTCTCAATCTCCAATGCAATATGCAACTTGTCTGCCAATGACTACATATACATAAGTTATCTCTGAAGAATTTTGCAAGACTATCATTAAGGTGGAGGAGGAAGTTCGTTAAATTCGTAGATTCATTTGGAACTAGTAGGTGGATAGGGACACCGAGAATTGGGTACATGAGGTTGGAAAATCTACTTGCTCTCGTCAAAATTCCTACATACACTCAATTAATATATACTGGCATATCAAAAGTCTCAAGGGAAAAGTCCTCATAGATCACACAAACGCTCTGCAAGAATTTATAGTGGGGATAATTAAGATGATGGATAGAATGGATATGTTGGAAAAAAATGTTTTTTGTGCTGGAAAAAAAACTGGCAAACCTTTCCTTCACCCCCTCCAATGAAGACAATTACCTTCCTTGACAAATACAAGTGGACTTTCCCTCAGGGTCATATAATAAGCAAGCGAGACTTTCTCTTATGATATTTTATTATGGCACTATTATAACTATGGTTGTAAATTTTTGGCATAGGGTTTCATTTAGTTTTCTTTAGAGATTGAATAAGAGACTTATAGCTTATGCAATATGGAATGTTAAGATTTTGAATTTATGTTATTGGACTAGTTTCACGAGGGCTTCACTGGGGGAGCAATATCATACCACGTGCATTCATATTGGGGGATATATATTGAGGAAATATTGACATAATTTATTATCTAACTAAGGGTAAAAGGTTTTTATATTGGAAGATATAGAAAAAGGAGCTCAAAGTTAATGAAAAATTATAAAGGGGTATAAAAAATGTTAGTAAAAAAATGGATACCTACAATATCTAGTGAAAGTAGGGGTTTTTAAAATTGGGAAGGCATATTCGATTCATATTGGTAGGCGGTTAAATAATGTGATTTTTAGAGGTATTTTCCAATATGTAGTCAAAATAAGGATATTGTTCAGTATGCCACGAATGCATGTGATATGTCAGAGATTCATTGAATGAAGCCCCTTTACTAGTTTCCCTTAATATTTTGAATTTATCATTGATTTCATACTTTTGCGATCTATACTCATTTAGCGAATGTCTTTTGGATTAATCACATTATCATTTGTTTGTCGATGTTTCGAACCATCTAATATGGTTCATCCTCAAGAAAAAGTTGAAAAAAAAATCTATCATTATGAATAAACAACAAAAATGCATCATATTTGGAAATGAACGTTAAAAAATAAAAATATTCTAATTGAAAAGTGAACATTAGGTAAAGTAAAAGTATAGGGTCAATATATTAAGAAAACCATTAAAAACCAATGATTAGTTTTGGAAACTAACTATTATAATAAATAAAAAACACAAAATAGGGAAAGAAAATGATATTCTACTATGTTATTGTAAAAGGGAGAGAATAAAAAAAAAATTATAGTAGGAATTATTAATATTTAATAAAATAAATAAATTTATATTATTATAATATTTATGTAAATTATTGGGAATGTTTTAAAAATAAAAATTTAAAAGTGAAAACATAAATAAAAATAACAATAAAATAAAAATGAAATAAACATTTTTGATAAAAGTTAAAGAGACTAAGATTTATATAATGGAATAAAGTAATATTTTATATTATTATATGAACTTACAAATTTTATATTAATAGTCAATTATTATTATAACTATATATATAATTTTGAGATAGAAAAACAAATCTCAAAAACAAATTAAATTAAAGAAGATAAACCATAGCTAAAAGAAAACCAAAGGGGATTGAAGAAAAAAGACGAACGAAGGAAGAGAAAAACTTATAAACTACAAGGGAAAGAAAAAATAAATGAACCAGGGGTACAAGAGACAATCATGAAAAGAGGGCAGGAATCCAGCTCTTACTTAACTTCCAACCATCGTCCCTGTTGAGATTATTTGAATGATTCTCAATTTCACTCGCCTCTCTTAATTTCCTATGATGGAGGTGATCAATCATCGGGATGACCCGAGAATCCTCAATGCAGACATGATGCTTATTTTTCTCTGCATGTTCAGCTATAGGTGAGGAGAGAGAATTATTGTGTTTAATGTTTGTTGTATGCTCTTGGATTCTTTGATTAATGGAGCGACCAGTTTCCCCTATGCAGGGTATCTCACAGGAACAAGGGATAGAGTAAACACCTTTCATGTCTTTAGGGTTTACTGGGTCCTTAACAGATCTAAGGGAGTTTTTAATATTGTTAAGGGGTTGAAGGTGGTGGAGATGTCTTTGAAAACCTCTAAGACCTTGATGTCTCCTATATCCATTATTCTAAAAAACTTTCAGAAGATGAGATTTTTCCTCTTTTAGATGATTATCATCAGAAACACACAATAAACTCTGTGAACCACACACACACACATATATCAACATAGATCCATATTAACCACGGATCTAACATAAGTCGAGAGGGATCAGATTTCTTTAGGTGCAAACTTATTTTAGAGTGAAAAAAACGATGTGTACTTTTTTATTATTTAAATATTTTATTCTAAACAACATTTTTATTTTATTTTTTGGAAGCTTGGTGGTACCTTTCCATTAATTTTTGAAAATAAAGCAGGTTACATCCATATGTCTGAGAGTTAGGTGGCCTCAACCCGCTGAGAGGGAAACTAGATATCTTGGCCACCTAACAGAAAACTATGTCATCCATAAACAAAAATGATAAGTCTAGCGAGCCATGCTATGTAAACCTGAGAGTCTTTGTACTTCCTATTTTCTAGATAACTATAAACATAACTACTAATAAGCCTAAAACTTTGGGCCTTGATCATTCAAAATGAAAAAACAAGGATGCATTGTCGCTACTCATCATTAGTTGAATCCACCGAAGTAGGGTCCTTCACAGTGGAACCCGACAACTTTGTGTGGGGTATGCTGCTCAATTCATATCAACCGACCACTCTTCTATTGTAATTAAAACTGAATTTTTTTGAAATTATTTAGTATAATCTGAATGACCTCGGGGGTCTATGTGCATGTAAGGAAGAAACTGCTCTAGAGCTTTCGCTAGAATGCTTTTCATCATCCATAACAAATGGAATGTCTGCTTGTATTATGATACTCTTCCATGAGCGTGGTTTGGGTCTGGGATCACAACTTGCCACTCATCCATATCCAATTCGAAATCCTCTTCAGTCTGTCATATCTCAGCATCCCACTCTGCAATCAATTGCTTGACTGGGTTGGAGCTACTAGCATGGTATGTTTGAGTTGCTTCCTAAATTATGTGAGAGGTCATCTTGCGCCCACAACCCACCCCAGCGACACCACTAGAAGAGTTGGGTTGGATTTTCGGTGACAAAACAACCTTCCTCTATTTTCCCCGACCTTGGCCCCCACGACCATTTTTCCTTGTACCAGTTGCCCGGGCCACGTTGTTTCTGCTGACTGATAAAGATTGTTCTTTTCCCAACTCTAGGTACCAACCAGAACATGGTCGTAGTTTGGGTGCTCGACGCTGCCAAAGAGCACACCCACACTGCAGACCTATTAACTCAAATTCAAACGAAACCAGCCAAGTAAGGAACCTGCACCACATTTTGCTACCAACTGATTGCTAACACAGGATAAGAGAGCCACTTTTTTCATTCATCTTCCTCTGCCCATTACAGAGCCTAAATGGACTTCCCATGCCAACCATTTTTAGGGCCTTAGGACCTCTATCTAAACAGATTCCCAACCCGAGAGATTCTATTCCACAGGACCAGACTGACCCTAAAACTGGCCACCAGGGTTCTTCCACCTTCGCCCCTCTAAGGTCGTAGCTGGAGTTACTTGAACCTCTAGCTTGAATGCGAGCTCTCCCTAAGCCTAAATACCCTGGAGCCAAACCAAATTATTCACAGACCCAACCCCCTTTCATCCATTTCATTCTTGCATATGGGGGGCCTCCACATCTAAAACCCTTTACCACCCAGACCATGCAAGCCCCCATGCGAGACAACCAAATACCATACTCTACAAACACTGGGACGAGTAGGACAATGGACTCAGACCCAACCAGGAACCCACCAAGGCCATGCCTCTATCACTTCCAGTGCCCATCACCCCATAGCATAGACCTATACATTTCATCAATCATAGGTCTAATAGACTGCTCCATATTATGCTCCATAATGTCCCAAGGCTAAGAAAGGAGATCGACAAAGGTAACCTCAAACCACTTAGGGTTCAATAGCTATCCCTGCTAAACCAAAGTGGGCTCTCTCTATGATCTCACAGCCAATGATGACTGGAGGGGGAAAAGATGTTATGCTAGTTATTACAATACTAGGGTTTTGCAGATTTAGGGTTTACTGGATCAGAGGTACAAATCAGGGAACTAGGTTAGGTCTTCAAAGGTTCAGCTGCATGAGATATAAAGGAGCAAGGTAGGCATGCTTTTGTGATAGCTTAGGAGTTGGTCGATGTAGTGTAGGGTTGAATAGGTAAGAAAATAAATATGAGCATGTGAACCATGAATTCATCTATCAGAAGATTGAGCACATAAAATGAGATTCCTACCAAAACAGAGCTTAATTACAAGAATTATGTAGGAAAATCACTGAAAATCATAGATATGGAAACAAAACTAATTTATCATTCATATAAATGTTTAGCAGTAGAAAAACATACCACAAACTGACACCACAAGAATTCTTGAATAATAACTGCAACTTGGCCTTTGATTCCCTGTAAAAATATGATGAAGTAAAAGCTACAAGATTTCCACTCTCTGACATCTAACCTTGAATCTCACTGAAAACTAGATACATATAGACCAAAAAGAAACTTCCCCATGCTTAGGGGTCAAATCCCTCAGTATAGGAACAACTTACATGAATTTCTCAACCGAAACCTAATGACTAGGGAGGTTGGAACAAACCCTCCATTTAGACTTTGACTGAACTGTTTCTCATAAATGAGGCCTAAAATTACACCAAAATCACTGTAACAAGCTCATTTGCCTTCTATTACATCAATTCAACTCACAACATGAGGAATTACATCATAAAATCCAAGTTTGACTGAAGAAAACTCGAAATTTGGAAAAACAGGCAAAAGCGCAGTGCCATCAAGCATAAGCATAGCGCCAACTTTGAGGAGGTTTTCGAAGGCCTTCCGCTGCTCCAAATCCAACTATGAGTATACCAATGGAAAGCTTGGGATGTCTAGTTGTCAATAGACACCTCAAGCAAGCAAAATGGACACTCCAAGACTAAGAAAAGCTCATTCTCCCACAACTACTCCAAAAGCGCAGTGCCTAGTCCAGTAAGGTGGAAGAAAGTGGTTTTTTTACCTGTTTTTGGGCAATTTTTTCAAACCTGTTTGCTAACAAGGCACAAAAATTGAACAGATGGCATGTATAGGTCATTATATATATCCATCCATATAAACTTTTTGGCATTTGGAGGTCTAAGGAAAAAGCTTTTGGCTAAACTGTTCTTCCTATTTATGCCAAAAGTCACAAAATCTCAAAATTGTTCAAAATTTATTCAAAATGGCTTCAAGTTTGGTCCATGAAGCTCTGAAATGGAATGTCAAGCAAGGACGGAGGCCTTAGCTAGCAAGTCAAGTTTATCTTTCTCTTTTTTCCTCCATAGGGTTTGCCTTAACTTCTTTTTCAACTGCTTGATTCTGATTTGGGAGACCTTGTTTCTAGTACATTAGTGCATGCCCATATGCCTGTGAAGTTTGGTGGCCTTGTTGGCCCTCTTAAGGATATTTTCCAAGTGGTAGTTGACTCTATCAAGCCAATTTCCCCTATTTTCCTCAAAATATTCTTCAATGGACTTGTTAATGTTTTGTTGCCTTGATGAAGAGGATGTTTCAGTGATTTGCTCTTCTTTCCTCTTTAAACTTCTTGTCTTAGGCCTTCTAGGCTTGAGCTGAAAACCAGTGGCTTCAGTATCTTCCAATTTTATCACTGTTTTACCTTTGGCACCATCCTTCTCCAAATTTTCTTTAGATTTATCAAGCAAAATTTGCTTGACTTTGAGTTGTTTGTTTTCTTGCTGAAAGAAAGAAATAAAAAAATATGCCTTGGACAACCTACTCTTCAGCTCTCTAATCTTAGCCTCTTTCTCTTGGATGATCTGCTATGAAGATTTGACCTCCTCATGCACTTCTAAATCTTCCATATTAGTGTTAAGATAAATCTACGCTTCTTCATCCAATGGTGTCTCATGTTGCTGTGATGATGTAGGTTTGGCCCTTTCAACAATGTCTAGAGCAAACACATGACTTTTCCCTCTTGTGTATGTCTTGGTCACTTTTGCCTTAGGATCTCTTGTGATAGGTCTGCTTGTCAAAGCCACCTCTTGTTGTGCTAGAGAAGATAAAGGAGTAGAGTGACTACTTGACTGAGCTCGAGAAGGCAATAAAGATGTTGAATAGATGAAACCATCCCAAGACAAATTGATTTGTGCCAGCTGATGGAAAACCAGGATCTTCACCAAGCCATGATGAAACAAACTGGCATGATGATCTTCTCCCAACCTATGCACCTTCTCTTCCATCTTAACCATGCTTATGTAAAGGTAATGAGGTAGGTTGAGAACTTTTACACCAGTGAAATGCATCAAAAGCCTCACATGGTACTGATACAATCTTGAGAATCTACCCTCACATGTAAAATACTTCATGATAATTTTCATGAGAGGGGCATACTTTTCCAGCAGATGTCTGGAAGGGAATATGTGCTTTGGAGCAATTTTATATGGAGGTTTTAGATACATCTTATAATTTTCAAGCTTGAGGTCTCTTTTCTTGAACCAAAGTTCTCGAGTGTTTGGAATCCCTGTAGCTATAGCAATGGTATCTGCTGAAATAGTGAACACCACTCCATAAATGGTCACCTTATCTCTCCTCAAACTAGTAACATAAGTGTTGGTGAGTTTGTCATTAAAATCAAGTTCTTCAATCCTTTGGAAAAATGCAAGGCAACGAGCATCCTGGAAGAATTTCTTGAGGAAAGGAGAAGGCATGATGTAGTGTGATGAAGCTGGCTCATACCTGTCGATCAGACCTCCCTTATGCCTCCTCTGCTCAGTAGTCTCAGAATCCATAACGAACCCTAGCTCAACGAGAAGGGAAATTGGGGTTTGGTGTAGGGAAAAACAGGGGATTTGGGCAACTTTTGAAATTGAAGGAGATGAAGGGGTTTTATGGTCTCTAAATTCTTGGGAAAATTATGGGGGCTAGGGATATATGTTATGGAGTGAGGGGAAGTGGACTTTTGGGATTTGAGTGATGGGAAGGGATGCAAAACTAGGAAACACAGTCTTAGTCTGGAAATACATAGTAGGGACTAGGATTTGTGAGGAAAAGTGATGAAATGAGGAATTTGATGAGGGAAAGTGTGGGAGATGGTGTATGAAGAGTGTAGGATGGTGTATTAGCTCAAAATTAAGGTTTTTTCTCACACAGAGACCAAATCGATAATGAAGCTAAAAGCGCAACAAACCTTAGGAGAGGGTGTTTTTGCAAGCTTTTAGAGCATGAAATGAAATACTAAAGAGGTTAAATAGAGGCTAGGTAGGCCCACTTACTTGTCCTTTCTGTGTTTGAACCGGCTATTGATGAAGAAACCACTGGAATGAAGCTTTTCCCCCTTTGAAGAAAACACAACACCTTTGGCAAAAGCATAGCGCAACAAATGATGAGGCACTTTAGGAGCACAAAATTGTTGTTCTGAGGGTGCAAGACCTCTTTGAAGGTGAAGAGATGTTTTTTGCAAATGAAATAAGCAAATGAGAAGCTCTTTTGGTCTTTTGTAGCTTTGGAAATTGATTTTCTCCTTTGATGGTGTAGCAGCTCCACCATGTCCCTTCACATTTTATTTTGAAACTGCAGCTTTAGAACCTTTTAGGATATATTACATCATAATGGAGATATAAAATAACTTTAGAACCTTTATTGAAGATTTTCCCCTATCACTACTCCTTCAAATGATGATTTTGGTTGTGAAATGATTTATTTTCATGCTTTTGACCCTATGACCTAATGATGACACTACATGAATGAATGAGTTGAATGATGACATTGATGACTATGACAACATTTCAACAAGGATGACCTGACCATGCTTATTTCCATTGATCATAAAGGTGAAAGGAGTAGTGATGACCTACCTAACCTAACCAATGACCAATTTTTGATTGAAAACCTATTTGAAACCATAAGAATTTGCAGTGGGACCCTATTAAAAACTTTGTAAGAGCATATTTGATCACTGGTGACTGACAGGACTGACAGACACTAACACTCCATACTAACAAAATTTGCTAAGTTAAGACTGAAAACATACTAGTGAACACTGTCAGAACCTAAAGATGACAACGACCACCAGTTGCCTAGAATCACCCTCTCAAACCAGATCCACAGGAGCGTGAGTTCACAAACTGCCTTACTCAACAAGCCGAATAGAATTCTTACCACTCCAAGTGTCCTTAAACCTCTGTCACCTTCGAGCTGGGGCATTAAACGTTGCATGTGTATCGCCACCACTCCAAGTGTTGCATGCATGCGGAGGGTGGCCAAAACGATCTTATGGATTCACATTAATCGTTGGGCCAAGACAAGCCCACTGGGGTCGGCTCGCACTCAGATCGAGGATTTTATACAACATTAAAATATCTATATATATATATATATATATATATATATATATATATATATATATATATTATTTATTTTTTTTATTTTTATTTTCTATATATACATATATTTGAAGTTGATATGACGTGTTAAAAATCTTACTCGTGTTTTTTTACTTGTAATTACTTTACATGGATTTTTTTTATTGATATAGTTTTAAGTATACGTCAATATTAATTCTTATTAAAATATTTTATTCATAACTCACATTGGATATGTTATTCTATACAACATTAAAATATTTTTTTTAACATGTTTTTCTATATATAGATATATATGAAGTTGATAACACATATTTTTTTTATTTTTTATTTTTTATACTTCTAATCACTCATATGGACAATTAATTAAATATGTCTAACATATCTTTTTTCTTTTTTATTATAGCCGACATTGCTTTTCTATTTAAAGAATATTTTGTTTTTATTTCAAGAGGGACTGACATACTTACAAATCGCCTTCACACTGGACTGTAGAATGAGAATGAGCCTCTAGACTCAATAAGCCTCTCGGCTCAATAAATAAGTAAACAAAATTTTATTTTTTAAGTTAAATTCATATGTAATTCAATGTTAACCATTATCCTTTAACTAATTCTTTCCCTAGTCATGAAATTATAATAAACAAACTTCTATTTATATTTATATAGATTGAATATCAATATTCAAATAAATTTTAACATTTGGCCTTACATTTTTTAACGTTTTTCCATTACATCTTTAACCTCATTAAATCTTTATTTACCAATGAAATCAAAATTTTGTATCCCTCATATGTTATTCACTATTTTATTTATTATTTTTAATCATTATGACCGTTTCTTCTATCCCTTAAACATTCATAATTTATTTTTCTTTATCATTATGATCTTTGTAATTGTTTCCCTCTTTGTTACTTATAGTGTCCATCAACTCTCACTATTACCATCTACGAGCTTTCAAGTCCCTAATGATGGGTGGAGTGTCCATCTTGGCAGAGGAAAACCACTACACAATTCATATAGGTGGAGTGTCCACCTTGGATGGGGAAATCCACTACACAATTCATATCTGAAAGATTCAAACAATATAAAATATTACTTTATACCATCATATAAAATTTAATCTCCTTAATTTTTATCTAAAATTTTTATTTCATTTTTTTTGTTTTTTTCTAAGCTTAGTAGGACCTTTTATTCATTCATTTGCAAAAGTAGGTTACATCCATGAAAGACATTCCGTGGCCTCAACCTACCTAGTGGGAAACTAGGTTTGTTGGCCATCAGAACACATTATAAACCATCCAAAATCTGAGATTCTTAAGTCTGTCATACTCAACCTTATAGACCTGAATGTTTATAAACCAATTCACCCTTAACATGCTAACATAAGTACTACTAATTGAAATATACATCGTCAAAAATAAAATAAGAAGGAAACAGTTTGTTACTAGTCATCAGAGGACTCCACCGAGGTTGGATCCTTAGCACTGGAACATGGTGATTATGATTGAGGAAGGCACAAAATGTGCTTCTCAATACGACTAAGATGGACATTCTACTAAAGAATTTGAAATTGGACAAGTTCGAATTCTTTTTGAATTTCCTGAAACCCGAGATCAAATTTAATGGAACCAGTAGATTGCATAATAGTTCGAACTACTATTCTCTTCATCAACCAATAAAGATGGACTGTCTACTTGTACTGAGTAAGCCTGTCGTGAGTGTGACCTGGGTCGGGGACCAACAAACGCCAATCCTCCATATGCACCTCCTACTCAGCCCGTTGATTGAGGTCGGTCTCCCAAGCTGCAATCATCTGCCTCACCTGCTCAGGAGTGCCTGTGGTATACGCTTGAGATGCTGCACTGATATGTCGGGCATATGATTTTTTACCACTCCACCTCAGCGGCTGCGATGAGGAGGCTGCTTGTCCGCCCCGAGATCCATTTTTTCTACTTCTCTCGGACATAGCCAAGCCATTTTTTTCAACCTCCACTTTACTCAAATATACTCGCCACCCAAACCAACCAAACCCCCAGTCGAATAGAGAACTGTGACAAGTAGGCTGAGCAATCTCCCCAGTTAATTGAACCTATCACATATACATATGACAAGAGCAGGAAGCAAATGACATTAGACCCGGGCAATGTGAGATCATAGCAGGTCGGGACGACCAAACACCAATGGCGTTTTTCTCCAATTACCAACACCTTGTGCTCAGACATCGCATGAAACAAAATTAAACCAGAGAGGGTCTGTTTGCACCAAAGGGAAGAGCTACCGACTGGCTCCTTAAGCCATTTCCCATATAGAAACACACCAGAACAATGTAAAACCAAAAACGACGACATGAGGAAGATATTCAAAAGCCATTTTAACCAATTACAGAAACAACCATTCCCATCGAGCGTGTAGTCCTTCCAAAAAAGACAAGTATCCCAAATTGTACCATACATTCCCATTCGAATCAGTAAGATACCATAAAAAATGGAAACCGACTTAGAAACAACAAATTCAAGATAAAATTTAGCCACACAAACATGTTTGCCAGACGAGCAGACACTACCAGGTCACACAATCATCCAATTGTAGGAGGGGACGAGTACCTTAGAGGCAACATTCACAATTACAGTTTGTCGCGGGCGGGAGGGGTGAGAAGAAACAAGACATACTCGGTTATCAACGCCATGAGGTCGACGATGTTGTCCTCCCACAGATAGAGCCTCCCTACCTAGATTTCCACCAGAAGGAAACCCAGATGCCTCCGCTTAGCTCTTGAAACCACGCTATACCACAACACAAATGCATGGAATGGGAGGTTTAACATGTGACGATGATTAACTCCCCCCCCAAACTCTCCCACGCCACCTCCCATCTCGTCAACTTGTTCACACATACCTTGTACCTGCCAGAGCCACCCTTCTTCATAACCACCCATCTTGTCACATTTAACGAGAGTCCCAAGTGGAACGGTGAATTGGCACGCACCCCAATCGAGGATTATTTTTATTTTTATTGTTATTTTTAGTTTTAAATTTTTATTGAGACAAGAGGCTCATTATACAACTCGGTATGAGGGGATGTGTAAGTTTGAAGATCTATATTAACTAATTTATGTTTATCAACTTTATAAATATCTATATATAAAAAATATGTTAAACTAAAATATTTTAATGTTGTATATACAAAAATATTCAATTTGGGTTATCAATAAAATATTTTAATACAAATTATATTGCCATATACTTAAAAATATATTAATAATAAAAAATCATTTTAATTCGGGATCATAAAATATCTCGATATACATGTCATGTAAAATATTTTAATGGCAATTATGTATATATTATAGATCATTTAAAAAAAATTATGTATATATCATGATTTATTTATTTTTGGTTAAAACATTTATTTGGTCCTATATATACTATATATAACATTCAAAAATACAATTTAAATAATGAAAAATTAAACATTGTATTTTGCACTTTAAAGAAGTTTGCACGTGAAGAAATTCCATCCCTCTCAACTCATGTTAGATATGTACTTAAGATGGATCTATATTCATTTTTAAAACATTTTCAATGATTTACATATATATTATTATATATAAATTTAATTATTTTATTAAATATTTCCTACTCTAATTTTTTGTATTCTCTCATTTCTGCAATAACATAATACTATATATATATATATATATATATATCTATCTATATATATATATATATATATATATATATATATATATTCCTCATTCTGTGTTTTTTTTAATTGAGTTGAAAGGCTCATTCTACAACTGAAGATGTGTAACGATGTTCCTCTCTCATTTGAAATTTCTCTCATGTCACCCAAAATAAAAATTATGGAAAAAAAAAAAAAAAAAACTATACAAAACATTTAAATAATGTGCCCTCATAAAAAAAAATTACAATTAAAGAAATTGGATCATTCTCGTCTCATGTTAGATCCTTATTTAAGATGGATCTATGTTGGTTATAACAAACTAACAATTAGTTTTTTTATATTTTTCTTAGTATATTAATTATATACTCTAACCTCCTAGAACAAAATGTTTCTTATTTATTTATAATAATATCAATAATATAAATAATCCGAAAAATATTAACTAAATTTTGAATCTATATTAAGATTTTGTAATGTATTTAAGAGTTTGTTTTCCTCTCATGTAAGGAAATAGGCTAACGACTCAAGGCTTAGAGGCATCTGAGAATGGATTATTCTAGGTAGCATAATTTTCCATCAATAACGGTGATGAATCAACCGACATTCATAAATAACACTGAAAAATAACTATTAATTTAACAACTAAATTATAATAAATTTTCCCCATGTTATTTTTTTATTAATATATTAATATAATTTTTTTTTGGCAGTATTCAAAATTTTAAATACTTGCCTTTTATATAAAGTTTTCACCTTCACCAATTGCATATAAATGGCATGCTTATATGTAAAGCCAAATGTATATTGTTACTATTAAAATATACAATTAAATAATAGTGTAAGGCAGAGTATTTAAATTATAGAACTCGTGGTCCTCTAACTTTTCTCTCTCTTCAACTTTATTCACTTTCTTTATTAATTTTCAATCATCTACCATAATTATTGATGTTCGTTGTACGTTTCGAATTTTCCCAAGTTGAGTTCAATATCTCGTTGGGTCTGGGCTTCAAGGGCTAAATTAAGATTTGAGTTTCCCGTTAGATGTCGCTTACACGTCGCTATGCCTGATTTATGCTTGATTTATGGTTGATAATTATAGTTAATTCACATTGGTCTAAATAATCTTTAGTTGTCATTAATTTATTTTTTTAAATCTAAGACAATCAGTAATTGGTGAGAGTTATCCTGAACAGATCTAGGATCAAATTTAATTGGCTTCTACTATAAACCTAGGCTAGGTGCAACCGCCTGCAAGTCGCACAATAGCAGGAAACTTATGCCTCAACAAGAGCCGAGACATCCCCTATGGGGTCGCCTACTCTTCTAGCCAAGACACAACAGGTCATAAATATACTCAATGAGATTTGAACCCTCATCTTGCCAGTTACAGCGAGGAAACTTACCATTGAAAGAAAAAAAAAGGTGTTTTTTTTAAAGAACTTACAAATTTCTTTAATGGTTTCTATTATCACATTAATTATTTCTTTATTTTTCATATTATTTATTTTATAACTATATATATATAGATAGATAAAAGTTCACTTTATGCTAATTCATACACTAACCTATATTATAATGCATAAATTATTTTTTAATTTTATTTCTAAAATATTAATACATATTGTTTATAGGTTTTGGATAGACGTGATTTGATGGTGATATAGTATTCTGTTAAAGCATTTTTGATATAAAATTATCAATTCACTTTCCAATTCAAATCTAAATAATATATTAAACATGATAAAAATATAATCCTACCAAAAATATAATAACACTCGACTTATCTCCGAACTCACCCTTTAAAATTAATACTTTCATATTTCCCAAAATATATTCCAACCCACTTATATTTCTTCATTAACTAATGATGAACAACGTTGACAAATGGATAAATGTTTTTAAATCAGTGACCAATAAAGATAAATTCTTGAGGTACCGAGTTCCTTTTAAGATTTGATCTGCTTTTCGTTTCAAGGTTTTTAAAAGGTTAATGACTTTCAAATTGAATAAATTCAAAGAGTGCAATGATAAATTATGTAGGTGCCATGATTCAAAGGGTGCAATGATAAATTATGTAGGTGCCATGATTCAAAGGGTCAGGGACAATATGATGTCAAGTTCACAGTGGCCTTTGAGTGGATTATGAAGTACAATATGCATATGCAGCCCATTTTTAAATTTGATCTTAATTTATAGAGTATTAAAAATTTTGTAGTTTAACGAAATGTAACTTTTAAACCATCTATTTATTATTTTTGAAAGTATATATCAGAAAAAATAATTAAATTTTATTAAAAATTAATGAATATATAATTAAAATAAATAAATAGATAATATTTTTTTTTTTTTTCTGAAGAAGAAGAGAATTCGTAATTTCCATTAATCAGAAAATTACATGTTGTAGATGTTGAAGTATATGCTGTAGTGTGGGTAAACCACTTACAAAACAATACTTCAAAAGAAGTATGCAGAAGAGCCCTCAAACAGGGCAGCAAAAAGAAAGGATATGTAAACCCCAACAGGAGGATACCCCTATCCATCTCAAGCTAAAATAACCGAAAATAAAACAAAAGCTCCTGAGGAATGTGCAGAAAGTTCGAAATGGCCGCCAAGACAAGGAGGAGAGGCACGAAATGGAAGGGAGCAACCAAGGTAGCCACACCCCCCCACCCCCTCAAACTCTCCTCCAGAAATCGAAGAAGCCAGAGGAAGAAACCGCCCATATATCCAAAGGAGCCAGAAGAAGCCAACCAGAAACAGCCATTGACGAGACGGCACGAATCGGTGCAGAGACAGACTCCACACCTCAGATCCCTCAACGCTCCCAATAACTGCAGAGGTAAGCCAGCAAAAGGCCAAAAAAAGGATCCAAACGCCTCAGCAAGGGAACCCATCAGGACCCAACCAGAGCAGAGGCGATTCGGATCCGGGGCAGAGGCGGCTAGGGCAGCCACCTCGCCCCCACGAAGAGAATCAAGAGGCCCAACAATGCCCCCGCCCCCGCACCGCGGCTCAGCACAAACTTGGAGAGACCGCCAAAACAGAGTGTCTGAAGTTGAGCCGAAGTCCGCCGAAAACCAGAAGAATATGGACACACTCCGCCGCCTCCCAACTCAGTGCACAAAGCAAATCCGGAACTCTGCCTATGAAACCCAGAGACTAAGCAGAGCAGACCACCAACCCGGGATCGACAGACGAAGATGATGTATCAGAGTCGCGCTGAGGAAAGAAAGAAAAGCACGTCGCAAGGGAAGAGATCCGCAGGAGAGAGGGGAGCGGAGGCCGAAGTCGAATCCTCGCCACAGGCTACTGGAACCGCAGAACTTCAAACCCCACCAGACGCAGCGAGCCCCGGCACAGATATATCAAAGTAAACTTTGCCGCACGACGATGAGTCGAAGCACCAAGCGATGGCGGTAGAAGGGCGGCCGGAAACCACACCAGAGGCAAGCCCTGCCGCCGCAGGCGCAATAGCAGCAACCAGAGCCGAATAGAAACCCTAGCGCTCTCTACTACAGCCTACAATCTCGTTTTCGTGTATTAAGGGTTTCCTATGATGCATTGGGAACGGTTTTTGATTCATTATTTTTGTTATATACATTATGAGAAATATTATTTAAATTATTTTTCAAATTATTGCAATTTATTTATAAGTTATATATAGATATATTATCTTATTTCACCTATATTAATTTCATAATTTAATGTTATTTAGATAAAATTATTTAATAATTTTTGTTATATGAATTATGAGAAATATTATTTAAGTTAATTTTCAAATTATTGCAATTTATTTACAAGTTATATGTAGATATATTATCTTATTTCATCAGTGTTAATTACATAATTTAATATTGTGTAGATAATATAATCGTATGATTCATTAATGTTATTATTACATGGAAGTAATAGCCATGCATGTGGTGTGAAATTAGCAAATGTCAACAAAACTAGATGTCCCTCCGATCTCTGCAATGGAGCTTAACCACTCTTTAACATTGACTCTTTTTCTGAGGAATAGGTTAATTCTAATTTTTCTAGTGTAGTAATTATGACCTTAAGTCATATTCTTGACATGCTTCATAGTGTAACAATCTTGTTTCTCCTTGAATTTAATGCTTCATCTTCTATGTGGGTTGTGTCATAGTCATTGGCATGTTACCTTTCATTTGCCTATATACACTTCTCTATCCCATGTACCTTAGTTTATCATACATTTTACTTCTATACACCTTTTTATATGTGCTTACTTGTTCAGGTCTATGAATTCTCCAAATGCCTAAATTTTTCATATTCATGAATTTTTTTTAAACTTTTCTTGGAACTCTTTCTTTATCATACACACTCTTTATCATATGTTTTCTTTTCTTTTTTTCTTAGACTCATTTCTATTGATAAGAAAAGATATTACATTGGGAATCCTTCATAACAAAATATATTACATTGGGAATCCTTCATAACAAAAGATATTATATTGGGAATCCTTCCTATTGATTACTGACGAGGATCTTGACTGCCTTCCAAGGTAAACAAAGACACAACAAAAACTAAACATAGCAAAAAATTACAAGATGGGACTACATTGAATTTCAAGAAGGCTGGGAATTGCAACAAAATGTAATGTGATTATTTAATTTCCTTGAGGCTGCCAGAATGTCAATTGTGTGCACTTTTCCTTATATATGCTTAAATTAAATGACATTAGACATGTCTAACTTTTATTGCATTATTCACATTCTACAACCAGTATAAGAGTGACGTGTGATTCCATTTATGCTCAAAGTAGAATTGGCATGTGTCTCTTTTATAAAAATAAAGTATTATTCAAATAAATAAATAAATAAAATATCCATCTTAATAAATTAAAAAAAAATGAATATACATTTTTGGTATAAAGGAAATGTGGTACAAATATGTCAGTGTCATTATTGCTAGCAATAAAATATTTTGATAACCATATGAAGTAACGTAATTTTATATTAACTTTAGAGACATAAAGTAACTAAAAGTAAAAATAAGATATATATATATATATATATATATATATCACTGTTTTAAAATTCGGCTGAATTGAATCCGAAATGGCCGAGTTGATCCGAGTCATTGAAGAATTTTATGACTCGGCAGAAAAACCAGTTAGGAAGGCTGAGTTATTGCATGACTCGGCCGAGTCAGTCATGACTTGGTCAACCTGGTCGTTTCCGCATCTACTCGGCCAAGTCATTAAATCCGGCCAGTGACCCAAAAAACCAACGATTTTTCTATTTTTTTTTTTTTTAACATTTAGCTGATTGTTGGGGACTCCAAGGTGTTTTCTAAATTGGTTAAGTGCTATTTGGGGTCCATTCCCCTCTCCTAGTATTGATATGCTATTCAAATTTCATGGTAATGTTAAATTCTTAAAGTGACATTCTCCTTAATCTTCATTTTCATCCTTTTACTTAAATTTTTAACATTACCATGAAATGACTCAGGATGTTTGAGAGTGGTTCTGGCCTCATTGGATTTCATATGGAGAAAGTAGAATTTTAGATTTCATTCAAAATCCAGCAGACTTATCAGTTTTTCAGGATTTCATGATTGGAGGATTGCAATGTTTCCATTGAATTTTGTCATGTATTAGGGTATGGAACTCGTATTTAATCAAAAGCATCAATCCCTCTATGTACCTTGATGTTAGTGACATTGGTTGTCGAACTCCTCCGGGATTCGCCCACAAACCAAGAGCTTCTAAAAATGTCGCTCCCGCCCCGTTTTCTACCTCTCGCTCCCCACTTTCGGTCCCGCTCCCAAGTAACACTGAGCCAAATGATGTTGGCAACTCTATTAGTAGCCAGTAGTACTGGTCACAGAATTTTGTTGTAGAGGCCATTTATAGCCTCCTTGGTTATGTGTTTTTGTTTTGATCTCTATATCATCATCGTGTATGTATTGGACAGTGCACTGGGTGCCATTTTGATATAGTGGATATATTCATGTGCCTACTTTGATCATATGTTGTCTTCTATCTATATTCTCATGCTGTGTCATATTCATGAATTTTCTTTTAACTTTTCTTGGAACTCTTCCTTTATCATACACACTCTTTATCATATGTTTTTTTTTTTCTTTTTTTCTTTTTTTCTTAGACTCATTTCTATTGATAAGAAAAGATATTACATTGGGAATCCTCCATAACAAAAGATATTACATTGGGAATCCTTCATAACAAAAGATATTATATTGGGAATCCTTCCTACTGATCACTGACAAGGATCTTGACTGCCTTCCAAGGTAAACAAAGACACAACAAAAACTAAACATAGCAAAAAATTACAAGATGAGACTACATTGAATTTCAAGAAGGCTCGGAACTACAACAAAATGTAATGTGATTATTTAATTTCCTTGACGCTGCCAGAATGTCAATTGTGTGCACTTTTCCTTATACATGCTTAAATTAAATGACATTAGACATGTCTAACTTTTATTGCATTATTCACGTTCTACAACCAGAATAAGAGAGACGTGTGATTCCATTTATGCTCAAAGTAGAATTGGCATGTGTCTCTTTTATAAAAATAAAGTATTCTTTAAATAAATAAATAAATAAAATATCCATCTTAATAAATTAGAAAAAAAATGAATATACAATGTTTGGTATAAAGGAAATGTGGTACAAATATGTCAGTGTCATTATTGCAAGAAATAAAATATTTTGATAACCATATGAAGTAACGTAATTTTATATTAACTTTAGAGACATAAAGTAACTAAAAGTAAAAATAAGATATATATATATATATATATATATATATATATATATATATATATATATATATATATATATATCACTGTTTTAAAATTCGGCCGAATCGAATCCGAAACGGCCGAGTTGATCCGAGTCATTGAAGAATTTTATGACCCGGTAGAAAAACCAATTCGGGAGGCCGAGTTATTGCATGACTCGGCCGAGTCAGTCATGACTCGGTCAACCCGGTTGTTTCCGCATCTACTCGGCCAAGTCATTAAATCCGGCCAATCACCCAAAAAAACGACGACTTTTCTAATTTTCTTTTTAACTTTTTAACATTTAGCTGATTGTTGGGGACTCCAAGGTGTTTTCTAAATTGGTTAAGTGCTATTTGGGGTCCATTCCCGTCTCCTAGTATTGATATGCTATTCAAATTCCATGGTAATGTTAAATTCTTATAGTGACATTCTCCTTAATCTTCATTTTCATCCTTTTACTTAAATTTTTAACATTACCATGAAATGACTCAGGATGTTTGAGAGTGGTTCTGGCCTCACTGGATTTCATATGGAGAAAGTAGAATTTTAGATTTCATTCAAAATCCAGCAGACTTATCAGTTTTTCAGGATTTTAGGATTGGAGGATTGCAATGTTTCCATTAAATTTTGTCATGTATTAGGGTGTGGAACTCGTATTTAATCAAGAGCACCAATCCCTCTATGTACCTTGATGTTAGTGACATTGGTTGTCGAACTCCTGCGGGATTCGCCCCCAAACCAGGAGCTTCTGAAAATGTCGCTCTCGCTCCCAAGTAACACTGTGCCAAATGATGTTGGCAACTCTATTAGTAGTCAGTAGTACTGGTCACAGACTTTTGTTGTAGAGGTCATTTATAGCCTCCTTGGTTATGTGTTTTTGTTTTGATCTCTATATCATCATTGTGTATGTATTGGACAATGCACTGGGTGCCATTTTGATATAGTGGATATATTCATGAGCCTACTTTGATCATATGTTGTCTTCTATATATATTCTCATGATGTGTCATATTCATGAATTTTCTTTTAACTTTTCTTGGAACTCTTCCTTTATCATATGTTTTTTTTTTCTTTTTTCTTTTTTTCTTAGACTCATTTCTATTGATAAGAAAAGATATTACATTGGGAATCTTTCATAACAAAAGGTATTACATTGGGAATTCTTCATAACAAAAGATATTATATTGGGAATCCTTCCTACTGATTACTGACGAGGATCTTGACTGCCTTCCAAGGTAAACAAAGACACAACAAAAACTAAACATAGCAAAAAATTACAAGATGGGACTACATTGAATTTCAAGAAGGCTGGGAACTACAACAAAATGTAATGTGATTATTTAATTTCCTTGAGGCTGCCACAATGTCAATTGTGTGCACTTTCCTTATATATGCTTAAATTAAATGACATTAGACATGTCTGACTTTTATTGCATTATTCACATTCTACAACCAATATAAGAACGACGTGTGATTCCATTTATGCTCAAAGTAGAATTGGCATGTGTCTCTTTTATAAAAATAAAGTATTCTTTAAATAAATAAATAAAATATCCATCTTGATAAATTAGAAAAAAAATGAATATACATGTTTGGTATAAAGGAAATGTGTTACAAATATGTCAGTGTCATTATTGCTAGAAATAAAATATTTTGATAACCATATGAAGTAACGTAATTTTATATTAACTTTAGAGACTTAAAGTAACTAAAAGTAAAAATAATATATATATATATATATCACTTTCTCTATATGTATTATTTTTACTTTTAGTTACTTCCTAATAAAAATAATAAGAGGAAGATGGATAATTCATTCCATTTTTAATATAAAATTAATATGTGGCATTTAAAACATATTACTAATGATAAAAAAATTTCAATGAGTCACAAATAAAACATTTGAATGCATGTTAAGTAAAATATTTCAATGTCAACTATATATATAAAGCAATTGAAAAAAAAAACTTATAGAATAGTCTCACTGTTGTGCATTTTAACCCTTTTTAAGGTATTTTTTTTTCAATTTGGTAGGAAATCAAGCAAATATTTGTTGAAATTGCAAGTTTAAATTGTTTAGTCTAAACAATCCAAGTGACAAAAACGATTTTCAAGTTATTAAATCCATTTATACAATACAATTTAAATATATATCCATTTTAAATATATAATATAAATACTATATATATATATATATATATATATATATTCTCAAGTTCCAAATATTTTACACCTTAAAATATGTAATCTCTCTGTAATAATTAGATCTATAAATGAAATGGATCTATATTAATATATACTCATTATCATACCACTAAACTATAATAATGTAATTTCTTTATACTCTTTTCACTCCCTATATACATGTTAATTATGATAATGTTGTCTATTCATTATTGTTATGTTTCTTTACCATTCTAATAACCTTAACATTTTGTGTATTCCTTTTCATCATTTTTTTCCACTGGAAAAATCAGTAACTTTCATTAATATTAGAAAATTACATATAGTAGATGCCTTGGCATTGTTGTATTGATCATACAAAATTCACCTCACAGGGTGTTGTGTCAGAGAGTATTACAAAATTGTGCTGGGTACATACATTAGTCTGGCTGTTCAAGCCTATTCGCGTCCACAAAAGGATCCTTTTCCATACAAAATAGCCATAGTTATATACAGTTCCATCATGTCAAAAAATACTATCCATTACTGTCAGCTATCGGGACTGTTGTCCCTTTGTTCTCTCTGATCTATGTATGGCCTGTGGTAAAATCTGTGTTCTTCGGCTCCATTCTGCTCCACAATTAGCCATTCGCCTCTGGGAAGTGTCGAGGCCTCTTTGGATAATTTGTCAGCCTCGCTCTTATGTTCTCTGTAAATGTGTAAACAAGAGAAATGATTAAAAGCTGCTTTGAGAGTGAGAGCATCATGTAATATATTGCTGAGTGTGTGTGTATGACATGTAGTGACATTATTGATCCAGTTAACGACCACCATTGAATCCCCAAAAATGTTGATATTTGAATGCTGATGTGTTAAAGCAAAATGCAATAGATTCCGGATGGCAGAAAGCTCAGCATAATTATTTGATCCTCTTCCGAATCCCATTGTTACATGGTATCTGTGATTTTCATTTATATGCAGCACGAAACCCCCTCCACACCCCGCTTGGTTTGCTGCCCCGTCGAAAAATGCCCACGGGGTCGATTTGTCTATATTGGGCATGGGCTGAATGGTTCTGGGTCGAGGTGGAGGCGGGTCGGGTAGTTCTTGGTACGCAGCGATGATGGTGGCTTCAACCCGGTTCCAAGATACAGTGAGATCCTCGAAAATAGCACGATTCCGCGCAAGCCAGGTATACCAAGTTGCTACGAGGGGGAGATTTAGAAGTTTGGAGCCCGGGTGACTGAGTGTCCATGCGGTCCAAGCATCCAATAGATCATCCCTAGTCCAATTCCCTGCAATGCCCAATTGAGTGCGAATGTTGGTCCATAGGGTGTGTACAGCAGGGCAGAGTAGAAATATGTGATCCGAGTTCTCTGATGCGGCCTTATAGACTATACACCAGGTAGGTCCATAGATGGATCTGCGGGTAAGATATTCGCCTGTGGGGACGATACCTTTGAGGGCACACCAGATTAATAGTCTGGAGCGAGGTGGTGCCTTAAGCTTCCAAATGATATGCCACCATGAATGTATTGGATCAGGTATTCTGTGGGATATGAGTGCTCTGTACCCATACTTTGGAGCGTATAAACCATGATCCGCAATGCACCAAATGAGTTCGTCCGGACCTTGTTTGATGCGAATGTGGGATTCCGATAATGCAGCAATATAGTGATTCCATTCCTGATGCCATTGTAGAGGGAGATCCAGTTGCTGGGCCGATTTCCATGCTTGGGAGAATATGTCTGTGCGAAGCTGATCGGCGATATGAGCAAAATGCCGAATGTCTTGGTTATGTAGATGTGTAATAAGATCCCGGTTGAGGATGTGTCTGCCCCCACAGTTGATCCATGGATCCATGCCAATCCTGCCCGTCAAGCCATCATTGATTCGCCATACAAGATTATCTCGAATGAGGGGAAGGGAATGAATCAAGGCCTTCCAGACTGATGAGCACCCCTTCGATGACCAAGTTGGTAATCGAGCCCAATCCAGAATATTATGGGGCCATATATATTTGTGATAGGATACCTGTGCCCATAGGCTTTGGCTGGTTAGTAAGGTCCATCCCATCTTGGCAGCTAGTGCCATGGCGAAATCAGGAAGGTCTTTGAGGCCCCATCCTCCCCATTTTTTGGGCAGAGAAATTTTCTTCCAGTTAATCCATGCAAAGATTCTTTTATCCTGACTCCCATTCCAGAGGTATCGATTGCACAGCTGCTGTAGTCGCCCTAGGATATTCCTCGGTATCCACGCTAGTGCCATCCAGAAGACCGGGGTAGCCTCTAACACAGATTTAATGAGCACCAATCTGCCAGCCCTAGAGAGGTATCTGAAGCTCCAGCCTGTAAGTCTTTTTTCCAGTTTGGCAACCAACCAGACCCAATCTGCTATCCTTTGGCAAGTAGGCTTCAGATTGAACCCCAGGTATTTGAGACCTCTATCCAGAGGGTGGACAGTGTAGGGGAATACCTGAAGGGCTATCTGGGATTCCTGTACTGAAGTACGAGCGCAAGTGATGGTAGATTTCAACTGATTTGGCAGCATACCTGTAGCTGCAGAGAAAAGATGCAGGATCTTTGAGAAGGTCCGAGAGTCTCGAACACTGCCATCAAGTAGAATAAGAACATCGTCCACAAAGAGCAGATGTGTGAGAGTGCATAGGTCGGATATGCGGAGGCCCCCTACATCTCCAGCCCGTTTAGCAGAATCCATGAGGCGGCTGAGACCTTCCATGACCAAGAGGAAGAGTAGGGGTGATAGGGGGCAGCCCTGTCTCAAACCCCTTTCAGAGTGGAAAAAAGGGGAGGCCGAGCCATTAATGAGGATACTGAAGGATGGGGAGGATATACAGGCCATGATCCAAGTGATGAAGGCGTGAGGAAAGCCCAGGTGGATGAGAATCATTTTTATATAGAGCCAGCTGACTCGGTCGAAGGCTTTTGAGAGGTCTATTTTGAGAAGAATGGCTTTCAGATGCCTAGACCAGATGGAGTGCATAGCTTCTTGGGCGAGTCCAATGGCCTCGTGAATCTGCCTAGATTCAAGGAAAGCAAATTGCTGCGGGGCAATGGATCGGGAGAGGATAGGTCTAAGACGATTTGCAATGGTCTTAGATATGATTTTATAGAGGCAGTTACACAAGGAGATGGACCTGTAGTCATCGAAGGATGTCGGGGAATCCGATTTAGGGATTAGTGCAATGAAAGTAGAATTGATGGCAAGATAGATAGAACCCGTAGTCCTGCTCTCCTCGACCACCCCCAGTAGGTCCTGTCCCAGTACATCAAAGAAGGCTAAGTAAAATTCAATGGTCCATCCATCCGGGCCAGGGCTCTTGTCTTGTTTGAACCATTTCAGCACTCCTTCCAGTTCCTCTGCCGAGACCGGGTCATTTAGATCCTCCACATCTTCTTCCTCCACAAATCTCGGGAAGTGATTTGCCACATTAATGATATCAAGTAGGTTAACTTCCCGAGGGCACTTGTATAGATTCCTGAAATGAGTGGTGCCCAGGTGAGCGAGCTTGTTAAAATTATCTGCGATATCGCCATCCAGGGAGGGGAGCTTCCAGATAGTATTTGAAACTTTTCTGCACTTTGCAAAGTTATGAAAGAACTTCGTGTTATCATCCCCAGCTTGTATCCATAAAGCCCTACTCCTTAGTCTAATAGTTTCCTCTCTCTCTTTGAGGATCTTTGCTTTTTGATTCTCCAAATAAATTAGCCTGCATTTGTCTGCAGCTATTATGAAACCCAATCCTCTTTCGTCGGTGAGAGAGCTTAATTCAGCTTCAATTTGGGTAAGCTGAGCCGAATCACGGTCCTGTTTCTCCTTTGCCCACATAATTGATATATGTTTTATTTCAGAGAGATTCCTGCAGAATCCTTTGGCGAGGGATTCTGTGTCATTGATAGGGTGAGAGGACCAGTAATCCGATATCATCTTGACATATGATGGATCCTTCAGCCAGGTATGATTAAATTTGAAAGGTGACTTAGGTTTCTTGAAAGGGCCCTAAATCTCCAGGTATATAGGAGTGTGATCCGATAATCCCCCCGAGCCAACCCATTCTCTGAAGAGATGCAAGCGCTGTTGGAGAGTCCCCTTCATAAGAAATCTGTCCAGTCTGCAAGCAAGTGCAGCATCCCCAACCCGCCGATTCCTCCATGTAGGGAGAAGTCGCTGCATGGGTATATCCATAAAATTTGTTTGCTCAAGCAGATTGGTCATATAATCAGTAATGGGGTCAAATTGAGCATCCGAACCCCATGACTCCCTGAAACCCAGAGAGAAATTTAGGTCTCCTCCAATGATAACCCGGTCTTCATTCATCATAGAGAGGTGTAGAAGATGCTGCCAGAACGATTCTCTCTGGGAGCAGGGAGCATATACATTGACAACTCTGAGATTCATGCCGAGTTCAGCAGAGAAAATGTCAAGCCCAATGAACCCCGCTCCTCCCCAGGTCGAGTCCATCTTAATGGAACGAGGGTTGATACCAATGGCCATACCTCCAGATCGTCCAACGACATCAATGGCAGAGTAGCTCCAGCCAGGGGTCAAGGCTTGCATGGCCCGAGTTATCTGGTCTGCAGAACAGAGGGTCTCTTGGAGCATGATGATATCGATAGGTTCAGATTCAATGAGCCGCTTCATGGCTAGTTTCTTGGAGGAACTAGCCAGTCCTCTGCAGTTAAAGGATAGGCACTTCATGGGGGAACACCTCTCGGGGTGTGTCCTGCTCTAAGGACCCCGTTAATGGTCGATTGCCGGCCAGAAACAACCTCTGCCCCGGCTTGTTTTATAGCCTTTGAGAGATGGGATTTTCTCCCTCTGGTAATCAAAGAACCCCCCTCAGGAATCACAATGCCTAATCCCGAATGTCTGTCTGTTGGCTCCTTGGCAGGATTCCTTGACCGGAGAAATTATGAATGAGGTGGGGAGGACTCCAAGGGGAGCGGGGAGAAACTAGCCGCAGGGGAGGATGTGGATATGATGGGATCAGTGTTGCAAATAAGAGGGGAAGATGTTAATGCGCAGTGAATCATGGAGGTCTGTGAGGAGGATCCAATATCATGCATAACATCAAAAGAAGAAAGCAAGGATGGGTTAAGAGAACCCGAGATCGTACCCGCTTTTGCTACCGAGCGTGCCCTGGTCTTTGGTGGAGAGGGCCGCCGAAGTCCTGGATCGACCGCGGGAGATGATGTCGGTGGGGGCGGGCCCGCAGAGGGAGGACGAGAGGTAATGGGGGATGCTGTCCTGGTAGGAGCCGGGGTGCCTCTCGGAGTATCTTCTGCTTTCTTGTTGAGTGGGCAGTCCTTCGCAAGGTGTCCCACTTTGTGGCATCGTCTGCATCGGAAGGGAACTCCTTCATAGTCCAATAACTGCACTCTGATACACCTCCCCCACTGTAGAGTGATCTGTTCCTCAAGTCCTTCACGGGTGTCTAGGTGGACCAGAATCCGCGCAAGTGTTCGGCTCCCGGATTCAACATATGTGCGATCGTAGTCCAGATACGTCCCCAGGGCATTTCCAATCCTAATGAAAACTTCTTCTGCCCAAAACGGTAATGGTAGTCCTGGTAGGCGAACCCAAATTGGTCCGGCTCCGAGCTGTTCCCGTTCTGGATCGAAGAGGGGGCTCCAGCGCTTGAGGAGGACCGGGGCCATTTCAATATGCCAGTATCTGCCCAAAACCAAATTAGTTTGACTTTCCTTGGAGAATTGAAGGGAAAACCATCCTCTGGGGAGGACATGGACCACAGGTAGATCGAAAAGAACTCCGCCCCAGATCTCCTGTACCCATTGCTTGAGCCGCTTCACCGAGTATGTCCTTCCCCTGACGTGCCCTACCAACACAGTGTTCGCAATGTCCATGTATTCACCGAGAGGCTTCGATTCGTCGAATTTGATGGAGATGTCCCTGGCTGTAGCCCTAACACACTTGGCCTTCTTTTTGCCGGTGCGGGGAGCCGACGGATGGTCTACCAGAGGATTTGTAATGCCATCCAGGGATGGGGGTTTTGCAGGGCGAGCAATGACAGCAGGTGTTTCAAAGCATCCGGAGGGACGGACTCCCGGAACAGAGGGATGAGATGCAGGGGGAACCGACGGCGAGGGGGAGGGCACCGAAAGGAGGGGAGGGGCCAGCGGATCAAAAGAGGGCGAGGGAGGCGTATGGGTAGCCAAGAAATGCAGTGAGCCCGGCGAGAGTGGGGGGACCTCAAAAGGCGGAGATTCGATAGGGTAAGTGCCTGCAGAGGTTGGAATGGTTCGATGAGCGGCAAGCGAGATGGAGGGCGGGTGCTGCGGCAGATCCGGAGCAGTTGAAGATGAGGACGGTGCAAATTGTGAGCGAGAGGCGAAGCTAGGGTTTCCGAAAATTGACTTGTCCGGCGAAGGATCCGCCGAGTAATCCACCGCTTCTAGCTCCATGTCAGCCATAACTGTCTCTTGAGTGGCGACCGAAAACGACTGGTGGAGAATCCGATGGAGATGCTGCTGCAGTAATGTCGCAGGGCTGTGACCGCGGTGGTAACCGATCGAGAAAGAATGTCAAACCCTAGCCGCGACGAACTGCAGTCGACAGCGAGAAAAAACCCTTAGCCTAACCCTTTACGCGTGCGCGCCATCCTCCCGGTTCTTCAACCAGATCCTCCCGTATTCCTTTTCATCATATTATAAAGCATTTCCTCTATTTATATTTAGATTACCATTTCCACTTTATCATTTTATACTTGTTTTATTTTATATTATTTTTTTATAAATTCTTTTATTATACTATACTCATCTTTCCCCCCAAAAAAATGAATATAGTGTACATGGATTGGTAAAAGTTTAGCGGAAATAATCTAAAAATATTTTTAATATATTTCGTGTGATTTTGTCTAAATAAAAATATAAGTTACAAATATTTAAATATATATATATATATATATAATAAGACAAGTGTAACATAGGTTCTTACCAAAAACAAAATACATTAAAAAAAATTCAAACTTAGATTATTTCTGCTAAACTTTTAGCAATCACTACACTAAGCCCTGGACCAGGGATTGTTATTACTACGTTAAGCGTGTCATGGTGTCCAGCTTTGTGAATTCATCATTAAAGCGACACCACGCATTCCACAATAGGAAGTTTGTATGAACTAAAAAGTTTGATTCGATTGTGATGAACTTAAATATTTAGTTAAATGATTTCATGTACTTCAACGAAACATTCACATGAAATGCCTTTATTTCTAGAGTTGTTGGGGCCTAATTGTTCATTAAGGAAGGTTGATTAAGATTTGATTTCATATTATTTGACTTTGATTTCAGCTTTATATAGGAGAGCATGATTATGTCTATGTAAATAAATGAAAATATTAATTATGCGATGTGAATTATATATAATTTATCAGTACAAAAATGTTTTGAATTAAAATTAATAAAATAAATATGGTAAGTTTTAAAATATAAATAAATATATTTATGTGTTAGGTTATATTTATTAAATTTATTTATTTATTTTTTTTTAATTTGAAAATCATGGAAACAAGATAATTTAGGTTTAAATTTTTTATAGTTAGTTTGGTTTATGTCAAGTAGGATATGGCGCAAATCCTATGAGGTTTATTAGTAGTTACGTGTTAGAGGTGTTTTTCTGGGATATTTAAAAAAGAAGAAGAAGATGTAATTTCCTTTTTTTTTTCATTTTATTTTTCATTAAAATTTATTTGCTTATTTTTATATTTTAATTTACAAACATTACACATGCTACGCCTTTCAACATGTACTAATTTATATCCAATGTAGCATAATGTGTGTGTGTGTGTGTGTTGGTCGCTGGGGGAATAACATATAGTGATGATAACATTCACTCAATCATTGATGACTAAAATTAGCTAGCTTAGATCCATCTTAACCTTGGTATATCATTCAAATTCCCTTGCGATGCAAATCTTCCCTCAAATTTTTACAATCCATAAAATATTTGTATTGGAGGATTTAGTCTCACTTAGTGATTAATAAATATGAGGTTAAGATGGATCTTGCATATAAAGTAAATAAGGATATATATATATATATATATATATATATATATATATATATATATATATATATATAAGATCAAGTAAATGACTAGGTCGATTGGGTGTAGGTATAACTTTTCACCCTAGAATACGGGGATGGGAGGTCAAGAGAAAAAACAACCGAGAGGAATGATGAAAGGAGGAGAGATATTAAGAGGATTATTACTCAAAGGGAGAGGAGGAAAATACATAGAAATGAAAAACAAAATTTCATGGAGAAAGATATACATAACTAGATTAATAAAATAGGTAGAAAGTGTGTCCATGGTAGATTCTTGGACTAGAGAGAAGAGGACAGATTGATTCATAAATGCAGACATGTATACGCTAGTAAGAGCTGGTTTGATGCTTGTCATTGTTTTTAGTTTGTTATTCACTCTAATGAATTTGAGAGGGGGGAATGTGGTTCTCCCATGTAACCTCGATTGATTACCTAAAGAGATGGGGAAATTGAGTGAGTTAGGTAAGTCGACATCTCTAAGAGGTGGGAAGCTAGGTGTAAGTTTAGTGTTGTTGTACATATTGACTATATAATTGATTACATTCCAAGTGAAAAATAGTTAATGGAAGTTATATTATCAACTATAGACGATATTATTTGCATGATTACCTTGACACGTGGTATGCAACATGGTCGGATCTTAGGAAGAAAACTATCATAAAAAAGGCTAGGTAGTAACATCAAACCCAACCAAGCCCATATCATAGTAACTTATTCAAGACCTTTTCTAGTTACAAATAGTTGTTCAAAGAATTTTATAACATGTTTAAAAAAATCATTTTCACATAAAGTTTCATTTCTTCTTATTTTTAATAATTATGAATGCACAAAAAAATTCATAATATTTGTGTGCAAACAAATAATATAAATTTAATTTTTTGTTGAGGTAGGTCATCAAAGTCAAGCTTTACACATAACACACACAAAAAAGACAAAATATGATATGAGAGGGTGAATGATATTGTTAAGAAAATTGTTACTTGTGAGGATTCTATCTTGTTATGACAAAGACTACATCTTCATACAATAATCCCACTATGACACTCGTGTTACATCAAATAGGTAATTAAATCTATAATTCATTATGTTGACTAGTAGATATGGTTGACTGCCATGTGAACATGTATATTAGTTAATAAGCTAACATACTTCAAAAGTCGATCATCATATTTATGCACATCATCAATTTCTTGTCTTTCATTATGTCCATTCACCTCCCTCTCCAACTCTTTAGCTTGTTCTTTGTCTATTTCAATCTCAATTGACTCATTTAGATTTAGGCTCAATTCTTCAATGTCAACTATCTATATTGTCACTTTTCATTTTTCTTATGAGCATTTTCTATGTCTTTATTGCATTGCTCTCTTCCATGATATCTTTTAGAGGTGAAATTTTCTCAATTGGTTATATCTTGGCCATTTTTCTAAAAATAAATGACCAAATTGGTTAAAAAATACTAGTTTTTACACATATATAATTAAAATAATAATATTCACCAAAAAATCACAAGTTTTAATAGTAAGTTCTATATTTTTTATTTACTAGCACTTGCACCTAGAGGTGCAAAGGAACGCGGATAAGAGAAGTCTGGGAATGTGGAAGGCAACAAACAAGTGAAATATATTGACAATGAAATACAATCGAAATTGGAATAAGAAGCATATGCATTAATGGAAATGATGCCCTCACAATTGACAACGCCATTAAAACATCTCCATTGATGGCACTCTAAGAGAGCAAGCCTTCTCTGATTGAGTAATTAATGTATTGTTTGTTTCAAGGAGAAACTACTTCTGACCCAATTCATTCAATTCTCATCAATGTAATAATTGACAAAACATTATCGTGAAATTCATTGAAATTGTGGTTCAATGTAAATTTATTTTAATTCATAAAATTGTGAGTGTTTTTTAGTTATAATTAAAGTTATTTTTATTGTAAATTCATTAATATCAAAATGATGACTATTTTTATCTTTATTGTAAATTTTAAAAATATCCTAAAATGTTATAAAGGAAGTAAATAATTTACTTTATTCTAGTCCATTAGATTCTAAAATATTGTCGTTCTTACAATGGAGTTAATCAACTAAAAAAGAATATCATCTTGTAAAACCAAATCATTAAGGATAAACATAAAAACAAGTAAGAAGATGAGAATGAAATTGAAACGAGCAACATATAGATACAAAAAACAACAATAAATGAAGAAGAGAGTGAGTGTTAAGTGGACTAATAAAAAAAAAAGATCACAATTAAATGACACTCATTAGAGTGAGAGTTGGGCCATATATGATGACTTTAAATACTTTTGACACTCATGAGAGTGACTGTTGGGCCATATATGATGACTTTAAATACTTCAATTGATCCAAACAAAAAAAATAAGATATAATAACATTGCATGGCAGAAGCCCCTCACATGCTTAAATCATAAATCTATTATGCTAGTTTCTGTAATTAAAATTAGTCTGTACAAAATTAGTCATTTGTACAGACTTATCATTGGAATACATATTAATTCTCTATAAGTGTTCTGAAACCAAATATATCATTTACAGAAGTCGATCTTCATAACGAAGGACAAATCCCGACACTTCCTTGTTTTGGGAAGCTCTCTGTGAATTTTTTGTTACATTTGGGGCTCCTAAAAAAGTGTATATAATAAATAAAACTCTCTGTGATTTTTTTGTTGCATTTGGGGCTCTTAAAAAAATTATATAATAAATAAAACTCTCTTTGATTTTTTTTTGCATTTGGGGCTTTTAGAAAAGTGTATATAATAAATAAAAGACTTATTTCTTGTTTAAAATCTAGATGTTCCATGTGCACTTTTCCAATTACATTTTTTTTCTTTCTAAAGAGACAAAACACTTTCATTAATTGTGGAAGAAACAAAGAAACTGCATTATACATGGACAAGCCATTCAAGCACTTTTACAATCACTTGTTGCATGTTCTTGTGCTCTTTCTATTCCTTGTTGACATCCTCAATGTTCATTTAATACCCATGAACTTTATTATATGATAAAATTGCACATCTTTATATTTCCTCCACACATACTCAACCTTTTGCACTTGTGCAAAAAAAAATGTGCTTCACTTTTTTGGTACATTTCCTCAAGTGTGTGTAATTTTCTCTCATAATGAGATCATTCATGAATACTTTTACACTAACTTCACTTTCCTCCACACATGCTTAACCTTTTGCACTTGTGCAAAAAAAAAATGTGCTTCATTTTTTTTGGTACATTTCCTCGAGTGTGTGTAATTTTCGCTCATAATGAGATTATTCATGAATGTTGTTACACTAACTTCACTTTGTGACAAAATTATTATGTGTATTTTTGATGACCTGACATTATTTGAATTCCTCTTTCTATTGAGAGTTTGGGTGGTTTACTTAAAAAAATATATATATGGTCTTCATCTAACATGCCCTTCAATTACTTTGAGTATTGGACACTAACTTTTTTATTTTTATTTTTGTTAAACAACAGTGAGTACTTGATATATTAATTTTTCACTCGGTCACAACAAAAGACATCGGTGGATTATATTTGAATTTGCCCTTGGGCTTCTATTTTTCCATTTCCATCCTAACTTGCAAAGCCCAGATATTCATGAACACTTCAAAAATTCACAATTGACACAATACTCTTATTTAGCCTACTTGTATATATTCGGCAAATTGAGACAACAAAATTACGCAAAATAAATCAGACATTGCAAGGTGAAGTTAATGGATAGAGTCAGTCGGGCGGTTCAGATCAATGCCCGAATTCTGGACTTCAGATGGTTTGCTTTGTTCTTCCCGAGGAGATCTTGTCTTTGACATCAACAGTTGTATGTATTCGATCATGGTACACAGCACAACAACCTCATCCTCGAGCTTATCAACCTACCTACCTTTGGCATCAATATTCTCTGAATTTTCATATGCCACCACCCTTTGACGATACATCAGGTCCTCTATGTCTAAGAGCTACGCTTTAATATCAGTTAGTTCCTTTGCACACTGGAAGCACAAGGACGGAATTAGGGGGTGTGGTGAGCTCTGATAATGACCCAAGGCATGGCGCGATGCCTACTTCCTTGACACCCAGCCAAAGCGAGGGCGTCTGCTTCCCCAAGAACTTGTATCCATCTTTTGTAAGGCAAGATAGGGTCGAGAAGTAGTGTGTCAGTTTATTCCTTCCTGAGATATCCTACCCTAAGCTAGCTCAAGCAAACTGGATAATTGTTGAGAAGGGAGGGTGCAGACCCAATCCCAGAGGGAGACTAAAATCTCACACCCTAGATAAGCAACCAAATTCTCTTCACCAAACAAACATAACCCAAACCATCCTGGGATGAAAATCACAAGCAGGATGAGAGGGGATAGAGAACTCATATGAGATTTATAACTGTGGCCCTGTAGAATCCAACCTGAGCCACCAGGATCCCAATACGGCCTCATCATTACCCTATGTGGAGAGAGAGCGACCATTATTTGGAGACAAAAGTTCAATCTGTTGGGTTGTCTCATTTGGGCGATGGGAATTAAATGTTACACACAGGGAGAGAGGGTTCACATGGAAACCAACTTGAAACTCCTGCAATGAACCTTGAACATTGAAGTCGACGTGAGAAGTCTCATGCTTAACTGTAGACTTGGTCCTAATGACATCACATGGAGGGGATAGAGGAGGTCGCGTGGCAGAGGAGAGTGGAGAGGTGTCATCACATAGACGTACGGGGAAGGAGGGAGAACAATCAAGCATCTAGCGAATGGGGAGTGATGGGGAATGACAAGGGAGGCTAACACATTCTTGTTATACCATGTTGGAGGGAGAGGGTAAGGGGGGTACAAGGGGGGGATAAACATAGGGGTTTTAGGGTATAGAGAAGGAACTAAAGACCCTATTGATTTCCAATTGGCAAGCTTTATTAGCCATCAGATCTGCTTATGTATTAAGGTTTCAGAGGATGTGCCAAGCTTGAGAGGTTTCAAAGGAGGAAATGATGCTTTGAGCATGAAGAAGAGTCAGGCTTAGGTGGTTGTCCTAGGCAAGGGAGGAGTTTCTGAGGTGTCTAATAATCAGATAAGAGTCACCTAGGATTGTGATGCTTTTAATGTCCCTCTTCTTGGCTAGAAGGAGCCCCATATACAAGCTGTAAACTTCCACTTGGTTGTTAGTCTTGATGCCTAGTCTCCATGCATACTTTTCCACAATGATTCCATCGGGGTTAAACAAAATCCCTCCCCCTCCTGCCACCCTTGATTGACACTAAATATTGAGAATACTTAGCATCAACATTTACAAGGTAGATGGATATCTACACATAAACAACAACTACAATAAAGGATATCATCCCTTTATCGTTGATTAACTCATTAACTCCATCTTTATCACAAATACCATGTCAATAACTAAGCATTTTGTAGTGCATGACATGCAAAGTATTCATAGAAAGTCAAGAGCATGTGCAATGACACATACCATCATATAAAAGACACCATTTTCTAGTGGGAAACTTGAGTACAAGTAGGGAACCTGCGCTCAAACTCACAACGTCCACTAACTTATTCTTTTACATAACATGCCATGTGACTATGTTGTCCACTAGTTTTGATGTCCATGTCCATTAACATCTATTGTCTCATGTAGAAGTTACCTCACTCATGCATCTCACTAGACTAGTGACAATTCAAAACATGGTCATATCTTAAAATCCTTCACATAATGTCCAACCTATAAACAAGACATCCCAAATCATAAACCTTAGTGTAACTTCCATAATGGCATACAATTAATTGTCCCGGGAAACCATATAATCAATCACAAAGTAGTCAAAATTCCATACACCATTCAATTAGGCCGCCAATGTATCAACCACATCAAAGGACACACTAAGACCAAGTCAAATTGGAGTCCCAAAGCAAATTCACAAATAACAATCGTCTAGTTGCAAAAGTATTTGTAGCCTTCTACCTATTGTTTTGGTTCAAAAGTGTTAAATTTCCCTTAATCTATAGCAAAGGGCACACCAAGACCAAGTCAAATTGGAGTCTGAAGGCAAAATCACACATAACAATCCTCTAAGTGAAAAAGTATGTGAGGCCTTCTACTTATAGTTTTGGTTCAAAAGTTTTAAAGTCCCCTTAATCTACAACTAGAATTGCAAATCATCGACTCTATATTTTCTTCTTTTTCCTGTGTAACCAATCACCTTACCTCCATCGCATAGGTAAGGATAAGATACTCTTCAAGGCTCAAAGTCATACAACTAGATGGAAATCATTAAAACAATATACTTAATATGAGCTCAACATTTTAAGGGTTGTTTAAATAACTTTAAACATCTCTTGATAATGATACTCATCTTTGTAAGTCCTTTGAGGGTATTTTATTTTGAAAGCCAATGTTATGTAAAGTTACGTGAGCGATGATGTCCTTTGTTCAAATCCCTTGATTGTCAAACTTGTGTGTCATCCCAACGTGCATAACAATTACACCTAGTGGTTATATTAGTATCGAACAAGATGAAATCCATGTCGCAAAAGTACAAGCCGAGTTGAGTTGTTGATTCCTCTAATTAGAAAGAAATAAATAAAATTATTCCCGTGAACCACATGCCATTGAATTTTCAAAGCTCTATGACACAGTATCACCATTAGTGCTCCTATGAGATTTATTTATGCAATAGTTTAACAAGGTGACATTTTGCCATTTTTTCCAAATAAACTTTAAAGTTGTTAAGCTACACAATCCACATGCTTTAGATATTTTGTAAAGCGTTAAATCCATTTATACATTCAATTAAAATATTATAATTTCACCCTATATAATATCATAAAAATTTAATTAAAGAGCCAAAATGTCACCCATATTTATTTATTTTTAATAAAATCGCAAAATTACCGATATACATCAAAGGTAAATACAATTTATATGTGTCACTCTCGTTGAGAAAACCCAACTAAACTTTGCCATTCTCGGAGATAATGGTCAAGTTTATCTTCAAGCTAGACATACGAATACAAATAAAATGGCATTTTATGAGTGTTACAATAGAGGGTTGGAGCATTGCTTTAGAACATGATTTCCTCCTTAAAAAATTCAAGTTTGCACGATACGTAATTTGATGCGGGCACGTCACATTTTCGCATCGAAGTTGGATGAGATTTGTGTCACTGTTTTTGATGCATCCTTTTTGACGCATAGTGCAACGAAAAATTGGCCCATGTGGGCTATTCCCGTGGCTCGGATTCTGCGTTGGCTACTAGCTTGTGATGCTCCCTCGGTAACATTCAAACTATTTTACATCATGCCTAGAGTAAAAGACTATACATCCATAATTGCAATTATGAAAAATTGTATGTGTATGTTTTCACAACTAGTTGTCATAATTGTTTTTGTCTTCTTGAGTTTTAGTTATGTCTAGATTTTCGATTGTCTAGCGTTTTTAGTGGACTTACCACCTATCATCAAGGACAAAAGTAAATATTGACAAATTGGAAAAGGAGTGTATGGAGAATTATATAAGATAGGTATTGTGAAGTTTAATATTAACGTTCAAATTTACTTGATTGGTCGGTAAATATTTTTGACCAAGATTAGGGATTAGACAAGAACATACTACAAAATAAAATAAATAGATTAAATAAATGGATATAGAATTGAACAGAAAAAAATTAGAATAAAATTGGAGATAAACATTGATAAACTTTTAAATATAGATAAATGTTGAAATAGTTGAATGATATATTAAGGAAATATTAAAATTAAATAATCGTTAAAATAGATAAACATTATAATAAAGAAAATATTAAAATTAGAGAAATAAACTTTGACAAAATTAAAGATGTATAGATAATTGATAAATATAGATGAATGTTAAAATATTAAAATAGATGCTTTTCTACAATCGGGAACGATTCCACTCACCACGAGACACGTGGCTTTGGGTGGGGAGGGAATACCGCCCTCATCGCGCACTAACTATCAGCGCATTTAGTCTGCGCGATATGAGCCCGAACCGTTGGATCAAGCGAGGGCATTCAACGGTCAGGATTGAATGAGCATGTTGGTGGGACTGATACAATGGTTATGTTACGAGTGGTTTGTATGACATCATGGAAATCGCGCGCAATCAATGGATTTCGAGCGGCAAAAGTGATCGACGGATATGCCAAAAATGGACCCGATATACTTATAAATTATGGTTTACAGGGTTCATCGGGTCCGATGTGTTGGTTAAAGGGTGAGCTTGTTGGCCACCCGATATGCTTGTCAACCGTTTGATCTCTATCTTAGGATCCAACGGTCAGTTTTGGACTGCTAGTTTATTTTGTCGTCTTGTGACCATGGGTTGGGGTGGGACTGCCCTTTTGGTGAGCCCCACCACCAAGGTTGCCGATTGTACACTATTTCTCTTTTTATTTGAATAAGAAGGATCCGCTCTTGCGTTAGCAAAAAAATAAAATATTAAATTAGATATGAGTAATTAGAAATAAATTGATAAATGTATTCTCTAGGCACTTCTTTTCCAATTCATCAACATTTGCTTATGGGTGGTGAGTCCACTTGGACAATCGAAAATTTTCTTGCAATCAAGATATGGATCTCAAAAGTCTAAATTCTAATATATACATAGTTAAAAATCCAAAAGACCAACACCCATTATTATGAAAATTTTCTATGCTAACATTCAATCAATTTTATATTATGGAAGCTAAAACACACACACGAATTCCACGTGTGTGTGTGATTGTGAGATTTTAAATTAAATTGTACAATAATGATATAATTTTTTATGCTTGTAAATAAGTGGTGCACTGTCACACTAGAGAAATGTTAACTTTATATACAACATTGCATGAAAAAAATATACATGTATCGGGGAAATAAATGAATTCAACATCAAAAGTTGATTGAATGATTCTTAATGCCCTCTTCATCTTCTCAACCCTTCTCATCCTTGTCCTATAAAAACACAATAAAAGAAGTTCAGTTCCATATATAAATAAATAAAGCTAACATTTAAAGATGTAATTAAAAAATAAACTTAAATGGAGTATCACCACAAGATACCACCTGCCACGATTCACACGTGTTAAATATGCATAAGGGCTCCTCCACTTGACAAATGAAGAGACATTCAACAATATTGTTAAACATGGTTGAAGAGGGCAAAATGATATATTGGTAAAGGGGTAACTCTTTCCCATAAAACATGTTCATCACACCAACACCGCACCTTGCCGAACACATTATTCATGATGACTCGTTCTGTAACATTGAATGGTGGTTATAGAAACATTGGAGGTCATTTTTGGAATCCTAGCTCAATTTAAATGGTGGCGAGGTTCTTTATAGTGTCATCCCATTTTGGCCTAATCTAGACCATGAGGTTTTCTGAGAATGGTATAGGTTCATATCACTGTTAGATTGAGTATTATTATCTTGAGATTTACTATTAAACAAGCATGGTTGGCTCTTCTATATGTGTGCACCCTCACAAGTTTAAGAAGAGTGTAGATGAATCCATGATTTGTTTTTTGATAGGGAGTTCCAACCTTGGTTCCTTGATTAGGTCATACCAAAGATAAAAATTCTAATTATGCTTGAATAATTAGAATTTTGGAACTACATTGGTGGATGAAAAGTATGGTAACATATTCTTTGGAATTTAAAGAGCATCAAATCCATGGCATCCTTAAGAGTATAACTCATATGGAAGCTCAAATAAATAACAAAATACACCTAATGGAATTATATATTATCAATAATTTAGAGTCATTGAAAAAACATTGAGATCATCCACTTCTCGTCATTGGTGCCTTTAGAGCTAAGGAGGAACCAAACACCCATGATGATAAGAAGGTTGATACTTAGGTGGGTGTGTTAGAGACAAGGGTTATTAATCTTCATGAAAATATAATGATAACTTTAACACATAAAGAAAACCAAGAATGCATTCAAAAGAAGAAAGGAAAAAGTTTCTTATAAAAGCTTAAAAGCTAGTGAGGTCAATCTATTTTATGAGTGTGGGATAGACTGAGAAGCACACTAAAGTGAAATAAAGCATTAAAGCACAATAACCTAAACAAAAGCGACTTTATTAATGTTTATGTATAATATATAATTAACTATTGTATTGAATATTTTCTTTAACACCTCCCTTCAATAGTCAATATACTAACTACACCAAGCTTATTCTAGAATTTTACATATTTTTGAGGACCCAAAGGCTCGGTGAAAGTGGCTATAATTTGGTTTTCTATGGGACAACACTATATATCAATAGATCCAACCTATACAAGTTTTATAGTGAATCATAAATGTATCTCAACATGCTTTCCATGCTCATGGAAGATTGGATTCTTGGTTAGCTTAAGCACCCCTTGATTGTTATAGAATAGGGGTGTTGGCTCTATCTATAGCACCTTCATGTTTTAAAGTATCCTCCAAAGAAAAACTACCTCGCATGCTCCTTTTGTTGCTCCTTAATATTAATTTTTTTTCAATGGTCATTGCTCCTTAATATTATTTTTTTGTCAATGAGAGGGCTACTACATGTTGCTTCTTGCCAGTCCATGCGACTGCATCTATACTAGAGTTGAAAACATATTTAGAGGTATATTTTACCACCCACACAACCAACCCAACTTGGATATGTATACCCACATAGGCTAGGTTATTTTCTTTTGCAAAAAAATGGTGAAGTCAAGTGTTTAATTCACATATCTCGACACTCTTCATTGTAGTCCAATGCTCTCCCTTCGATGCTATCAGGAGTGTGGAAATGAAGTTCGCAACACAACTCAAATCAAGTCTAATTGTTGTAATATATATCAATCTCCCCACTAGTTATCTATAGATTGAATCATTAACTACATCAAAGTCAATCTTGGCTGAAAGTTACAATGCTTTCTCCATTTGCGTAGAGGAGATTTTGCAGTTTGTCATTGTGAATTTGTCAAGCAAACTCTTGGAATTTTTGTTTGTGAGACAAAAATGTTGCTATTGCCTTGCCAAAATTCTAAATTTAGATAATAATGTAGGAGGTCTAGATTAGTCATGTCAAAATCTTTACTTGTATTAGATTTGATCTATTCAATGGCACTTGCTTCTCTACTTGCAATAATGATGCCATCTATGTAAATGACTATTAGAATGATATCATTACCAATGATTTTGGCATACATATTGGAATCTTAAGGACTCCAATGGAAACCCTTTTCATGCAAGTACTTGTAAATATTGTTATACCATGTCGGGGTTACCTACTTCAAGCCATATAGAGCCTTCTTTAACATGCAATCAAGATGCTTCTTCCGCATAACCTATAACCACCATGGTTGATACATGTAGACCTCTTCCTCCAAATCACCATTTAGGAAGGCATCACTTTTATCCATATAATGGGCCTTTTGGCCAAGTTATGTCACTATGGATATAACTAATTACATAGTACTCATCTCTATTTTAAGACCAAAGGTCTCCTTATAGCCAATGCCATCACCAAGAGGACTATTTTGAGACTAATATTGCCTTTTACTTGTCAAATGTGAAATTTTCCTTTTGCTTAACCTTATACCTTATACGCCCATTTTTAACCAATGGGTTTCTTCCCTTGTGGAAGAGCTATGAGATACCAAGTCTAATTTGCCTCCTCAAGCACCTTTGGCTCATGTACTTTATGAACATAGGTCATGAAAGCAAAGTTAGCAATGTTTGGTTGTTGTTTTCTCTCACCTCTCAATGAAAATCCCTTGATCGTTTCTCCTGCTAAAACATCTCCAATGGGGAAATGCCACTACTTTGGTCTCTTCATTGGTGTCCAGCCTTGTGAATTCATCATTAAAGCGACACCACGCATGACACCACGCATTCCACAATAGGAGTTTGTATGAACTAAAAAGTTTGATTCGATTGTGATGAACTTAAATATTTAGTTAAATGATTTTATGTACTTCAACGAAACATTCACATGAAATGCCTTTATTTCTAGAGTTGTTGGGGGCCTAATTGTTCATTAAGGAAGGTTGATTAAGATTTGATTTCATATTATTTGACTTTGATTTCAGCTTTATATGGGAGAGCATGATTATGTCTATGTAAATTAATGAAAATATTAATTATGCGATGTGAATTATATATAATTTATTAGTTAAAAAATGTTTTAAATTAAAATTAATAAAATAAATTTTATAAGTTTTAAAATATAAATAAATATATTTATTTGTTAGGTTATATTTATTAAAATGGTGTTTTTGTTTTTTTTGGAAAATCATGGAAACAAGATTATTTTTATTTTTATTTATTTATTTATTTATTTTTATTTTTATTTAATAAGTTAGTTTGGTTTATGTCAAGGAGGATATGGCATAAATCCTATGAAGTTGATTAGTAGTTACGTGTTAGAGGTGTTTCTCTGGGATATTTAAAAAAGAAGAAGAAGATGTAATTTCCTTTTTTTTTTTCATTTTTTTTTTTATTAAAATTTATTTGCTTATTTTTATATTTTAATTTACAAAGGTTACACATGCTACATCTCTCAACATGTACTGATTTATATCCAATGTAGCATAATTTGTGTGTGTGTGTATTGGTTGCTGGGGGAATAACATATAGTGATGATAGCATTCACTCAATCATTGGTGACTAAAATTAGCTAGCTTAGATCCATCTTAAACTTGGTATATCATTCAAATTCCCTTGCAATGCAAATCTTCCCTCAAATTTTTACAATCCATAAAAAATTTGTATTGGAGGATTTAGTCTCACTTAGTGATTAATAAATATGAGGTTAAGATGGATCTTGCATATAAAGTAAATAAAGATATATATATATGATCAAGTAAATGACTAGGTTGATTGGGTGTAGGTATAACTTTTCACTCATGAGGTTAAGATGGATCTTGCATATAAAGTAAATATATATATATATATATATATATATATATATATATATATATATATATATATATATATATATGATCAAGTAAATGACTAGGTTGATTGGGTGTAGGTATAAATTTTCACTCTAGAATACGAGGATGGGAGGTCAAGAGAAAAAACAACCGAGAGGAATGATGAAAGGAGGAGAGATATTAAGAGGATTATTACTCAAAGGAAGAGGAGGAAAATACATAGAAATGAAAAACAAAATTTCATGGAGAAAGATATACATAACTAGATTTAATAAAATGGGTAGAAAGTGTGTCCATGGTAGATTCTTGGACTAGAGAGAAGAGGACACATTGATTCATAAATGCAGACATGTATAAGCTAGTAAGAGCTGGTTTGGTGCTTGTCATTGTTTTTAGTTTGTTATTCACTCCAATGAATTTGAAAGGGGGGAATGTGGTTCTCCCATGTAACCTCGATTGATTACCTAAAGATATGGGGAAATTGAGTTAGGTAAGTCGACATCTCTAAGAGGTGGGAAGCTAGGTGTAAATTTAGTGTTGTTGTACACATTGACTATATAATTGATTACATTCCAAGTGAAAAATAGTTAATGGAAGTTATATTATCAACTATAGACGATATTGTTTGCATGATTACCTCAACACATGGTATGCAACATGGTCGAATCTTAGGAAGAAAACTATCATAAAGAAAAGCTAGGTAGTGACATCAAACCCAACCAAGCCCATATCATAGTAACTTATTCAAGACCTTTTCTAGTTACAAATAGTTGTTCAAAGAATTTTATAACATGTTAAAAAAAAATCATTTTCATAGAAAGTTTCTTTTCTTCTTATTTTTAATAATTATGAATGCACAAAAAAATTCATAATATTTGTGTGCAAACAATTAATATAAATTTAATTTTTTGTTGAGGTAGGTCATCAAAGTCAAGCTTTACAGATAACACACAAAAAAAGACAAAATATGATATGAGAGGGTGAATAATATTGTTAAGAAAATTGGTACATGTGAGGATTCTATCTTGTTATGACAAAGACTACATCTTCATACAATAATCCCACTATGACACTCGTGTTACATCAAATATGTAATTAAATCTATAATTCATTATGTTGACTAGTAGATATGGTTGATTGCCATGTGAACATGTATATTAGTTAATTAGCTAACATACTTCAAAAGTCTATCATCATATTTATGCACATCGTCGATTTCTTGTCTTTCATTATGTCCACTCACCTCCCTCTCCAACTCTTTAGCTTGTTCTTTGTCTATTTCAAAATCAATTGACTCATTTATATTTAGGTTCAATTCTTCAACGTCAACTATCTATATTGTCACTTCTCATTTTTCTTATGAGCATTTTCTATGTCTTTATTGCATTGCTCTCTTCCACGATATCTTTTAGAGGTGAAATTTTGTCAATTGGTTATATTTTGGCCATTTTTCTAAAAATAAATGACCAAATTAGTTGAAAAATACTAGTTTTTACACATATATAATTAAAATAATAATATTCACCAAAAAATCACAAGTTTTAATAGTAAGTTCTATATTTTTTATTTACTAGCACTTGCACCGAGAGGTGCAAAGGAACGCGGATAAGAGAAGTCCGAGAATGTGGAAGGCAAGAAACAAGTGAAATATATTGACAATGAAATACAATCGAAATTGTAATAAGAAGCATATGCATTAATGGAAATGATGCCCTCACAATTGACAACGCCATTAAAACATCTCCATTGATGGCAGTCTAAGAGAGCAAGCCTTCTCTGATTGAGTAATTAATGTATTGTTTGTTTCAAGGAGAAACTACTTCTGACCCAATTCATTCAATTCTCACCAATGTAATAATTGACTAAACATTATCGTGAAATTCATTGAAAATGTGTTCAATGTAAATTTATTTTAATTCATAAAAATGTGAGTGTTTTTTTAGTTATAATTAAAGTTATTTTTATTGTAAATTCATTAATATCAAAATGATGACTATTTTTATCTTTATTGTAAATTTTAAAAATATCCTAAAATGTTATAAAGGAAGTAAATAATTTACTTTATTCTAGTCCATTAGATTCTAAATTATTGTCATTCTTACAATGGAGTTAATCAACTAAAAAAGAAGATCATCTTGTAAAACCAAATCATTAAGCATAAACATAAAAAAAAGTAAGAAGATGAGAATGAAATTAAAACGAGCAACATATAGATACAAAAAACAACAATAAATGAAGAAGAGCGTGAGTGTTAAGTGAACTAATAAAAAAAAAATCACAATTAAATGACACTCATTAGAGTGAGAGTTGGGTTATATATGATGACTTTAAATACTTTTAACACTCATGAGAGCAACTGTTGGGCCATATATGATAACTTTAAATACTTCAATTGATCCAAACAAAGAAAATGACATATAATAACATTGCACAGCAGAAGCCCCTCACATGCTTAAATCATAAATCTGTTATGCTAGTTTCTATAATTAAAATTAGTCTGTACAAATGACTAATTTTGTACAGACTTATCATTGGAATACATATTAATTCTCTGTAAGTGTTCTGAAACCATATACAGCATTTTACAGAAGTCGGTCTTCATAACGAAGGACAAATCCCGACACTTCCTTGTTTTGGGAAGCTCTCTGTGAATTTTTTGTTGCATTTGGGGCTCTTAGAAAAGTGTATATAATAAATAAAACTCTCTGTGATTTTTTTTGTTGTATTTGGGGCTCTTATAAAAGTGTATATAATAAATAAAAGACTTATTTCTTGTTTAAAATCTAGATGTTCCATGTGCACTTTTCCAATTACATTTTTTTTTTTTTTTCCGAAGAGACAAAACACTTTCATTAATTGTGGAAGAAACAAAGAAAGTGCATTATACATGGACAAGCCATTCAAGCACTTTTCCAATCACTTGTTGCATGTTCTTGTGCTCTTTCTTCTCTATCGCATTCCTTGTTGACATCTTCAATGTTTTTTTAATACCCCTGAACTTTATTATATGATAAAATTGCACATCTCTATATTTCCTCCACACATACTCAACCCTTTGCACTTGTGCAAAAAAATGTGCTTCATTTTGTTTTGGGTACATTTCCTCTAAGTGTGTGATTTTCTCTCATAATGAGATTATTCATGAATGCTCTTACACTAACTTCACTAACATGAGAGTTTTGGGTGGTTTGCTTCAAAAAAATATATATGGTATTCATCTAACATGCTCTTCAATTACTTTGAGCATTGGACACTAATTTTTTTTTATTTTTTTTGTTAAACAACAATAAGCATTTGATATATTAATTTTTCACTCGATCACAACAAAATACACAGGTGGATTACATTTGAATTTGCCCTTGGGCTTCTATTTTTCCATTTCCATCTTAACTTGTAGAGCTCAGATATTCATGAACATTTCAAAAATTCACAACTGACACAATACTCTTATTTAGCCTACTAGTATATATTCGACAAATTGAGACAACAAAATTATGCAAAAGAAATTAGACATTGCAAGGTGAAGTTAACGGATAGAGTCAGTCGGGCGGTTCAGATCAATGCCTGAATTCTGGACTTCAGATGGGTTGCTTTGTTCTTCCTGAGGAGATTTCGTCTTTGACATCAATAGTTGTATGTATTCGATCATGGTACACAACGCAACAACCTCATCCTCAAGCTTATTGACCTACCTACCTTTGGCATCAATATTCTCTGAATTTCATATGCCACCACCCTTTGACGATACATCAAGTCCTCTATGTCTAAGAGCTACGCTTTAATATTAGCTAGTTCCTTTGCACACTGGAAGCACAATGACGGAATTAGGAGGTGTGGTGAGCTCTGATAGTGACCCAAGGCATGGCGTGATGCCTACTTCCTTGACACCCAGCCAAAGCGAGGGCATCTGCTTCCTCAAGAACTTGTATCCATCTTTTGTAAGGCAAGATAGGGTCGAGAAGTAGTGTGTCAGTTTATTCCTTCCTGAGATATCCTACCCTAAGCCAGCTCAAGCAAACTAGATAATTGTCGAGAAGGGAGGGTGTAGACCCAGTCCCAGAGTGAGACTGAAATCTCGCACCCTAGATAAGCAACCAAATTCTCTTCACCAGACAAACATAACCCAAACCATCATGGGATGAAAATCACAAGCAGGATGAGAGGGGATAGAGAACTCATATGAGATTTATAACCGTGGCCCTGTAGAATCCAACCTAAGCCACTAGGATCCCAATACGGCCTCATCATTACCCTGTGTGGAGAGAGAGTGACCATTATTTGCAGATAGAAGTTCAATCTGTTGGGTTGTCTCATTTGGGCCATGGGAAGTAAATGTTACACATAGGGAGAGAGGGTTCGCATGGAAACCAACTTGAAACTCCTGCAATGAACCTTGAACATTGAAGTCGACGTGAGAAGTCTCACGCTTAACTGTAGACTTGGTCCTAACGACATCAAATGGAGGGGATAAAGGAGGTCGGATGGTAGAGGAGAGTGGAGAGGTGTCATCACACAAACGTACGGGGAAGGAGGGAGAATAATTAAGCATCTGGCGAATGGGGAGTGATGGGGAATGACAAGGGAGGCTAACACATTCTTCTTATACCATGTTGGAGGGAGAGGGTAGGGGGGGTAAACATAGGGGTTTTAGGGTATAGAGAAGGAACTAAGTCCCTATTTATTTCCAATTGACAAGCTTTATTAGCCATGAGATCTGCTTATGTATTAAGGTTTCAGAGGATGTGCCAAGCTTGAGAGGTTTCAAAGGAGGAAATGATGCTTTGAGCATGAAGAAGAGTCAGGCTTAGGTGGTTGTCCTAGGCAAGGGAGGAGTTTCTGAGGTGTCTAATAATCAGATAAGAGTCACCTAGGATTGTGATGCTTTTAATGTCCCTCTTCTTGGCTAGAAGGAGCCCCATATACAAGTTGTAAACTTTTGCTTGGTTGTTAGTCTTGATGCCTAGTCTCCATGCATACTTTTCCACAATGATTCCATTGGGGTTAAACAAAATCCCTCCCCCTCCTGCCACCCTTGATTTACACTAAATATTGAGAATACTTAGCATCAACATTTACAAGGTAGATGGATATCTACACATAAACAACAACTACAATAGAGGATATCATCCCTTTGTCATTGATTAACTCATTAACTCCATCTTTATCACAAATACCATGTCAATAACTAAGCATTTTGTAGTGCTTGACATGCAAAGTATTCATAGAAAGTCAAGAGCATGTGCAATGACACATACCATCATATAAAAGACACCATTTTCTAGTGGGAAACTTGAGTACAAGTAGGGAACCTGCGCTCAAACTCACAACAACCACTAACTTATTCTTTTACATAACATGCCATGTGACTATGTTGTCCACTAGTTTTGATGTCCATGCGCATTAACATCTATTGTCTCATGTAGAAGTTACCTCACTCATGCATCTCACTAGACTAGTGACAATTCAAAACACGGTCATATCTTAAAATCCTTCACATAATGTCCAACCTATAAACAAGACATCCCAAATCATAAGCCTTAGTGTAACTTCCATAATGGCATACAATTAATTGTCCCGGGAAACCATATAATCAATCACAAAGTAGTTAAAATTCCATACACCATTCAATTAGGCCGCCAATGTATCAACCACATCAAAGGACACACTAAGACCAAGTCAAATTGGAGTCCCAAAGCAAATTCACAAATAACAATCCTCTAGTTTCAAAAGTATTTGTAGCCTTCTACCTATTGTTTTGGTTCAAAAGTGTTAAATTTCCCTTAATCTATAGCAAAGGGCACACCAAGACAAAGTCAAATTGGAGTTTGAAGGCAAAATCACACATAACAATCCTCTAAGTGAAAAAGTATGTGTAGCCTTCTACTTATAGTTTTGGTTCAAAAGTTTTAAATTCCCCTTAATCTACAACTAGAATTGCAAATCATCGACTCTATATTTTCTTCTTTTCCCTGATCACCTTACCTCCAGTGCATAGGTAAGGATAAGATATTCTTCAAGGCTCAAAGTCATACAACTAGATGGAAATCATTACACCAATATACTCACTATGAGCTCAACATTTTCAAGGGTTGTTTAAATAACTTTAAACATCTCTTGATAATGATACTCATCTTTGTAAGTCCTTTGAGGGTATTTTATTTTGAAAGCCAATGTTATGTAAAGTTACGTGAGTGATGATGTCCTTTGTTCAAATCCCTTGATTGTCAAACTTGTGTCGTCCCAAGTTACATAACGATTACACCTAGAGGTTATATTAATATCGAACAAGATGAAATCCATGTCGCAAAAGTACGAGCCGAGTTGAGTTGTTGATTCCTCTAATTAGCAATAAATAAATAAAATTATTCCCATGAACCACATGGGATTGAATTTTCAAAGCTCTATGACACAGTATCACCATTAGTGCTCCTAATAGTTTAACAAGGTGACATTTTGGCATTTTTTCCCAACAAACTTTTAATTGATTTATTCTTAAATCCAATTAGAAATTTAGAAAATTACAGTTTATCTTTAAGCTAGACATAAGAGTTATGGTGTCAGTGGATGCCCTTGTAATGGCGGCGGGAAAAAACACAAAATATGCGTGTTACAATAGAGGGTTGGAGCATTGCTTTAGAACATGATTTCCTACTCAGAATTTCAAGTTTGCACGATATGTAATTTGATGCGGGCACGTCTCATTTTCGCATCGAAGTTGGATTAGATTTGTATCACTATTTTTGATGCATCCTTTTTGACGCATAGTGCAAAGAAAAAGTGACGAGACATGTGGCTTTGGGTGGGGAGGGAATACCGCCCTTATCTCGCACTAACTATCAACGCATTTAGTCCGCGTGATATGACCCCGAACCGTTGGATCAAGCGAGGGCATTCAACGGTTAGATTGAACGAACATGTTGGTGGGACCGATACAATGGTTATGTTTCGAGCGGTTTGTATGACCTCATGGAAATCGCGCGCAATCGATGGATTTCGAGCGGCAAAAGTGATCAACGGATATGCCAAAAATGGACCCGATATACTTATAAATTATGGTTTACAGGGTTCATCGGGTCCGATGTGTTGGTTAAAGGGTGAGCTTGTTGGCCACCCAATATGCTTGCCAGTTGTTTGATCTCCAGCTTAGGATCCAACAGTCAGTTTTGGACTGCTAGTTTATTTTGTCGTCTTGCGACCATGGGTTGGGGTGGGACTGCCCTTTTGGTGAGCCCCACCGAGGTCATCGATTGTACACTATTTCTCTTTTTATTTGAATAAGAAGGATCCGCTCTTGCCTTAGCAAAAAAATAAAATATTAAAATAGATATGAGTAATTAGAAATAAATTGATAAATGTATTCTCTAGGCACTTCTTTTCCAATTCATCAACATTTGCTTATGGGTGGTGAGTCCACTTGGACAATTGAAAAATTTCTTGCAATCAAGATATGGATCTCAAAAGTCTAAATTCTAATATATACACAGTTAAAAATCCAAAAGACCAACACCCATTATTATGAAAATTTTCTATACTAACATTCAATCAATTTCATATTATGGAAGCTAACACACACACACACGAATTCCACGTGTGTGTGATTGTGAGATTTTAAATTAAATTGTACAATAACGATATAATTTTTTATGCTTGTAAATAAGTGATGCACTATCACACTAGAGAAATGTTAACTTTATATACAACATTACATGAAAAAAATGTACATGTATCAGGAAAATAAATGAATTCAACATCAAAAGTTGATTGAATGATTCTTAGTGCCCTCTTCATATTCTCAACCCTTCTCATCCTTGTCCTATAAAAACACAATAAAAGAAGTTGAGTTCCATATATAAATAAATAAAGCTAACATTTAAAGATGTAATTAAAAAATAAACTTAAATGGAGTATCACCACAAGATACCACCGGCCACGATTGACATGTATTAAATATGCATAAGGGCTCCTCCACTTCACAAATGAAGAGACATTCAACAATATTGTTAAACATGGTTGAAGAGGGTAAAATGATATATTGGTAAAGGGGTAACTCTTTCCCATAAAACATGTTCATCACACCAACACCGCACCTTGCCGAACACATTATTCATGATGACTCGTTCTGTAACATTAAATGGTGGTTATAGAAACACTGGAGGTCATTTTTGGAATCCTAGCTCAATTTAGATGGTGGCGAGGTTCTTTATAGTGTCATCCCATTTTGGCCTAATCTAGACCATGAGGTTTTCTAAGAATGCTATAGGTTCATATCACTGTTAGATTGAGTATTATTATCTTGAGATTTACTATTAAACAAGCATGGTTGGCTCTTCTATATGTGTGCACCCTCATAAGTTCAAGAAGAGTGTAGATGAATCCATAATTTGTTTTTTGATATGGAGGTCCAACCTTGGTTCCTTGATTAGGTCATACCAAAGATAAAAATTCTAATTATGCTTGAATTTTGGAACTATATTGGTGGATGAAAAGTATCGTAACATATTCTTTGGAATTTAAAGAGCATCAAATCCATGGCATCCTTAAGAGTATAACTCATATGGAAGCTCAAATAAATAGCAAAATACACCTAATGGAATTATATATTATCAATAATTTAGAGTCATTGAAAAAACATTGAGATCATCCACTTCTCGTCATTGGTGCCTTTAGAGCTAAGGAGGAACCAAACACCCATGATGATAAGAAGGTTGATACTTAGGTGGGTGTGTTAGAGACAAGGGTTATTAATCTTGATGAAAATATAATGATAACTTTAAGACATAAAGAAAACCGAGAATGCATTCAAAATAAGAAAGGAAAAAGTTTCTTATAAAAGTTAAAAGCTAGTGAGGTCAATCTATTTTATGAGCATGGGATAGAACGAGAAGCACACTAAAGTGAAATAAAGCATTAAAGCATAATAACCTAAAACAAAAGCGACTTTATTAATGTTTATGTATATTATATAATTAACTATTGTATTGAATATTTTCTTTAACACCTCCTTTCAATAGTCAATATACCAACTACACCAAGCTTATTCTAGAATTTTACATATTTTTGAGGACCCAAAGGCTCGGTTAAAATGGCTATAATTTGGTTTTCTATGGGACAACACTACCTATCAATAGATCCAACCTATACAAGTTTAATAGTGAATCATAAAGGTATCTCAACATGCTTTCCATGCTCATGGAAGACTGGATTCTTGGTTAGCTTAAGCACCCCTTGATTGTTATAGAATAGGGGTGTTGGCTCTATCTATAGCACCTTCATGTTTTAAAGCATCCTCCAAAGAAAAACTACCTCGCATGCATCTTTTGTTGCTCCTTAATATTAATTTCTTTTCAATGGTCATTGCTCCTTAATATTATTTTTTGGTCAATGAGAGAGCTACTACATGTTGCTTCTTACCAGTCCATGTGATTGCATCTATACTAGAGTTGAAAACATATTTAGAGGTATATTTTACCACCCACACAACCAACCCAATTTGGATATGTATACCCACATAGGCTAGGTTATTTTCTTTGGCAAAAAAATGGTGAAGTCAAGTGTTCAATTCACATATCTCGACACTCTTCATTGTAGTCCAATGCTCTCCCTTCGATGCTATCGGGAGTGTGGAAATGAAGTTCGTAACACAACTCAAATCAAGTCTAATTGTTGTAATATATATCAATCTCCCCACTAGTTATCTATATATTGAATCATTAACTACATCAAAGTCAATCTTGGCTGAAAGTTACAATGCTTTCTCCATATGCGTAGAGGAGATTTTGCAGTTTGTCTTTGTGAATTTGTCAAGCAAATTGTTGGAATTTTTGTTTGTGAGACAAAAATGTTGCTATTGGCTTGCCAAAATTCTAAATTTAGATAATAATGTAGGAGGCCTAGATTAGTCATGTCAAAATCTTTACTTATACTAGATTTGATCTATTCAATGGCACTTGCTTCTCTACCTGCAATAATGATGCAATCTATGTAAATGACTATTAGAATGATATCATTACCAATGATCTTGGCATACATATTGGAATCTTAAGGACTCCAATGGAAACCCTTTTCATGCAAGTATTTGTAAATCTTGTTATACCATGTCGGGGTTACCTACTTAAAGCCATATAGAGCCTTCTTTAACATGCAATCAAGATGCTTCTTCCGCATAACCTATAACCACCATGGTTGATACATGTAGACCTCTTCCTCCAAATCACCATTTAGGAAGGCATCACTTTTATCCATATAATGGGCCTTTTGGCCAAATTGTGTCACTATGGATATAACTAATTACATAGTACTCATCTCTATTTTAGGACCAAAGGTCTCCTTATAGCCAATGCCATCACCAAGAGGACTATTTTGAGACTAATATTGCCTTGTACTTGTCAAATGTGAAATTTTCCTTTTGCCTAACCTTATACGCCCATTCTTAACCAATGGGTTTCGTCCCTAGTGGAAGAGCTATGAGATACCAAGTCTAATTTGCCTCCTCAAGCACCTTTGGCTCATGTACTTTATGAACATAGGTCATGAAAGCAAAGTTAGCAATGTTTGGTTGTTGTTTTCTCTCACCTCTCAATGAAAATCCCTTGATCATTTCTCCTGCTAAAACATCTCCAATGGGGAAATGCCACTACTTTGGTCTCTTCCTAGGATTTTCCTTAAAGTTGTCACCATTATTTGGGATAATTGTACCTATATTGATGCCATCAAAATCAAATCTTCAATACTCCTCATGCTCTAAATCTACCCCACTTTTAGGTGAACCTACCTAATGCTTGATACTTGAATCCTTGGTCAAACAATATGTTGTTCTATGATTTTGGTCTCCAAAGAAGCCAAGAAAGGTCTATATCTTTATCATCAACCATGATATCTCTATTAAAGTTGATTCGATTGGTGCCAACATTAACCAAATTGTAGACTTTGTGGCTATCCTTGTAACCTATGATCATTGGTGTCCTGCTTTTAGAGCCTAACTTAGTCCTCTCCTCATATAGAATCCAAGCATAAGAAATAGAAGAAGAGACCTTGAGATGACTAAACATATGCTTCCTCTAATACCATGATTCTTTTAGGGTCTTCCACTTCAATACCATCATTGCGTATATATTCAATAAGTATACTAACCTACTAGGAACACACATATCCTTCATTCTACACTAGGTTGTCTTTGTGATAGTATGTTTTTGTCTCTCAACCAATCCATTATGTCATGGAGTGTAGGGTGTAATGAGTTGTCATTTGATTCCATGCTACACAAAATTCATTGAATTCATTTGAATATAATTCATTTCCTTTGTTAAACCTACGAGTTATAATATGACACCTCAACTCTTTTTCTACTAAGCCTTTAAAATTTTGTAATTCAGTAAGAATTGCACATTTTAATTTTAAAAAAGTACATTGATATATTCATGCTATCATCATAAACAAACAAAATAAAATTCTAGGCACCGATGATTGATGACATGTTCATTGGCCCACAAAAGTTCATATGAACTAGCTGAAGGACTCATTGTACTCTCCAAGCTTGTGCTTCATTAAATGGTGCTTGGTGTTGCTCTATTCCTTGAAAACTCCACATACACCCTAAATCTAACACTCGATGTTAGAAATTCCATCTACCAAATTCTCCAAAGCTAATTAATAGGGGCAGGCTAAGTTCATATGCTCATTCTACTCCCCCCAAGTCGAGTGTTAAGGACGAATGATTCCCTATGTGTGGGGCCCACATATTTGATTACAAAAGACTTGAACACCTCCATGACACTCATAATCCCAATAGGTGGTGACATACCAAACACAATGTTGCATGCAAACAATGACATGGTGGTTAATTAGATTTTTATGCCATAATGACTAGTTATGGCAAGCGAGTGACATCCATGGTTGAGGTACAATAGATCGGGTTCTTGTCCCCTGTATGACTACTCGATATCGACAATTTCAGTGGGATTATGGGTTCCCATACCTCAACATCCTTCATAGACTCAAGGTTTATATAACCCAGGGTAATAACAAATTTTCATGAAATTTTTTGTGACAACCCCGATTATTTTCCCCTAATGTATACATTGTAAATATTTGATTAAAAAAATGGGGTGAGTCAAGGGACAAATTCCAGAGTTGAGGGGTTTACTTGCTTAGGATAGTTTATGCTTTCCTTACAATAGGAAATTTGAACCGGTAAGAGGAGAGGGGGAAGATAGAGAGGAATGCATATGCAACAGGGAGATCAGTTTTTGGATGGAAAGAAGGTAGAAATATATATCTCGTAGGTGAGGAACAATTGTCTCTCGGTTCCCTGTTAGCCATAGGTTGGAGATGGTTCTCTCCAGAGTTCCTTGATGGCTGGGGAGGATAATTATTCCTTGGATTCCTAAAAGGAGGATTTTCAAAGGCTTTTATTGTTGTGGTTGTTGTACAGTGAGTTATGGAGTCCCCAAGATGGGTGGAACCATTATGTTATAGCTTAAAGGGTTGATATTTGTATCTCTGAATTCCCTAGTTTATGTTGGTTGTTGAATAACTAAAGGGTGGAGGTAACAGGCCTCTAGACTCCCTATGCAATTGTTGACTGCCTAAATAGTTGGTGGGTGGAGGTGGGCGAACCTCTGTAATCCTTATTTCAACTAGCAGTTGGAGTTTAATCACCCGAGTAAAAGTCCCCTCAGTCTCTAGAATGTGGATCGGGGGTTATAGCTGAAAGTGAGAACTGGTTGCCATTAGTCTATGGTTGGGTGGAGAGTCGTTGTCCCAAACTCAGTTTCCTAGTATTAGTTTGAGATAAGTGTGCCTTTGGTTTGATTTGTATAATGAACTTCAAGTTATGTTTGATATGATTGTTTACATGTTTATGGATACTAATATTTTACTATGCTTGTATATTGTTGAATGTGATAGATTTCATAATTGATGAGATACTTGACCATAAGATACTCATATATTTATGTGAATGAGTTGACCCGATGATTGGTTGGCTTAACAAGAAACTCTAGACCTAGAGATTGCTTACAAGAGAATTTACAACCTTATATTTACTTATATGTATATATCCTTGTGCAATAAAAGGAAATACTTTCAGGTCTGTGAGTTTGAATTCTGAAGCATGCATATGTGCAGATATGTGATCATTGTACGTGTACAACCTGTGTTCCTCTCATACCAAGGCAATGACCATAGCCTGTGAATGGTAATGACAACTCTACTACACTAATTACAAGAATAAATATGCATCTTTTCAATTACACACACATGCACACACACACACATGTTGATTTTGGGTCATCCGATGTGCTCTAACTCCAAAATTTTGTCGAGGGGCTAGAACACATAAGATCTCCAGAACCCATAAATAGTTTGGAGAAATTCCACCTCAATTTGGAGTTATTAAAATAATTAATATTTTTAATGGGTTCCTAAGTCTAAACTTCGGAAAATAAAAATATTAATGTGTACTAATACAAATATGGGCGAGAAGGTTCTAAGTGACGAGGATCAAGCATGTTTTAATCATAGACGTTGATTAAAGATTAGACCACGGCCATTGATTCATCAACAGGAAAAGTACAAGAGGAGGCTTGAGGGTCAGTTGGAGATACACCAAGAGATCAAAAGAGTTTGAATTTTTTGGGGTGAGGTTTGTTGAGAAAATCGAACTAATGATCTGAGTTGCACTGAGGGGCAGTTCAGCATAGGGACTTCAATCCAAGGCCAAAGAATACATAGCATAGAGGCAGAGCAACACCAGGAGAGACAACGCAACTCCAGAGAAGGTGACGCAGAGGCTAGAGGGGCTGACGCAGGTGACGTAGAAGCTGGAAGGGCTGGTGTAGGCCCTTAGAGGCAGCGATGGGTTTTTTATGTGGGGCAGAGAGAGAGCAGTTTAGTAAATCGACTTTCTGAGCAAGGGAGGCCCACTAAGAGGGTGATGTAGCTCCTAGAGGAGGTGACAGTTCCAACGCAGAGCTTGGAGCAGCCATCGCTGCCCAGCACTCGGGACAACATTTGTCATCTGTGGGGTTTGATCATGTAGTTGTTGGATTTGTCAAAATATCTGTCTCTAGATAGAGGTACTTCTTCCAAGGTTATTCTATGTTGGGTGAGCCGCATTTGGCACCATAGCTGTATTCAAGAATCTGCTTAATAATACAAACTCTCTATATGTTGCACTATGGGTTTTCCTGAATTGGGTTTTTCCGGGGATAATTGTCCAAAAATAATGGTGTCCCATGTGTGATTGTCTCAGTTTATTTCAGTTCATGATCTGTATGCATGTGTAGGCTGCGATAGTATTTTTCATCGATGTTTATGTAATTAAATAACTTGTTAAATGCAAAGAACAAGTAGGAGATCATAAACCAATGATTGTAGTAGGGGTTTCTGGTGCGTAGATACATAAATTTTCACATGGTATCAAAGCATTGCAAATCATAGGAGACTGAAGACACCAGCCAAGAAATCCAGAGAATTTGTTGCGAAGAAGCAGTTGTCCCGAGTGACATCGTTGTTCCAGAGCTGGAGACGCAGAAGGGGGAGTGACGTAATACAGAAAAGGTGACGTAGAGGCTCACGTAGTGCCTGCGTCAACACTCTGAGATAGGTGAGGGTGATGCACCTCGCAGTAGTTGCATCAGCTGTCCAGGTCAGCGCAAAAATAGAGGGGGGTAGATCAGGCTCACGTAGTGCCACGTCATCTTTCTGAGCCAGGAAGGATTAACGCAGTGGTCAAGAGGAGCTGATCTAGCTCACGTAGTGATTGCGCAGAGCCAAAAGGGCTCATATTCTTCAATTGCCGGGACTAAGGGAGTAGAGAAGATTTCGATTTGAGGAGTTGGTGGGACGTTGTTTTTGTTGGTGCAGAACATTGTTTAAGGAGATTGAACCAAGGTAGAGGGAATCACTGCCTTGACAGATTTCTAGCCAAGAAATCTAGATACGGGTTGCAGCAGTAAAGGAGGATTGGAGAGGAGCGATTCGACAGTTCGACGGAGGATTTCCGTGAGGGAAATTAGGACTCATAGGGAGTCAAGAAGAGCTTGTTCCTTAGAGGGTTTATTAAGCCCAAGTAATCTAGATCCAAGTCTTGCCAGATTGACGATAGGAGAGAGAGAAGAGAACTAGTCCTATTTTTTTAGCAGAGATGGCAATGAATGGGTTGAGGGATCATGACAGATTGGATGGAGCATTCAATTTTATCATCTCGAAGGCTAGGATCCTAGAAATCCTGGACAAACATTACATCAAGGACTATGCCTTGAAAGTGGTTGTTTTTTGGTTGATGTTGATGCAGCAAAGAAGTGCAAGGAGGCCTAGGCGAAGGCCAAGTGCATGATCTTAGACAGGGTTAAAAAGATCATGTAGTACCACACATTGATGAGAAGGAAACAACAAGGGATATGTGGGAGACCCTGACCACCTTATACCAGGGCTCTTCCGTGCAATGGAAGATGCTACTAGAAAATCAGTTGAGACAGTACCAGATGCAGAAAGGAGAGGATATAGATACCTTCCTTCTTAGGTTGCAAGGGATTCACGACCATTTAAATTCCATGGGGTCTACACTAGATCTTGATTTCATGGTCAGGACTTCCCTGAATGCAGTCATCGAGGACTGGGAAACATTTGTCCAAAGTATTTTGGGCAGAGCGACTCTCCCCAGTTGGGAGGAGATGTGGGCAACTCTTCGACAAGAAGATCTCAGGAGGTTAACCAAGGCAGGGAGTAGCAGTAAGGGAACCCAATTCAAGAAGGAGGAGGAGGATGCAGCTCTTGCATCAGCGGGATAATAGGGGCAACAAAAGAGGAAGAAGAAGGACATAACCAAGGTCAAATGCTTCAATTGTGGGGAACTAGGACATTATGCCACTCAGTGCCCTAGGAAGAAAGGTAAGGGGGAGGCTTCTAACCCAAAGGTTTCTCTAGCAAAGGTAGACAAGGATGTCGAGGATGATGATTGTGCAATGAGTACTCATGTGCCTATGGAGAAGAGGTGGGGCGACATGGAGTTGTAGTCGAGAGGACTACATGGGGGCAGGATCCTTGAGGTGCCTAAACTCTTGGATCACATACGGCTATGGGAGCCCTTAACGATAGTAGCAAAATGATGGGTGTGGATTGGAGCGAGGTGTGATGGAGCGATAATGGTAGAGCTAGAGTGCCAAATTCTGAGGCAACACAGTGGATTTTGTAGCAGTGCAATAGGCACAGAGCAGTTTGCAGCAGCGCAGTAGCAACAGAGGATCAACACAGATTAACAACAAAGGTAGCTTCAGCATCATGAGGCATCTAGACTAACCAACATGTCAGTGTTTGGGTGAGGTTTTAGTTACTTACTTCTCAGTAACTGAGTTGCAGTGCAGCACTTAGCAGTGGCAGTGCTATGGGCAACATGATGCAGCATTTTGAGACGGAGCTGCAGTACAAATATAGCAGTGTGGCAATGGCAGATTCATGCGCAATAGTATAGGAAGCAGGGGTGCATTGGATGAAGGGCAGCATACCAAGCATCAGCAACACAGAGGACCGATGCAATGGATCAATGTAATGCTTCTATGGGGAAGTATTGCTAGAGCACATTCCTCGCTAAGAGGGAGTGTTGATTTTGGGTAGCATCAGATGTGATCTAGCTCCAAAATTTTATGAAGGGGCTAGAACACATAAGATCTCCATAACCGAGAAATACTTTGGAGAAATTCCACCCGGATGAGGAGTTATTAAAATAATTAATATTTTTAATGGGTTCCTAAGTCTAAACTTAGGAAAATAAAAATATTAATGTGTATTAATAAAAATATGGGTGAGAAGGTTCTAAGTGACGAGGATCAAGCATGTTTTAATCTTAGCCGTTGATTAAAGATTAGATCACGGTCATTGATTCATCAACAGGAAAAGTATAAGAGGAGGCTTGAGGGTCAGTTGGAGATACACCAAGAGATCAAAAGAGTTCGATTTTTCTAGGACGAGGTTTGCTGAGAAATTCGAGCTAGTGATCTAAGTTCCAATGAGTGGCAGTTCGGCATAGGGACTTCAGTCCAAGGCCGAATAATACATAGCAGAGAGGTAGAGCAACACCAAGAGAGACATCGCAACTCCAGAGAAGGTGACATAGAGGCCAGAGGGGCTGATGCAAAATTTGGAAGGGTTGACGCATGCCCTTAGAGGCAGAGTTGGGGTTTTTTTGTGGGGCAGAGAGAGAGCAATTTAGAAAATAGAATTTTTGAGCAAGGGAGGCTCACTAAGAGGGTGACACAACGCCTAAAGGAGGTGACACAGTTCTAGCGCAAAGGTTGCAGCAGCCATCGCTGTCCAGCACTGGGGACAACATTTTTCATTTGTGGGGTTTGATCATCTAGTTGTTGGATTCGCTGAAATATTTGTCTCCGGATAGAGGTACTTCTACCAAGGTTACTCTCTGTTGGGTGAGCCTCATTTGGCACCCTAGTTGTATTCAAGAATTTGCTTGATAATACAAACCCTCTATACGCTGCACTGGTTTTCCCGAATTGGGTTTTTCCTAGGACAATTATCCAAAAATAATTGTGTCCCTTGTGTGATTGTCTCAGTTTATTTCAGTTCATGATTTGTATGTATGTGTAGGTTGCAATAGTGTTTTTCATCGATGTTTATGTAATTAAATAACTTGTTAAATGCAAAAAACAAGTAGGAGATGATAAACCAGTGATTGTAGTAGGGGTTTATGATGTGTAGATTCATAAATTTTCACAACACACACACACACACACATATATGGCATGGAAGTGATGGGACCTTGACCCTTACCTACCTTTATTGTTTTATGCTAAGACATATGGGATATTAAGATTTTCAAGTCTTTATTTAAGCCATGAGAATCGTGCCCGGGTAAACTAGTGTGAAATTCTGGATGAGGGCCAAAGTTAAACCCCCTTTGTCTGTTATATTAACCTCCTTTATCATCCTCTAAATTGCGATTAACTTACTACTCTACTAATCGTTCTTGAGCACCTGAAGATGTACAATCGAAATAATACATATAGTATTCTATAACATATGAGTAGCCCACCCTGTGCATGCAAAATATGTGCATGAAGTTAAGTCTGATCACTAGGCAGGAGCGTGTTTTAGTGTTGAGTCTTTGTATATATATATATATATATATATATATATATATATCATCGACACCAATGTAAACAAATAAACCACCGTAACGAGGGACAACTGGGCATAAGTGCGTTGAATTATTATCGAGGAAACCTACATGCATGTAAATATTTTGTGGGTTTTTATGAAGTGGAACAAGTGTATTACCCCAAGGTCTCAATCATGTGTAAATGTGGAATACTTCACTAGCTTAGAACTTGATTTAGATATTCCAATATATCTAATTTGTGCATCATATTCTTAACCCTAAACCATCAGGGTGTAATCCTATTTTCGTGGACAACAAAGATTTATTTATGGGATCGACGACCAAAGACAAATGGCACTACCCCTCCATGGTGACACGAGCACGAGGGTGGGGGGTGTGGGGGAGGGATGGGGGTGGGGGTTGTGTTATTGAGTATTGCGTGTAGCGACATGTCACGTGGCAAGAAAAGCGAGCTGATACATTTGAATTAATAAGACTTTAAAGGACCATAACTTGCAATCTTAGAGTCCGATTGGGCAAAATTTATATCACTGGAAATGTCTTTCCCAGATGAGTACGATGATGACATGAAAATTGAGTGTCAAAAACTTGGAAGATTGGTAAAAATAAAAATAAAAATAATAATTCCCCATTCCCTAACCATACATTGGAAGTTGGGTTAGCATAATGATCACAATCCTAAGGTTAAGGGGGTGTGTTTATAGGTGGTATCAGAGCTCTCATGTTCAACACTGAGACCTAATGGACTCTGTCATGGAAGAATTCCATAGCAAAGGTTCAACTCTAGACCTTTGGGAATAAATTGGTGCATGTTACAGAATTTACAGAGCAGTAGGTCCAATGCATGGATCCCTGGATATGAGTGGAGCTCTAACTCTCAGTATTATAACTTGATGCAAACATGTTGGTGCGCTAATCATAACATTGATTGAGGATTGTAGGTTGATGGTAAGGATGTTTGGTTTCTAGATAAATGCAATGGTATTGCATGTGGCTGCTATTAGGCATCTTGAAGGTCTGGACAGGTTATTGTTGTGACTGTGTATAAATGTTGATTCTTCATTATTGGAAAAATGTCCTACAAGGGTTGTGTATAATCGTTTGAAGGGTACTTGCACTATTCGTTAAATGGTGTATTCTTACACACTTGGAATAAGTGTGCATATCAATGCTCCTATGATATGAGGGACATGGGGAAATCCATGTGTTGTTTGTAGATTGGATAGCATGGCTTGTTTCTATTGAATGTAAATATATGTTTATGTATATAATGATTGGGATGTGGGAACCCCATGGCTTGATTGTTATAGGGAAAATAACCTTGGTGGAGGTTGATTACTTTTATATGATGATTTTTGGTTATGATGTTTTTCCTTATGAATGCTTATCTTTCGTGGTTAATGCCTTCCTTGTTTAAGGAATGGGGTGTAACATATGGGAATGGTTGGTTGAAGACTGTAAAGCTTGTTATCTCAATATGAGATAGAGCATCCATGTTAAATACTTGGATTGGATGAATTCAAAGGCAAGGGTCTTGTGTAGACCTTGTAGATAAAGTATTTGTAGCTCTGTTAGAGAATGATGTATCAGATGATTCCTTGCTTATGTTGGTTATGGAACTATGAATGTAAATGGTATGTTGAGTGGTTTCCTGTGCAAGTAGGTGTTGGGTGAAGTACTATGATTGAATGGCTATATATACATTGATTATGAGATTTCTTGTATATACATGATACATTTCGTAAATGTGAAAAAAAAGGTTATAAGTTATAAAATGGCGGATGCTTATATGTTAAATGGCCTTTAACTGACCTTTTAGATTATAGATGCTTTGTTATTACTGGCCTTGGATAAAGAAGCTAAATATACATTTACTGTTATGGTTGCTCGTGGAAAAGGACAATTTCTCTATTAGTGATGATGGTCTTGGCAAAGAGACCGAATGAAGCTAATGAAGGCTAATATTCTTTTTAATCTTTGAAAGTTGATTTTAACATGCGATAATAGGGATGTCAGTAAAGAGGCTGATAGTAATTAATGTTAATAATTTTGGGAAAAAGTACGAATTTTAATCCTGTAAAGGCATGATTATACATGAATGGATATGCCCATATGCATGAAAATTCTGATTTTTAAAAGAGTTACAAAATATCCATACTTACGTCCTAGATCTTGAGACATATGACTAATGAATGAATTGAGATATGTGCGCATATGCAAGACAACATGCTTGGCGTAACATGGCAGTGAAACAACTAATATGTGTTATGCATTGATAATATTAACAACTAAATGAAAATGGCAGTGCTTAAAGAAATTGGTGCAGCAAGGAGAGAGTGGCTTGCAAGAGCTCTCAAGCACTTGAGGCAACAAAGTTTAAAACTGCAAGAGAGGAAAGAGGATGGGGCTTTCTCTTAAGACCCTATGATCAGTATCAATGGACTCCTCCTGAGATAAATTGGAGGGGAATTACAAGTTTAAAAGGGTTTCCATGAAATCTTGAAGAAGGATTGGACTAATCTTGTATTCATGAAGCATTGGAAACATCAGGACTCATGGGGATTGAGTTGTCATGGTTGTTCAATGTTGGATATTTTACATTGTGTGTTCTTCAATTGATTTTACGCTTTATTTGTCATTTTGATTGTTGATTGTGCATGGCCATGTTGTTTTGTCTGTGGTTTTCCTTTAGGATTGTTGTTGTGGATTTCATTTTTACAATGTTTCCCATTGTTGTCACTTGAAATTTCCTTCGGTTTGATATTTGTTTTTCTATTTTTATGCTTAGGGGCCTCGGGGCAAGTTGGTTGGGGTGGCATGGAAGCCACGAGGCTCTGGTAGAGGGTCACTGATTTGAATGGGATAATTATTTTTTTGTACTAAATTCCTTTTCAGAATATGTTAAAAGTGCTTAAGGATTCATGAGGTTAATTGCAAGTTTAAACATGATTTTTTGAGTGTTTTTATGTAAATTTTATGTACAAATTAACATAAACAAATGACTGAACAACAACATATAACATACATGAACATCACCAAAACGTTATCACAACACCACATGATGGACTTCACCCCGCCTGGGCTACGTCTCCTTAGTCCAGCTTCGAATGGCTTGGCCCTTTCTATTATGCTCAAAAGTGTGAATACTTCAGTTTACAATGCTTAGATAGCTCTGAAACTTGTTCCAATCTCTTGGCCCTCTCTATTATTCTCAAAAGTGTGAATACATCAATTTACAATGCTTAGATAGCTCTAAAAACTATTTCAATGGCTCCAGAATGCCCAAAAATGCCTGTGTAGCCTCTTTATGCTCCTGATTTGGTAAAAAAATTGAAGATGTTATGGCTTCCCCAAGTCTTTCTGCTAATCGCACCACAAATTCCCCAAAATTTGACAGCATCCTATAATTTCGCTCGGATTTCCACTAACCAGGCGCCATTTCCGCCAATTTTAGGGAGAAATTGTCAGACGCTTTAATTAGCCTCTAACGCCTAAAAGTCGCAATTTGTGGGGGGCCACGTGCTCGGGGCTAAGGCCAATGACCCGCCCTTGCCAGCGGGGTCCCCCGCTCCATTCGTTGGTGGTCACATACGGTGGTGCGTCCAATAGCTAGCCCCTACCCAGATTGGCACAGACATAATGTTTAAATAAACGTCACTACCCATATATATTAAGAACTATGGTATGGCGTATTGGTAGGAGGCTTGTCTTGATACTTGGAGGTTGCAGGTTTGACCCCCACTGCTATTTATTAGACCCTTGACCAAAATTTTGGTGGCCCTCACGCTACCACTTGGCAGCCCTTAGCTGGGTCACGTGGCAGCCTGTGGTTGGCCGCCTTCCGACCAATCAAAATTCGCCAAATTTGAACCACTCACATCGTGCCACTTGGCACCACACCATTCATCAAAGTTGCATAGTTACCCTACCACATAGGCATGCCCAGTAAACTCCACATCAACTGTACGGACTGCTGACTGGGTTGTCTGCATTTTTTTTTTAAATCGTTTATTTGGGAAAATGAAAAGAACATGATTCTAGGAGCATACGGAGTCCGTTTCGCGCGAAACAAGTTGCGATGGATTCAGGATGACGAGAACTATGCAGTCATTCAGGTTCCACACAGATCCGAAAACTTTGAATTTTGAGCTAAATTTTTAGCACCTGATCAATTGAGGAGGACTAACAGAACAAAAAAATCGAGAGAGGCCTATGCATAAGCAACGCGTGTAAATGAAAATGAGAAAGGTCGGGAAGGGGTAGAGTGTGGCTGGCATGAACAAGAATATGATGGTAGTGAGCATATGGGTTGGAAAAGACCATCTCTAGAATACTTTGAAACACTAATCTTAAAAATGACAACAAACATAAATGAGGAAATATACATTACTGGAATTTGACTGTGTAAATAGTTTGAACAAAAATAATAGTTGAGAGTGTTGATATTAAAAACAAAGTCAAAGGGTAAAGGGAGGAATTCAAATAAGAGAATTTCTCTGGTCACATGCAACTATTGTTGAAATTTCATTCATGCTTGCATAAAAGCATGGAGTTCTCTAAACCCTGATTCTAATTGACATGTGTTAATGTGTGTTGACAACCAAGTGGGTTGGTTGGTCCATGGGATAATGGACAATGATATGGCAACCATGAGAATGGCTCAAAGGAGGTTCTCATGACCTTAACCCAATCTACATTTGTAAATATGTGATATGTTCATGATCATGTCAATGTTTATATACATATATGAATTCCATTGTGATTGACAAGTTATTGTCTAGATCATTCTTGTGAAAGAATGATTGATCATGCTTATGCATTTGACATATGAATGGATGGCATGCTTATGATTCCTAATTATGTGAGGAATCAGTTGGGCAAGGAGTAGCACTGGTTGATCTATGATCTTGACGTCATGTGATTCTGATTCTCATATTGTGCCCATGTTTGCATTATGAATAGGGAATGTTGAAGGATATATCAGCAAAATGGAAGTAGTGTGATCTGCAACATGCTGGGATAAGCATGGAAAATTGAAGGAGACACAAAATCGGGAATTGGGTCATGGGGGATTGTGGAAAAAACATGGAAAAATCCAATGTTTAGGTGAAGGAAGAGGGTCCTATGGATTCCCGGTTTGGGTAGAGGCCTTGTAGCATTTGGATTCGTGATTTATAAGAGTGGAGATGGTATAATCTCTCGATTCCCGATGATATGAGACTATGGGTTTGCAATCGGCTATATTGTTTTACATTTTGTATTGTAGCATGTGTACATGTTGTGTTGTCTATGTGTATATGTCTTATTGTGCCATGTGTATATGTGTATGTCGTTGGACAAGCAAGTATGGGACTATCTGGGCCCTTGTGCCATGTAATGTATTGGTGGAGGTAGGTCAACCTTTGGATTTTAGATGATAATGTGTCAGGTGGAGGCGGGTTAGCCTTTGGATTTTAGATGATAATGTGTCAAGTGGAAGTGGGTTAGCCTCTGGATTCCCAATGATAATATTCTGTCGCCAGGAGACTACCTAGTTTAGTAGCGCCCATAGTTGCGAATGGGCTTATATATGTAATCATAATTGGGTGGAGGTATAAATATCTAGATTCCCTTGATGATTGACAATGGAGGTGAGCCTCTAGATTCCCTTGTTGCTTTGGAAATTGATCCAATGTATGGAAGTTAAAGAGAAGAGAAGAGAAGAAAAGGCATTGGTTGTTTGGCAGTTTGGAAACTGATCCAGTGTGTGTACGAGGTCAAAGAGTAGAGAATGCCACTAGATTCTTGTCGGGTTTGGGAAATGATCTAGTGTGTGTAAAGTAAGCAACAAAGGGAAAATTAATATAAGTATCAGTATTTCATTCAGTTTCTGAATTTCTAATTTATGAACATAATTTAATGCTCTAATTTACAATGGTTGGTTTATGATCTAACCTGGTTTTGTTAAGATAGGAATGAAAATAAACTTCAAGCTCATCTCATGGATAAGTTACCAATGAAGTATGATTTAAATTCATTACAATCCTTTACGAGGATTCTAATGGAAATTATATGCCATGATGTAGGGAAGCATGGAAATTGCTCAGTTTGGGTGGTTGGAGCTGGCTGCAAGATTGATAGCAACAATAACAAAAGGAATTAGAGCATGCAATAGTACAGGGGTAAAATATTTTAGGGACAGATCCATCATGGGACATTAAAACCAATGGTGCCAATTGATTTCCATAAAGAATGCCATGATCAATATCATAGTTTTGAGGCAGGGATATGCCTTGGTTTTGAGACCCATTTGATGCGAGGAAGCCTTGCCAAGAATGGATCACCCGAGGGAATGGGAAGCAGAGAAGGGGATGCCTAAAATTGGAAGGCGAGTGACTGCATGGAAGGGGGGTGAACGGATTACCCGAGGGATAGAGAAGTGGAGAAGGGAAGGCCGAAAAATAAATTGTTTTTTGGTCATGAGCATAGTTGATTAGGATTGGAAGCATATTGGGGGTGTGCCCAGAAGTAATGAGCAAGGAACTATTCAATGAAGGAACAAGGAGAGCAAGGATAACAACGTTGGATATTGGAGGCGAGAAACACTCCAAGGAAAGGGAACAAATCCAAGTTGGATTGAACCAAAAGACTACAAAAACGACCATTAGTAGATGGATAACTTTATAAAGTGATGATTGCCGAGTGGTTGGGTGAACCACTATGCATATGAATTCTATTGTAAAAGCTGAAACGATTTGTACATATAAAGCTCCATATTAGTTATGTTGTGTCCTTTAAGCAATATTTTTATGCTGTATATAGAAAAAGAACACTAAGGACGGTGTTCCCCCAAAGGGGAGGGGTTTGTGACAACCCCGATTATTTTCCACCAATGTATACAATGTAAATATTTGATTAAAGTAAATGGGATGAGTCAAGGGACACAAATTACAAAGTTGAGGAGATTACTTGCTTGTATAGTTTAAGGTTTCCTTATAACAGGAAATCTGAACTGGTTCATGGCAGTTGGAAACTATGCAAAAAAGGGAAAATTTGTATTATCTTATCAACTGGAAACAAAAGACAAAAAAAATGTGCTTCTTTGCAACAATATACAAGGAATCAGGGACAATAATTAAAAAAGGAAAAATGGGAAAACTGCAAGTTCGTAGGGTGTGCGAGCCACCCACTATAACAAATTAACCAACAAACAACAAATATGGGGGAGATATAGGCAAGTAGCACCATTTTGATAGGCAGACAAGATTTTGAAAAACATAGGTAACTCTCTTAAGGTTGCATAGGGGATAGGAAAAAGTGCATTGAAGCAACCTAAGATTACATAAAGGAGACAAGAAAAATATAAATCGAAAACTTGGTACTCAAAGGAGAATGTTGTTTTGAAGTCTGGTGATGGCTAGAAAAATAGAAGGACAACGTGTGAAGGGAAAAGTGAAAGAGGAAAGGAGGAATTCAAAGAGGAATCCAGATGCAGCAAGGAGATCAATTTTCAAATGGAAAGAAGGCATAAATAAATTTCTCTCAAATGAGGAACAATGGTCTCTCGATTCCTTATTAGCGAGAGGGTGGAAATGGTTTTCTCCGGAGTTCCTTGAGGGTTGGGGTGGAGAATTGTTCCTTGGATTCTTGAAAGGGGGATTTCTCAAGGCTTTCCTTGTTGTGGTTGTTTTATAGTGGGTTCTGGAGTCCCCAAGATGGTTGGAGCCACTGTGTTGTAGCTTGAAGGGTGGAGATTTGTATCTTTGGATTCCCTAGTTTATGTTGGTTGTTGAATAACTAAAGGGTAGAGGTAACATCACTCTAGAATACCTGTGAAATTGTTGAATGTGTAAATAATTAGTGGGTGGAGGTGGGAGAACCTTTGGAATCCCTGTTTCAACCAATAGTTGGAGTTTAATCCCTTGAGAAAAGGTCCCCTCAATCTCTGGAATCTAGCTTTGGGATGATAGCTACAAGTGAGAACTGCTACAATTTTTCTATGGTTGGGTGGAGAGTCGTTGTCCCAGACTCAGTTTCCGAGTCTTAATTTCAGATAAGTGTGCCTCCAATTTGATTTGTATAATGAAGTTCAAGTTATGTTTGATATGATTATTTAAATGGTTCTATATACTAATCTTTTACAATGCTTGTCTATTGTCAAATGTTATGGAATTCGTAGTTGGTAAGATAACTAAACATAAGATACTTAGAGTTGTATGTGAATGAGTTGACCTAATGATTGGTTAGCTTAACAAGAAACTCTCGACTTAAAAATTGCTTAGAAGAGACTTTACAACCTTATATTTACTTATGTATGCATATATCATTGTGCAATAAAAGGAAATAATTTCAAGCATGTGAGTTTGAATCCTGAAGCATGCATATGCACGGATATGTGATCAATGTATGTGTAAAACCTATGTTCCTCTCATACCAGTGCAAAGACCATAGCCCGTGAATGGTAATGACAACTTCGCTACCTACCTTAGCGCTTTTATGTTAAGAGTTCTGGGATCTTAAGATTTTCAAGTCGATATTTAAGCCACGAGAACCATGCCTAGGCATGCCAGTATGAGATTTTGGATGAGGGCCAAAGTTACACCCCATTTTCCTGTTTTGTTAACCTCCTCTACCATCCTCTAAGCTATAAGATTAACTGACTACTCTAGTAATCGTTCTTGAGCACCTCAAGATGTATAATCTAAATAATAGGTATAATATTCTATAGCATATGAGTAGCCTGCCCTGTGCGTGCAAAATATGTGCATGAGGTTAAGTCTAATCATTGGGCAGGATGTGCGTTAGCGTGGGCCATCGGATGGCAACAGGCCGTAATTATATGTGTGTGTAATATTTATATGTGCACACCATTGCATTGTATATTGCATGTGTGTGTGTGTGTGTGTGGACGATATGACCACATGTGTTGGTAGAAGTAATGTAAGATGCATGGTATCAAGGCATACCACATAGTCAAGTTCCTCTAGACCATAAGAGCGAGCTACTACATGTAGCGACATTCCACGTAGCAAGAAAAGAGAGGTGATACATTTGAATTAATAAGACTTTAAAGGACCATAACTTACAATATTGGAGTCTTATTTGGACAAAATTTATTTCACCAGAAAGGTCTTACCAAGACAAGTACAATGATGACATCTAAATTGAGTCCCAAAAACTTGGAAGATACATGGCAAAATATATATATATATAACCCCATTCCCTAAATATACCTTGGGATTTGGGTTAGCATAGTAACACATTCCTAAGGGTAAGGGGGTGTGTTTACTGTTTTACCATAAGGCTCACTTTGATTTTTTGGAATTTTCTTCCTCCACTTCATTCTACTTAAGCATATTATCTATCTTTCCTTTTCCTTTATGCCTCCATGCCATGCAAGAGGTCCGAAGAATATGGTTGCCATGGACACAAAGGCCACTATAGCTCTCAAGTCCAATAGGGCACTAAAGAAACAATGAATGTATATTGGGAGCATAGTCCCTTGTACATTCAAGAGCAAATTGCAATTTTGAGGCCAAAATTTGGATAAATAAGAGCTTTATGTGTTACTGGGACATAGATGAAGAAATCAACGATTAGGTACCAAATGTGAAGAATTTGAGAGCCATAAATACTAAGTATTGGAAGACAATGGTGCTTTATTATCATTCCAAGACCACATCAAGAAACATTCTACAGGACAAAGATGAAGCCAAGGAGGAATTATTGTTGCAGCTGGATGAAGTTATGCTCCAAATCAAGGAAATCAACTCAAAGCTCCCATCCTCCTCTTCTCAATTTCATATTAAGCATGTTGTTGTTCACGAGGAACACCAAAACTCTCTTGATGCTAAACTAGAGACCATAGATTGATAGAATATATGCTTAGGCATTTAGTTTTGGGGTAGGTTTTCTCTAGGATTTTATGATTTTAAAGAGATTAGCATCTTAAGTATACACACTTTATTACTATTCATCTTGATATTCTATTAATTTTGGTCTCACATTGTGGATAGACAATTCATATTTCTGCTACAAGTTCCCTAAGTGGTTGGCTAGCAGCTAAACTTGTTATGTATTTTGGTATTCTCATTTAACCAACAAAATCTAAATCCTAGCTTACAAAAAAAAAATCCCACGATCTTATTACCAAAGTGTACTCATGCACTCTTCGTTGCTAATGCATGCTCCCTAACCAATCTAATATCGACTAAAATGAACACTCGATGATCCTCCACACCAAGAGTAATGGATTTCTTGGATTTCTCGGATTTTTTGTCAACTATGTAGTATTTATGATTGCTAAAGTTAACATCTAGTTTGAGGTAATGTCTCGTAATTTGACTATTTGATAGAAGATGAAGCTCCATGCTTAGCACATAATACACATTAAGGAAAATTAACATTTCCCATCTAGAGCAAATTTGCACATTCCTTTTTCTAACTATTATGTACTCATCCCCATCACCAAAGATCACCAAATACTTGGAGGAACAAGCATTTACTTTGGAGGGAAAATTAACATTTCCCCAACACACACAAAATTTGCAAATTCCTTTTGCCAAATACCATATACTCTTTCCTATCACCAAAGATGATCAAGTCCTTATTAGAACAAGTAGTATACTTTGTGAACCAATGCTACATGTCAATGAAGCATTATGACAAGGTTAAATCCATGCACCAAGTAGATGAATTGAACCAATTTGCATACATTTCAACCTTATTAAGTTGTCATTTCATGTTGTGTTAATTTTATCATTGATTATTATCGTGGAAATATACATTTTATGGGGTCATTACCAATGAATCTTTGAAAGATTTAGCATTACGTGTTAATACTTGAAGTATTATATTGTTCTTTCCTCTGTATCTATTATTTACAATCAATCTATGTGTGGAAAAATAGGATTAAGGTGGATCGAAATATTTAATGAATTGTGTGTATTGATTTTTTGTAAATCTTTCATGAATTTAAGAATTCAATGAATCGTGTATATTGATTTTTTGTAAGTATTTCAAGTATTTGTTCCCTTTAATTTCATTTTTATTTTTTTAAGAAAAAACTATTTTTCTTTGCCACTTACAAAAGTGAAATGAGGATTACCCCCTCTCGCTACTAAATTCTTTCAAATTAGTCTAAGACAAGGAAGTTTGTACAACTTCCATAGGGTACATAAGAACATTTCCTTGGCTAGGAACATCTCAAGGAACAACATATATGATATATATATATAAAAAAAAAGAGATAAAAATTGACACTTGATCAAAATCATTAATTAATTACACCACTTTTATGATTCTAATCATTATTAATTATAGGGTTCTAAAGAAGAATGCATATATTTCACACCAACATCTTAATGGTCAACTACATATCGAGTAATATAAATTATTAAAGTGCTTTGTATAGGTTATTAGGGAAATGCATCAAATACATGAAGGTTACGTGTCTTGTCATATAATAAAGGGTAACTAGATGTCATAATTCTAAGCATATGAGTGCAAGGGTGACCATATTGTCCAAGCAAGCAAGTGAGAGGGTAATGTTGATGGAGACTACTGTGATCCCACTCTTTCTTCCATTGAAAAAATATTCTCTTTGCAAGAGAATTAATCTCCCGTCCACAAAATTAATGGATTCAAGTGGGTAAAGGGTAATAACATAATTAAGCTTAGTATTGCTACGAAGATCCAAATTATATGTGATGAAAAAACTTAGGGAAGATTTGCTTTTGTCAAATATTTAATCTCTCTTTCAAGCTTCTTTTGTTATTCTTGGTAGCTTTTGAAGCTTTACAAGTTTAATTTGGTATAGCATACATTTCAGGCCTCCTTAGAACCCTACCAATTTTTCTCTATGAGGTAACATGGACAACCCATCTCCACCAGTATCACATAGACGAGGGGATTTGTAATCTTAGTAAGTAAGAGTGGTCAAGTCTCTGTTTATCGGAAAGGAATAATCTAGATATTATCTCAATGAATGCATTGTTATAAAAGTTCACTCCTCTCGCATCAAGGAGAGGGTTAGGGTCACTTTGCATGGCCTCCAAACATCTATGAAGTATTAATTGGTGGTTATTGGGAGGGATAATGGTGATTAGGAAATATAAAGGGGCAATATGCAAAGGGGAAGTGAGTAGCATGAGTTTGTAGTTCCAAAGTTGCCCAAAAAAGTAGGTCATGGATTCCCAAAAGTTTTATCACAGAAATCCGTTATTGTCCTTTTAAAATTCTGGAAAAGCTTAGTACCAATGCATTTAAGCTTGATTTTCCTCCTTATATGCAAATATACTCTATTGTTAATGTTGAGAATTTGAGATTATTTGAGCCTCCTTGATTGATGATCAAGGAGAGCATGTTCAACTACCATTAATAGATGATTTCTCGCCATAATATCTGTATGAGCTTTAGCAAGATCTCATACTTGACAGAAGAACCAGAACTTCAAAGAGAGGGGATGTCAAATACCTTAGAGTGGGACTCAAGGGACAAAAGCCTTCTCAAGCCAAATGGTTGCAGATCGAGAAGGTGAGGGAGTTGTACCCTCACCTTCTGAACAATTGATAGTATCTTTTGGGGTCCAAAAGGCTTCCTGTGGGGAGGAATGAACAAGTGCTCAGTATTTAACTCAAAAATCAAAGTTCTCAGAATGGCTCGAAACCTAAACGACCAAGTCTGTCTTAGAAAAATGATCCTAACACAACTAATTTCGTCGAAAACCGAGATCATATGAGAAAGTTATTGTGTTCTGATCACTTTGCTAAACAAGCGAAATCTGCAAAAAAAATTACCCAGTCAGTGTACAACTAGTAGTCCGTACTACTGATGTGGCAAGTGACTAGGTAGGGTCAATGATGGTCAATAGCGAATCACAGATGGACAAGTGGCATCGTTTCATTAGGTTACATAGGTGGTGTGTTTGCGCAATCTTATTGGTTTGATTTTGGGCCAATGAAAGAATGCCATGTGGCAAGCTGGAGGTCGCCATGTGGCACCTACCAATGGCCTAAGTAGAGTGCAGTTCAACAAAATTTTGGTGGAAGTCGAGGTCAAACCCACGACCTCTGGCACACAGACCACACGCCTTAACACCTTCGTTACCAGGTGATGCTTACCCCATATGTTCTCGGCATACATTTAAACTTTATTAACGTTGGAGCGGGCGGTTAGGAGGGTTAGTACTCCGCATGTGATCACAATGTTGCAAACGTTGGTGGTTACGGTTATGAAACTCGGCGGCTCCAGCATAGACCGTTACCCCGATGGTTTAATGCATGCTTTCTGAACAAACATCGCAGTCACGGTTGCGGTTTATCCGGCGGACAGTTCACCAACACCGTAACGGTGAGTACTCACCATGTGAACAGAAAGGATGTTACCCCAAACAATCAACTAATCTGATGCCTTCGACAAACTTCAAAACCGCAGCATGTGTCCAATTCTGGTGGCAGTTAAGGTTATGGTTAGCCCAATCCACTTGATTAGCGCTAAACTATAAATTAAACTCCACTAAACACTAATTAACTATCAGTTTAGTCTAGTGGCAATTCTGGCGGTGCCCCCAATTTTGGGCCTTCCTCCACATTTAGCGTGCTAACTGGAGTCATTCTAGATTTAGCGGAACTTTTATAGGAAAAGGTTGACTGAGTCATAGAGAAGGCAATTTTCGAGCAAATTGAGCTCAGGAAGAGGTGTTCTTGGCTAATTTGGACATTTTGAAGACATTGGTGTAGGTATCAAGATCCATAGAACTTTGTAAAGAACAACGTTTCTCCATATTGAACTAATATAGAGGCCCAAGCCATGGAAGCTGGACCAAGGAGATGTAGGCCAGGAGGGGTGAACTCCTTCATCAAAACATTGTGTTAAATTGTTTCTTTGATGGTTTGTTGTACTTTGAATGTCTATTTTTCAGTATTTGTTTTTGAAGCTATTTTTCTCATGAATGTCATTTTAAACTTAAGGAAATTTACCTAATTACATACACAAACAGTTAATGAAAGCTCAATACAAGAAGCAATAAGCAAGCATATGTTTAGAAATATGTAATTGATATTAGCACAACAAAAACTAATCATTCAAAAATAGATCAAGTTGGTATTAGAGCATAGTTGAATTGCTTTATTGCTTGAGTTGGTGCAATTAGGGTTTTAATGGTTGCAAAATTGCGATGCTTTCAAGGTTAAAGTTGTAGAAAGGAGAAGGGAAGCTATTGGTTGCAACTCTTGAGGTAATGCCCAGAAGAAGGAGAGCCACAAGACCACAACCTCCACCACCCAAAGTTCCAATTCCAGTTGCACTTGAAACTCCTCAAGTTTTTCCTTCAACTAAGAATTAAGAGGTACAAGCAGTACCAGTTTCTGAGCCTCAATCCACAATCATTATGTCTGGAGGAAGAGATTCTAAGGTCCTTCTTCAGAAGAGGAATAATTCAAGAAAGCTTTCTTCACTTTAACTGAGATGGTTAAAGTCCTCTACAAAGAGAAGAACACTATAATGGTTGGAGAGAGTTCTAAACCTCCACATGGAGAAGGAAGCTCAGAGGATAAAAAAGATGAGAAGAAGGATTCAAAATGGAATGGTGGAAAGCCACCTCCATCTCCACCTTCCTCATCATCTTCATCATCTCACACAGCATCATCTTCCACTACCACCACTGAAACAGCCCGTACTCATTCAAAAACCCCAAAAGGAAAGACTCCCTTACTCAAATTGGACATAAAATTCGAACTTTCCATGTACAATGGAGAGGTGAATGTAGAAAATTTGGAGAATTGATTTGACAATTGGAGGTATATAGTAGAATTCAGAACCTTAAAAAAGATGACATAAAAATCTAGCTGGCTTCACTGAGGCTAGAAGGAGTTGCACTAGTTTGGTGGGAAGCAAAGACTCAAGAGGAAATGTGAATCCATGGTAAGATATCCATTACTTGGGTTGAATTTGTTTCTGCAATTAAAATACAGTTTTATCCTTTATCCTATATGCAAAAATCCATTATGAGTTGGCAGAATTTTAGGCAGCTTAAAGGCCAAACAGTCCAAGATTATACACATGAGTTTAGGAAAATGGCTTTGTTGTTAGGAGTAAATTTGAATTCCCAAGATACACTACTGAAATATATTGGGGGTTTACATTCCTATTTGAAACATATTATTCTTATGTTCAATCCAAACAATTTAGATGAGGTATGTGTGCAAGCCACGCACCTTGAATCTAGAGGAAAGAACATTCAGGAAGAGGGTAGTAAGAGGAAGCCATTCAAGGGCAAGGAGAAAGATAAGGGTGGAAAATGGAAGGGAAGAAAAAATGCAAGTGTGAAGAAAGAAGGGGAGAAAATCACATGCGAACACTGTTCCAAAGAGGCGCATGATGAAAACCACTACTCGAAATTGCATCCCGAATTAAGGCCTAAGAAAAAAAACATTGAGGGAAAACAAAAGATGACCGTTAGGTTCGGATTTTGATGATGAGACCAAGATTTCAGCCATGGTTACAAAAGGGAAAGAAACTGTTGCAAGCACTAGTTCATCACATAGTCAAAACAACACTCAAAATGAAGAGTCAAGAATAGAGTTGTTTCATGTAAGAGTGACTTAAAATCATACAAAGATTGATCCATTATTTGATAGTGGGTCACAATCAAACCTGATTTCAGAAGACTTGGTAAAAAAACTAAACCTTGAAACTGTACCTCATCATAAGCCATATACATTGGGTTGGATAGTTAACAAGGAAAACTTACGGGTTACAAGGAAGTGTTTATTCGAGTTTGCCATTACTGAAAAGTTCATTGATGAAGTTGAGTTAGATGTAGTTCCACTTGACATCTCAGGAATCATTTTGAGTAGTCCTTATTTGTATGACAGGAAAGCAGTATTTTATCGCCATGACAAAAAATACGTATTGCTCAAGAATGGGGTGGAGTACATTGTGAGACCCCATCGCAAAAAGCTGAACATTTCTTTGGTTAATGTAGGGCAGATGAAGAGGCTAGTAAATGCAAGTAAAAATTTTGTGCTTCTCGTGATCAAGAAAAAGAATGATATTGATTATGAATATTGTGAAGGTTGTGACGATAATTGAAATCTTATTTTTTTGATGTGGTAAGAAAGCATGCCGAGATGTTTCAGGAACCAAAGGGGTTACCTCCCAAGAGGGGAATTCAGCATGAGATTCAGTTGCAACAGGATGTTCCACTTCCAAACATTGGCATGTATCGCATGTCGATTATGGAGAGCATGGAAATCAAAAATCAAATTCAATAATTGTTGAACAAAGGTATCATATTCCCATCTACTTCGCCATGTGGTTCTCCCATTGTCTTGGTGCCAAAGAAGGATGGAACTTAGCACATGTGTGTGGATTTCCGTGCACTAAACAAAATCACAGTAAAGAATCATTATCCACTCCTAAGAATTGTTGATTTTCTTGATCAGTTGAGGTATGCAAAGTATCTCACTAAGTTAGACTGTTATGAAACCAATTCACAAAAAGATAGAAAAGATAGATCAACGACTTCAAAATCAACATCTTCGAGGGGGAAACCTCCTCTACATTACAAAAATGAATAATTCTTGGATGATACAAATGAAAAGACCTCCTTTATATATATAGGAGTCTAAGGGGTCATAATATAATCAGAGCCGACATAAGAATAATAATGTAAGGGCACAACAATAACAATAGTGGGTTTCTATGGGGCACAATAATAACAATATGGGGACTACATGGGCACACCAATATAATAAGGGGGTTGCACTAATAACAATAAGGGTTTACACTAGTAGTATAGGGACCTAACATGCCCCTCTCCTTCAAAAAGTGTTGTCCTCAATGCTTGAGTAGTTATGGATGCTTCTGTATGAAATTATCGTCCTCCCATGTGGAATCTTCAGCGGGTAAGTTCCTCCACTTGATGAGATACTCTAAAATTGATCGATTTCGTAGTTGTCAGGTTCTTGTTTCCATGACTGCTTCAGGGTCCAATATGATTTTTCCTTCCTCGTCACGTTCCGACAATATTGTTTGAACTAGGAGCTTCTCATCTATAACCTTATTTAAGCATGAAACATGGAAAACTGGGTGCACTCGGGAAGATGCAGGAAGCTCCAATTTGTATGCCATAGTATCAATCTTTTGTAACACCTTGTACGAACCATAATACTTTGGCGATAACTTATTATCCTTCTTAGCTTGCTTGAGGGACATTTTTTTGTATGATTGTAGTTGTAGAAATATCCAGTCACCTACATCAAAAATTCTTTCGCTGCGATGTTGATCTGCATGTTGTTTCATTCTATTATGCGCCAAAGTGAGGTTATCCTTTAAGAGTTTGAGAACTTGTTGTTGATGCTCGATGTGATCCTCCACTGCTTGAACCTTATAATTTTCTTTTAAAGATGATGTGATGGACAGTGGATGATATCCATAAAGTGCCATAAATGGGGTCATTTTTGCTATAGTATGGAAGGAAGTGTTATACCACCATTCAGCTAGAGGAAACCACTTGACCCATTTTGTCTATTTATTAGATACAAAGCAACGAATATATCCTTCCAAACATTTTTTCACTATCACAGTTTGCCCATCAGATTCAGGATGATAAGATGAGCTATGAGCTAACTGAGTACCCAAATATTCCACCTCTTGTACTCCAAAGAAACAATTGGAGCTTTTTGCATATAATTGTTTCTCCTCCAATAGTTTGAGCACCATGTCAACATGTTGAACATGATCCTTCCAAGACTTGATGTAGATTAGTATATTATCAAAAAATACTAACACAAATTTTCTAAGTAAGGGTTTGAAAATGGAATTCATCAAACCTTGAAATGTAGAAGGTGCATTGGTAAGGCCAAAAGGCATGACCAAAAATTCATAATGACCCTCATGAGTTCTAAATGTTGTTTTTGGAATGTATGAAATCTTCATTCTAATTTGATGATAGCCTGAATGAAGATCCAACTTGGTGAAGTAAATTGCTCCATGTAATTCATCCAATAATTCATCAATGTCAGGAATGAGAAATTTATCTTTAATAGTAAGCTTGTTGAGCTCCCTATAATCTGGACACATGTGCCATGATCCATCCTTCTTGTGTACCAATACCACTGGAGCAAAGAAAGAACTTTGACTAGGTTGAATTATACCAACCTCTACATTTCTGCAACCATACATTCAATTTCACTCTTTTGGGCATATTGATATCTGTAAGGCTTGATGTTTGGGAGAACAGTTCCAGGAATCAAATGAATAGCATGATCACGATGACGAATAGGTGGGAAGCCTTTGGGAGTCTCAAATACCTTGGAATGATTGTCCAAAACTTTTTGGAGATCTAGACAAATAGATGATTTCGATATGGGTACCTCTAGTGAACATAATTGTGTAATTTCGCCCTGTGTTCTTTCTTTAGAAGCTTTGTCATCCTGTTAGAGCTGATTATATTTCCTGGTTTCCCTGTGACACCCCTGAATTCAACCTCCTTTCCTTCCCAAAAAAAATTCAAGAAAAGTTCTTGAAAATTAAAAGCTAACATACCCAAAGATTGTAGCCATTGAACTCCTAGTACAACATCTACACCACCCATTGGAATGGAAAGCATTGGACTATTCAAGACATATTCTCCCATGGATAGCTTTATATTATGGCACTTTCCAGAGTAATTTATGGTTCCTCCATTTGCAACCATTACTTGACACTCTAGTGCTGGATATAGGAAGAAATTCAATTCCTTGGCTATATTACAATGAATAAAATTATGGTTACTACCCGAATCAATCAACATTGTTACCTTTTTCTTCTTGATATGCCCTTTTATCTTGAGAGTTTGAGGAGTGGTAATTCCTGTCAATGCATTACAAGATATGGTCATATTCATTTCTTCTTTCTCTGGGATTGGTTCCTGGTGTATATCCTCTTCTTTTGACGTTTCTTGTTCCTTTTATTGCTCCTCTTCCCCATCTATGTAAATTAATTTCTTCTCATCACACTTATGACCTTTAGTGTATTTTCTATCACAATTGTAACAAAGCTCTTTTCCTCTTTTTTTGTCCATTTGTTGTGGTCTCAACCTTGTAGGTGGTGAAAGGCTATGAGCACCAACACTTCCATCTTTATAGTTACGAGTGATAGGCTTGCTTGTTGCCCTAGTTTTGCTTTCAATTTTTCTTGCCAACCTGTATGCCTTCTCCAATGAATCAGGTTCCCAAAGGCGAGCCTCGTTTTGAATGTTATCCTTTAAAGTCCCTATGAAGACATCAATCCTCTGCTTCTCTGGAATATCATTTAACCTTATATTCAATTTTTGGAAGTCCTCAATGTGCTTTGCCATTCAACCCTTTTGTTTGAGATTTATCAATTGGCTAAAGAAGGTGTTGCTCTGTGTATCCTCAATATGTGATATCATTTCCTCTGTGAAAATTGACCAGGTGACAAGTGGTTTATGATATAAAAGCCCTTTATACCATAAAAATTGATTCGATTCTAAATATAAAGATGCAATACGTACCGTTTGTAATAGTTGCACATTATGTAGATCAAAATATTTCTCCATCTATAGTATCCATATTATGGGATCCTTCCCATCAAACTTCCTAATATCGATCTTTGGAATATGGTGGGTCTTAAATCCAATGTTAGATTCTATGAAATCGTGATTAACATTTACTTTTTTCTCATCATGAGTTTCCTCTACTACCTTTTCGTCGTTAGGAGGCCTTTCTTGTAGCATCTTTGTCCCACCTTCCTTCAAACCTTCCATGTATTTATTCAAATCTTCCATGCCTTTCTTCAAAGATGCCTCCCTACCATCGATATTCTCTTCCTTGGCACATATAAAACTATTTATCTTAGCTTCGATCGCATTCTTCAAATCCTCCATCCAATTTTTCTTATTAGGTGTTTATATTTTCTTGATTTGAGTCATTATTTTTCTTGCTTTTAGAAGCTCGATCTTGAATCTGTTGCATCTCTGAAATTTTGGATCTCCAAGGTTTGAATTGAAGCCTGCAGTAGCCCTCTGCATCCTCTTTCCAATGCCACCAGTTGGATAGAAATTGGATTCTCCAAGAAATACTTATGCCCAATCTCCCAAGATGACTTGCTTATATATTTTTTTAGTAGAGAGAACTTGTGTGAAGTACCATGTGTTACTGTTTTGACCTTCGGACCTGAAAACAATACATCAAAAATCGCAATCCGTCCTCTTTCTGTATCTTCTTATGAAATTTCAATCTCATGCTCAGAGAGAAAGTTATGACGATTTTCCCCAGGTCACCGATTTGGGATGTAATTCGGGAACCTGCAGAAACCCTAAATGTCTTGGACTATATCTCCGAAAATATACCGAAACAAGACCTGAAATTCGGGCCCGAGCTTCACCACGATTTCGACTCAAATGGGTTTTAATTTCAGAGTCTGAACCTTCGTAGAAAAAATTATAGCAAAAATGCCACGATGATCTATTTGAGATGGAATTCTAGAGCTTGCAAAAACCCTCACTTCCTCATATCATATCTCCGAAAATGTAGTGAGACAAGATCTGAAATTCGGACCCGAGGTTTAGAATGATTGCGGCTCAAGTGGGTTTTTGTTTTAGCTTCTGAAACTTCTTATAAATAAAGGTGTATTGAAAATGCCACGATGACCTATTTGGAGAAGCGAAACCCTCGAATCCAAATCTCTTATACCAAATGTTATGAAACGAACTCACAAAAAGATAGAAAAGATAGATCAACGACTTCAAAATCAGCCTCTTCGAGGGGGAAACCTCCTTTACGTTACAAAAATGAACAATTCTTGAATGATACAAATGACAAGGCCTCCTTTCTATATGAAGGAGTCTAAGGGGTCATAATATAATTAGAGCTGACATAAAAATAATAATGTAAGTGCACAACAATAACAATAGTGGGCTTTTATGGGCCACAATAATAACAATATGGGGACTACATGGGCATAACAATATAATAAGGGGGTTGCACTAATAACAATGAGGGGTTACACTAGTAGTATAGGGACCTAATATAGACTTACGAAGTGGTTATCCTCAAGTTAGGATAGCTAAAGAAGACATTTGGAAAACCACATTTAAGACTAAACAAGGATTGTTTGAGTGGCTTGTTATGCCTTTCGGTCTTACAAATGCTCCAACCACTTTCATGAGGGTAACAAATGATGTATTGAGACCATTTTTAGATGATTTTGTCATTGTCTACTTAGATAATATTCTCATATTCAACAAGTCAAGAGATGAACATGTCATGCATGTAAACAAAGTACTTGATGTCTTGAGAAAAGAACAGTTGTTTTTAAAGATGTCAAAGTGTGAATTTGGCAAGACTTCTTTGGTGTATTTGGGACACATTGTTGGATGAGGTGAGTTGAAGATCGACCCCTCTAAGGTTGAGGTCATCCTAAATTAGCCTAAACCCAATACAATTACAGAGGTAAGAAGCTTTTTAGGGGCAACACAATATTAGAGAAAGTTTGTTGCTAATTTTTCTTCAATTGCAACTCCATTCCATGCATTGAAAAGTGTCAAGAAATTCTTCCATTGGGCAGATGTACAACAGAAAGCATTTGATGCTTTGAAGCAAAAGATAAGTTCAACACCGGTATTGGCTCTTCCAAATCTTAGACAGCCATTCAAGATTCAAACGGGTGCAAGCGATTATGCCATGGGAGCAATTCTATTGCAGCATGGTGAGCCCATTTCATTTCATTCTGAAATCTTTATTAGAGTTGTAACTAACTATCCCACCTATGACAAAGAACTTTATGCATTGGTACAAAGTGTTAAGAAATGGAAGCACTATTTGATGGGGAAGGAGACCATCATCCATACCAACCATCAACTATTGCATTACATACAACATGCATACAACAGGGCAAAGCATTCTTCCACAAACACATCACCACTTGAGGCATGTTATGGGTACTTGCCAAGATCACCATTGGACTTCATCTTTGAGAAATATGTCGCCATCAATGATCACAGTGACATCGATAAGGCAAGGAAGTTCATAGAGCAAATTTAGTTGATACATCATATAGTGCAGGAACAACATGAGAAAAGTCAAAGCAGTTACAAGGCAAGGCATGCCAAACACCGAGTCGATCACAAATTTCAAGTTGGAGATGAAGTTTTGTTATATATTAGCAAAGAGAGACTTCAAGGGGAAGGTAAAAAGCTTAAACCAATCTGTTACTGTCCTTTTGAAATTTTGGAAAATATTGGTAACAATGCATTTAAGCTTGATTTTCCTCCTTATATGAAAATATACTCTATTGTTAATGTTGAGAATTTGAGATTATTTGAGCCTCCTTTGATTGATGATCAAGGAGAGCATGTTCAACTACCATCAATAAATGATTTCTTGCCAAAATATCTGGATGAGCTTCAGTAAGATCTCATACTTGACAGAAGAATCAGAACTTCGAAGAGAGGAGATGTTGAAAACCTTAGAGTGGGACTCAAGGGACAAAAGCCTTCTCAAGCCAAATGGTTGCAGATCGAGAAGGTGAGGGAGTTGTACTCTCACCTGTTGAACAATTGATAGTATCTTTTAGAGTCCAAAAGGCTTCTTGTGGGGAAGAATGATCAGGTGCTCAGTATTTAGCTAAAAAATAAAAGTTCTTAGAATGGCTCGAAACCTGAACGATCGCATCCGTCTTAGAAAAACGATCCTAACGCAACTCATTTCATCGAAAACCGAGTTCGTATGAGAAATTCATTGTGTTCTAATCGCTTTGCTAAACAACCAAAATTTGCAAAAAAAAATGCTCAGTCACTGCATAGTCAGCAGTTTGTATTGCTGACGTGGAAAGTGACTAGGCAGGGTCAATGATGGTCAACAATAAATCACAGATGGACAAGTGGCATCGTTTCATTGGGCTACATAGGTGGTGTGTTTGCGCAATCTTATTGGTTTGATTTTGGTCCAATGAAAGAATGCCACGTGGCAAGCCCAGAGGTCACCACGTGGCACCTCCCAACGGCTTAAGCAGAGTGTAGTTTTGGTGGAAGTCGAGGTTGAACCCATGACCTCCAGCACATAGTCCACACGCCTTAACCGCCTCCGCTACCGGGGATGCTTACCCCATATGTTCTCGGTATACATTTAAACTTTATTAATGTTGGAGCGGGCGATTAAGAGGGCTAGCGCTCCGCATCTGATCACAATGTTGCAAACGCTGGCGATTACGATTATGAAACCTAGCGGCTTTGACATAGACCGTTACCCCGACGGTTTAATGCATGCTATGTGAACAAACATCACAGTCATGGTTTTGGTTTATCTGGCAGACAGTTCACCAACAACACAACAATTAGTACTCACCATGTGAACACAAAGGATATTACACCAAACAGTCAGCTAATCTGACGGCTCCGACAAACTTCAAAATCGCAGCATGTGTCCAATTTCGATGGCAGTTAAGGTTACGGTTAGCCTAATCTGTGTGATTAGCGCTAAACCATAACTTAAACTCGACTTAACACTAATTAACTATCAATTTAGTTTGGCGAAAATTCTGGCGATGCCCCCAATTTTGGGCCTGTCTCCACATTTAGAACTGGAGTCATTCCATATTTAGCGGATTTTTTCTAGGAAAAGACTGACTGAGTCATAGAGAAGGCAATTTTCGACCAAATTGAACTCAGGAATAGGTGTTCTCGGCTAATTTGGACATTTTGAACACATTGGTGCAGGTATCAGGAGCCATAGAGATTTGTAAAACAACATTTTTCCATATGGAGATAATATAGAGGACTAAGCCATGGAAGCTAGACCAAGGAGATGTAGCCCAGGAGGGGTGAACTCCTTCATCAAAACACTGTGTTAAAGTGTCTCTTTGATGGTTTATTGTACTTTGAATGTTTGTTGTTCAGTATTTGTTTTTGAAGCTATTTTTCTCATGAATGTCATTTTAAACTTAAGGAAATTTACCTGATTACATACACAAACAGCTAATGAAACCTTAGTACAAGAAGCAATAAGCAAGCACATGTTTAGAAATCTGTAATTGATATTAGCACAACCAAAAATAATCATTTAAAAATAGATCAGTAGTGAATATTTTCATCCCACAACTTAGGATGCTTGCTGCAATACCCATGAAGAAGATGTATTGTTGTCCTGTTCACCACCTTTGTTTGACCATTTGTTTGTGGATGAAATGTTGTACTCTTTTTCAATTTGGTGTCCATGAATCCCCACAAGCTAAACCAAAAATTCCCAACAAAGTGAGAATAACAATCACTAACAATGGATGTGGGCAATCCAAATTGCACCCATACATTCTGAAAGAATAACTGAGCAATTTGTTCAACCGTAATTTTCTTTTTACATGGCATCAAAATACACATTTTGTTGAACCTATCCACAACTACGTACAAATAATCATGACCTCTTTTTGACAGTGGAAGACCTCCTACAAAATCCATAGAAACACTCTCCCATGGTCGTGAAGGAACCAAAAGTGGTGTGTACAATCCTAACTTCCTATTGCTAGGCATACTGACTGCACATAATGAACATCCTTTAATAAATCGTGACACACTTTCAAGCATACGAGGCCAATAACAATACCTCTGTAGATGTGCCACCATCTGACTTACACAGAAATGACCAGCAACAAGAGAAGTATGTGCCTCTCTTACGATGTTGACTCTTTCTCCCCTTGGAATACCAAGCTTGCCAACATGGTACAACAAGCTATCATGCAAATGTTAATCCAATTCCTCTACTTGGTTATCTTGACTCAATCTTGCATAAACATACTCAAAGTCATTCTCTAATGCATATTGCTAAATATAAATTTGATGCAAAACAAAATTATGCTTGAGTAAAGTAGTTGCACTAATAATAGGCCTAGAAAGCATATCAACAACTTTATTGTAGATACATTTCTTATACCTTATTACCAAGCAGAATTGTTGAAGAAAACCCATCCATCGGAAGTGCCTTGATTGTTGTAACTTAGATTGAGATTGAAAGTATTGCAATGGCTGATGATCAATGTGAATGATTGTCTCCTTACCCATCAAGTAGTGTTTCCACTTTTTCATACCTTGCACCAATGCATACAAGTTCTTGTCATATGTAGGATAATTAATCACCGCGCCATTGAAAATTTATGAATGAAAACATATAGGCTTACCATGTTGCATGAGGAACGCACCCATGGTGTAGTCACTAGCATTAGTCTGGATCTCAAATGAATGTCTCAAGTCTGGAAGTGCAAGTACTAGAGCTGAATTGATCTTTTCCTTCAATGCATCAAAGGCCTTTTGCTGTTTGCCTCCCCACTAAAAAACCTTTTTCACACTAGTCAATGCATGCAAAGGAGTTGCTATAGAAGAAAAGTTAGCAATGAATTTCCTCCAATATTGGGTTGCTCCCAAAAAACTTCTTACCTCAGTAACTGTCTTGGGCCTTGGCTAATTCAAAATGACATCAACTTTGGAGGGATCTATTTTCAACTCACCTCCTCCAACAATATGACCCAAGTAAACTAAAGAAGTTTTTCCAAACTCACACTTTGACATCTTTAAATACAATTGTTCTTTCTTTAAGACATCAAGTACTTTTCTCACATGCATGACATGTTCATCATGAGATTTACTGAAAATTAAGATGTCATCTAAGTAGACTATAACAAACTCATCAAGAAATGGCCTCAACACATCATTCATCACACACATGAAGGTAGGAGGAGCATTACATTAAGCAAAAGGTATAACTAACCATTCAAACAAACCTTGTTTTGTTTTGAATGTTGTCTTCCAAATGCCTCCTTCAACAATTCTAATTTGATGGTAGCCACTCCTTAAGTCCAACTTAGTAAAATAATTTGCATCTTTCAATTGATCAAGTAAATATTCTAGGCAGTGGGTAGCAATTATTTTGTAATCTTTTTCAATGCATGAAAGTCCATGCACATGCGCCATGTTCCATCCTTCTTTGGCACCAAAACAATAGGTGAACCACATGGCAAAAAACTTGGCATGATGATCCGTTTGTCCAACAACTCTTGAATTTTCCTTTTAATTTCTGCACTTTCCATCACTGACATCTTGTACATGCCAATGTTAGGAAGAGGACTATCTTGTTGCAACTATATCTCATGTTGGATTCCTCTCTTGGGAGGAAATCCTTTTGGTTCCTAAAACATCTCATCGTATTGGTTAACAACATCAACCAATTCAAATTTCAATCTTGAATCACAACCTTTAAAAGCTTCACTATCAACATCATTCTTGGGTTTGATCATTAGAAGCACAAAATTCTTGCCAGAGTTCACTAGTCTTTTCATTTGCCCCGCATTAACAAGTGAAAGATTTAGTTTCTTGCTATGAACTCTCACAACATATTCTACTCCATCTTTGAACAAATGGTATTTGTTTTCATGTCTATGGAAGATAACTTTTCTGTCATAGAGATACGGTCTACCCAAAACTATACCACATATGTCTAATGGCACAACATCAAGCTCCACTTCATCTATGAAATTTGCAGTAATGGCGAATTTCAGTTTACACTTTCTAGTTACTTGCAATTGTGCATTGTCACACACCCATCCTAATGGATATGGCTTATGATGTGGAATGGTTTCCAATTTTAAACTTTTGGCAATGTTTTCAGAAATGAGATTGGCTTGAGAGCCACTATCAAAAAGAGTATCAATTTTTCTATGTTTTGAGATCACCCTTATGTGAAAAAGTTATATCCTCTTCTTTTCATTTGGAGTTTCATTGTGTAAATTTGAAGTACTAGTGATAGCAATGGATTCTTTTCCTTTCATACCCATGGCTGTAATTTTAGTTTCATCACCTAAATCGGATCCCAAATCCTGTTGAGTGGTTGCAGTTGTCTTTTGTTTTCCCTTGTTGTTGAATTTCTTTGGTTTCATTTCGGGATGAAGCTTCCAACAATGAGCTTCATCATGACCCTCTTTGGAACAATGCTTGCATGTTAATTTCTCTCCTTCCTTCTTAATGGATGCATTTTTATTTCCCTTCCCTTTGAAACCCTTTTCTTTTCCTTTACCCTTGAATGGCTTTTTACTACCCTCTTCTGGAGTATTTTTCCCTCTTGCCTCAAGATGAGTGGCTTGCACACACACCTCATCTAGATTATTGGGATTAAACATAAGGATAGTATGCCTAAGGTAACTGTGTAAACCCCCTATGTACTTCAACAACATGTCTTGTGATTGCAAATCTACACCTAACATTAGAGACCTTTTTCTAAATTCTTGGGTGTAATCTTGCACATTTTGACCTTTAAGTTGTCTAAAGTTCTGCCAATTTATTTATTTATTTTTTGTGTCTTTGATTCCCACCATACTAGTGTTGCACCCTCCAACCTCAAGGAAGCTAGTTGAATCTTTATGTCATCATCTTGAAGGTTTTGAATTCTGCAATATACCTCCAATTGACGAACCAAATTATCAAGCTTCTCTGCATTCACTTCACCATTATACATGGGTAGTTCAAATTTAACATCAAGTTTTAGCAGGGATGATTTACCAGTTCCTTTTGAGGTATGTTGATGAGTATGAATAAGGGTTGTATTAGTGGAAGAGGGTGAAGATGCCTGTGAATAAGAAGATGAAGAAGATGGTGGAGAGGGTGGAGGTTTACCTCCATTTCCATTACTTCCTCCTCCTGAAGAACCTTTTCCTTTGGGAGGCTTAGAGCTTTCACTCTGCAGTCTGGTATTAGTCTCTTCATAGAGGACCTTCACCATCTCTATCATATCAAAGAAAGCCTTCCTAAAGACCTTCTCATCCTCTGTCATGTTTGTAGGCTCTCCTTCATGAGACATGCTCACTGAAGTCTCAACTACAACTTGAGGAAGAACTGGTGGTGGAGATTGTGGCAACCTTGCACTCCTTCTCCTTGACCCAACTTCAGGGCTTTCAACCAGCTTCCCTTCTCCTCTCTTGAGCTTCAACCTTGTAAGCATGACATTCACTTGCAAACAGTTAAATCCTTCTTGCACAAAGAAAACCAAGAGCTTTGATACCAAACTTGATATGATTGGGATAATTAGTTTGTTGTACTAAATTCCTTTTCAGATTATGTTAAATGTGCTTAAGGATTCATGAGGTTAATTGCAAGTTTAAAACATGAGTTTTTGAGTGCTTTTATGTAAATTTTATGTGCAAATTAACATAAACAAATGACTGAACAACAACTTATAACAGACATAAACATCACCATAAATAGTATCACAACAACACATGATGAAGGAGTTCACCCCTCTTGGGCTATGTCTCCTTGGTCCAGCTTCCAATGGCTTGGCCTTCTCTGTTATGCTAAAAAATGTGAATACATCAGTTTACAATGCTCAAAAAGCTTTGAAACCTATTCCAATGGCTCCAAAATGCCCAAAAATGCTTGTGTAGTCTTTTTTTGCTCCTGATTTAGTAAAAAATTAAGAAGTTATGGCCTTCCACACCGCAAATTCCCCAAAATTCAGCACCATCCTACAAATTTGCACCAATTTACGCTAACGGAGTTACAATTTCGGCAATTTTTTGGGCGAAATTGTCGGACACTTTAAATGTCCACTAACGCCTTAAATCCGCAAATTGTGACCATATGAGTCCACATGCCCGTGGCTAAGGGAAACAGCCCGGCCCCACCAGTCGGGCCCCCGCATTGTTCGCAGGTGGTCGTGTGTTGGTGGTGCGACCAAGCGTTGGCCCTTCCTTGGAATGGCGTGCATATAACATTTAAATAGGAGCCGCAAACTAATATGGTTAAGTCATAACCAGTGACGCGTTGGTAGAAGGCTTTGGATTGTCGCTTGGTGGTTGTGGGTTTGACCCTCGCTGCTGCTGCTCGGACCTCGACCCAAAATTTTGGTGGCCCCCGGGCTGCCATGTGGCGGCCTCTGGCTAAGCCATGTGTCAGCCCGTGGTTGGCCACCAACCAACCAATAAAAATACGCCAAATTGCACCAATGAGAATGTACCACTTGGCACAACATGATTCGCTGAGCATTTTGACTAGTCAAACTGCCACATAGACCTGCACAGTCGGCGCCACATCAGCAATAAGGACTGTTGACTGGGCTATCAAATTTTTACAGAAATTCGCCTGTTTGGGAAAGTGAACAGAACATGATTTGGGAGCATACCGTGTCCGTTGCACGAAACGAGTTGCGCCAGATTCAGGATGATAAGCACTACGTGGTCGTTCAAGTTCCACACCGATTCAACAACTTTGAATTTTGAGCTAAATTTTAAGCACATGATCATAAAATATATAACAAGTTTCTTCAAGATGTGGGCTTTATGAAAAAAAAAAAAAAAAAAAAAAAAAGAAGAAGAAAAAAAAAAAAAAAAAAAAAAAAAAAAAAAAAAGAAAGAAAAAGAAAAAGGAAAAAAAGTTTTGAGCAACTTAACTCTTAATAAATATATTATTGCATTTTTTAAAAAGATTAATGAATTTAATGATGAATGGAAGTATACAAATTATTATAATATATTTTATATATATCATTAGTGCATGTGTAACCTTGATATTTATGATACTCTTATGTAATTATTATACATATAAATAAAATACACTGTAGTGATGCCTCACAATTGTTTTTTTCAAGATTAACTTATTAAACAACAGAATTTATTTCCATGTTGCACTAAATAAATATCACATATAATATGATAATTTAACATATAATATGATACTTTGATTTAGGATGTTAATATTCTAAACTCTTATTTGAATAAAATAATTTTTTTTTATGATGGTTCATTTGTGAATACTACCAAAAATTTCTAATAACATATGTCTGGTTCTAATGCAAAATAAGCCATAAAAGGAATCTTCTCATTAAACCAAAAGTTCAATTTGTGATCACATAAATGGTTGTACTCTATTTTTAAATTGATACCAAGATTTCATAACCAATTTCCTCCACTAAATCAAATCTCTATGTCACCTTAACATTGTAGGCAAACTTACCATTTGAGAAATAAGTTTGGTCTCATAATGACTCGTCTTCATCTTCATTATGCTTTATGTATGTCATTCCCTAAGCCCTTTTGTTGCACTTTATATGATGTTAGTCGTTTGAATTTTCTTGATTTTTTCTATGAATATTGGATTTTGACACATGGTTATTATTTTGACTATCATTTTTAAATGAATTATACAAATAGTTTTGAGCTTGTATTTTACAATAATAAATAATAATAATAATAATATAAATAAATATAACATATCTAAAAATGCTTTAAAATAAATAAATTTAAAATTTATTTATTATTTAGATATTAATAATTAAAATTATATAATTTTATATAAAATCTATTAAATTAAATTAAAAATCGATATATTAAATTAGTCAAATTAAAAAATTAAAAGATTATAATTAAAAATCAATATATTAAGTTAAATGAGAAAAAATAAATTTTAATAAAAAAATTAATATTTCAAAACAACCCTAATAATTATTTAAATCTTAATCTCATATTAATAAAAAAAATTACAAATTAAATATAATAATAAATAAATAAATAATTTAATCCAATTTTATAAAGAGAATACTAAAAAGTAATTCATTTAATTTTTCAATGAAAATAATAATAATAATAATAATAATAAATTAAATAAATATAATACATCTAAAAACAATTCAATAATGAAAGCTTATAAATTTACATACTATTTATATATTAATAATAAAAATTATATAACTTCATAAGAAATCTATTAAAATAATATTATAAGATTGTGATTTACAGTGAAGCAAAAACTTTGTGTAAATTGTAAATATGGCTGAAAGAAAATAGTCATTAATGATGTATTTTTTAGACAACTGTTTAGAGGGATGTAAGTGGAGTTTTTTCTCCTCATGGTAGTTAGGTTGTGAATATCTCAAGGTTTATGAGGACGATATGTCCATCATAAGTATGTACTGTTTTTATCATAATATGAAACAACGTTTTTTTCTTGCTGAAAAAATATTATAATTAAGAATCAATATATTAAATAAGTCAAATATTAATAATTAAAATTATATAGCTTCATAAGAAATCCATTAAAATAATATTATAAGATTGTAATTAAGAATCAATATATCAAATAAGTCAAAATTTTAAAAAATAAGATTCATTATATTAAATAAGTCAAACGAATAAATGAAATATTAATGAAAATTCATATTTCAAGACAACCCTAATAACTAATCAAACCCTAATTTCATATTAAAATCAATTCATCACATTGGACTGAAATAATAAATCCAAATAAAATATTTCTAATGATGGAATCTCCATCTTTAATTAAATCAACTAATAATCTAAACCATCTTCAATTAATAAACAATTAAATAAATATAAATTATAATTCTTCTCAAATATCAAATAAACATAGTCGACTAAATCATTTCATATTGATCATTTCTAGAAGCTATATGCATACATAAGTTTAGCTCTATAATACATCATTAATCTCCTCTTAAACAATTGGCGTATCCCGTGAAGATGGACTCACTTGGAAGTCTGAAATGTTGGGTTAAATAAATTCTATAAACAAGTTATTCCTCTCCTACTAGAAAATATATGGTTAGATTAACTCACGAAATTTCCATGAGTAATAAATTATAATAAAGACGATCTAGAAATTCATCAGACACAATAATTGACCACATTATCATATATAATATCTTAATCAAGAATCATGATTTGTACATCAACCCAAATTCATCAGACACAATAATTGACCACATTATCATATATAATTTCTTAATCAAGAAATCATGATTTGTACATCAACCCAACCCTATTAAATGTAAACGCTAAGCTTTATTGATTTGCACAATTTAAACAAAAGTGATTAATTATAATTAAGGGAAGAAGGTTACATGCTACTCACCTCGAGGCTTTAGTCTATTTCTCAAACACATATTGCGTGCTTAAGTGCATTGGTTTGCTATTACTATACCTCTCTTCATATGCTTCAAAATCTTATTATGAAAGCATACACTTGCTAAGGTCAATATAACACTTAGTCCTTGTCAACCCTTATAACCATCATGGACATTTGTAATGAGCTTATTGACATTGACAAAAATCAATGTGAGAGCTCAGAGAACAAAATCATGCCCTTGATAGTGTTGTTCTCTTGTATATGATATTCTTGCCTTAAATCACGGCGACCTCTCCACTTTTGGATATAGTGCTCCGCATATTTTGTATTTTACATATAGTGTCATGGTTATTAGTATGAAAAAATAGTTTGTCAGATTGAATATGGAATCAAACTCTGTGCAAAAAGAAAACAAATATTTAAGTAGTGGAAGGAGATGTAAAAAAATAGGGTAAAGTGCAAACCTTCTATGAACTATGAGTCTTGTTTAAGATTTGATTTTAAGGGAAGAGGCATAAGGTGGCATGGGAAGGGAAACATTAATGTCAACATCTTCCTAATCGTTGGCATTCTTAAGCCAATTACTTACTTGCAAATGACGATAATTTGCCAGTGATCGTGGAAACAATTGGGTGTTTGAATGGATTGTAACTCTAATATAATTAAGATGGTTCATAAGAACGATGGAGGTATGGTATATTTTTATTTTCATTTGTTCACATGTCAATGACTGACAAGTTTAATTATAATTAAAAAAATATAAATAAAATTAGTTATTTAAGTATTCTTTTAATTAGACTTTCTAGTTATTTATTTGTCAATTGTATTTTAAAAATATTTGAAAAAAAAAACAAAAAAGAATATTCTTCTGTTGTATGTCAGAACTTGCAACTTAGAAAATACAAAAAGAAGACATTAAAACTATACTAATAATTTAATGTGTATATTTTCATAATTAATTATAATTGTGGTACACCTTCCTTTTGAAAATGTGTTGTGTATGAGTTAGAATGTCTTGAAATTTAGAGTGGACACTCCACTCATTATGAGGGGATTATAGATGATTTCTAAGAAAAATAGAAAATATTAAACTAGCACCAAAAAACCCTATCAACCAAGTAACCAACTTGGTTATGAAGGCCACCAAATCCCCTCCCCTTAAACCCTTCATTAAAAAGAATCTTATTCCACACAATTACCCCCGAAAATTTATGGAAAACCCAAAATCCATAAGAAAAGCAACCGCCCTAGGCCCATTATTAGCACTATAGGATCCCTAATCCATGCGTTAGCTACACTTTTAGCTAAAAAACTTCAACTTTTTATAAACCAAACCCATTCCTACATCAAAGATTCCAATAACTTCCTCAATCAAATTCATGATTTCCATCTAGATTAACAAGACCTTATGGTTAGACATTATCTCCCTTTTCAATAAAATATTTGTTTTGGAAAATTTGGACCTTGTTTCTAAGTTAGTTAATCTAAAGACCTTGAATTTAATTAAGATTTGTCTTGCCTCCATTTTCTTCAATTTTAGAGAAAAATTGTATGAACAAACTAAAGGCACAATGATGGGATCATCCTTATCCCTTGTCATGGCAAACATCTTCATGGAACAATATGAAACATTAGTTTTCAACAAATTCCATCTCAAATCCAAATGTTGGTTTTTGATTTGTGGATGACACCTTTGTTATTTAGTCCCACGGCCATTCATCCCTTATATCTTTCTTTGGTCATTTGAACAACTTCTCTCCCCAGATTAAGTCTACCATGGAAACCTAACATGATAACTTGTTTCGGCTCCTCGAATTTATAGGCACCCAACAATATCTTAATTCCCTCTCCCGCTAAGTCTATCATAAAAACATGCATATCAACAACTATCTTCACGCCCAATCTCCCCATCACTTTGATAGAAATCCCATAGTTCTTAATTTTTTTTATGGATTTCATATTCTTTTGGTGACATCTTATATTGGTCAAACAACCAATCTATCCAAACTCATCCCAAAGAGCATATAGTTGATACTCACCATAATTATCTTACTAAATCCTCCATTCCCAAGCATTCACATAACATTAACCATCTTATTTGCTTTAATGGAAACAAATTTGTTGCATGCGCTCTCTATGACTCTTCTCAAATTATCAATGAGGGCTTAGAAATTGAGAAACATCCTAACAACTTCAATCGAAAAGACAATTACAACTTAATCCACCTTTGCAAGCCCATCATCCGATATCTTCATTAACAAAGATGCTCCCCCACCTTTAATCCACCTCTTCTTATTATTTCTTTCATTCCTTTATCTTTATTTTATCTTAAAATAACCTCCCTCAAAATCGTGAGAGTCGCTCCTCCTTTTACTTTCATCCATATTTCTTGAGATTTTATTCATTCTTTTTAATTTATTGTTTTTTAATAGTCATCTTATATTTATATTATCTTTCATCTATGTGCTCCTATCACAATTACATATCTTATTTTTATTTATTAATTTTTTTAGTTAATTTACTTTTCTTTTTTTTTCTTAATCGAGAATTTCCAATACTTAAAAATATTACATCATTCCATGGTTTCTTTCAAAAACTTGTTCGCCTCACTCTTACTAGATTTGTTGGGCAACAGGCGCATGCCCAAATACATGATATAGTGTGAAAGCGACAATGATCTACATATACTAATCGACAAACATTGCCAAAAGACTAACAACACAAAAAAGCAACCAACACACATTAAGAATCTTCATAATTTACCAGGATAGGGTGGTCTAGAGCCGAGCCAAGAGAAGATGGAGGTTTAAACTCACAATGGACGTGACTCTTCATGTGAACCAACCTGACTTTCCAACCGGTCCAACTGCTCTTGAATGTGACTTTGTCCTCTCCAAAGACACCATTTGTTCATGCAATTCCCACTTGTTTTCTCGCAGGTGGTTCATAAAGCCAGTGATATCATTATTGTCATCTTGCCTAGCCCAGTTAAGTTGGACCGACAAATTATGCAACTGATGAAGTATATTAACATTGTCATCCAAAGAGGGGATATTTCCAGCTAGAAGGAGGAAGTGAGGAAATAGAGGATCCACTATTTCACCTTGTCCATGTTCCTGTTGCTACTAACAATGTTGGACCCTTCTCATTTCCAACCCTCGACTCGCCCTACCTCTTGGAGAGTTCATATTTTGCTTTGCCCATTGGTCTTCTTGAATCCAAAATATCCCCTCGCCAAAACACCCATTACCCCAGCTAGGCAGACAAGTGTAGACCCTCGATTTGGAGAGATTTTCAACTACCTTCGAATCCCACCACTCACTGTAAGAAGCACACAAATTTTTTCTAGCCACCGCAGGGATATATGAATTAGGTATTAGAGCAACAACCATATCCTTGTTTTCCACTTTGAGCCTAGATGATAGAAATCCTTCCCACCAATCCACATTGAACAAAGCCACTTTAGAACAATGAAAACATGATGTCAAGGTGAACAACACCCCATAGTTGAACGAGCAATCCAACCCCCACCCATGCTTAAGGGTAGGTCGAAACACCCGTCAGAACCACTCAATACAAACCCACTTCCCTATATCCTCTAAAGAGGGCACATTGTGATGCCCTTTTTTCAAACCAGGCCTCTAAAACACCACACCCATATTTCCAAAGACTAAACAATACAAAAATAACCAACACAGAGAAAGAAACAAGACAAAGATGGTTATACTTAGCGTGAATTACCTAGAGAACCTTTGGAAAACACGCCCACACAACAAAAATAGAAATGTATCTTGTTGAATTCATAGTGGGTCTCCCATTTTTCCTCGCAATTCTAAATTCGCCATTGCACAGAGTCTCCTTCTTACTCTGTTTTCCAAGACTGAAATCGCCCTAGAGTCTCCTCTCCTCTCCTACGCTTAGATCAAGGCTTTGTGCCTTGGAGAGAACCTTCACGAACGATTGCATAATAATCTCGACCAACATTCTTGCCCATAAACTCCCCTGAGTGCCCAACCTTCGCTATTTAAACCACTTTTCGCACCTCATGTACACTAACATTTATCCATTGCGAATGCTATTAATTGGCAAGCCTTGTAGACTATAATACACATACGTGACTGCATGTGTCCCACCTGCCAAATGGTCTCTCTTCCCAAGTTAAGAGTGGGGCGTAGGGTGGAGAGCCCTTGCTACGTTTTTTGATATCCCGCTATCTGTCAACCCCATCGGGGTTAATTTACATTAGCTTTAATTTTTAAACTTTTTTAATTTTGTAAAAGAAATGATTAGGGTTTTTTTTATTCAAGTGAGTCTGGTTCCAAGGCTAGAACCTTTTACACTTTCCACATGACCATTAACTATTGTGTTCAAAACAATCTAATTTTTTTTTACTAGCTTCCTACATTAATAACATTTTAAACTACTAAGTTAGCACTTTCTATAAATCCTCCAAAATACTCCTAACATTTCTATGTATTTACAATGCATAAGTTAACACATAATTCAAACTAGCCAGATTCTGGGTTGGGTTCTACACTTTCCTCTTCCTTCTGCCTTGGCTGGACAAGTGCCCGGACTTCCTCCACTACCTCATCCTCTTGCCATTGTTGATCATTAACCGCATCCCGAGGAGCCATTGACCCCGCTCTCCTACTTCCTTCCATTCCTTTTTCCTTTGTGCCATGCCCTACTGCAGATTCTAGTTTGGCTAAACAAAGTTCTAGGGTTTCATTTCTTCTTTGTAACTTGCCAACCTTGGTCTGCAAAAGACCAATTTTCTGGTTAAAAAGCGCTAGATGAAACTGATCCTCGGTGGCTCTCATCCCCCCTGCTTAGTCAACAAATGCAGGATGTGTTCCATTGCCATCGTAAGATAATACAATTGACGAGCAAACTCTTCTTTCTTCGAGCTAGGCAAACTCTCCGTAGTGAGACCGATATCACAAATCTTCTACGTAGCTTATGTTGAACCCGTTACAAATTGTTATAGACATGATGATGGGTGATCACTTCTTATAACCAAAATATTCTATCTCCTCTGTTGCATAAAATTTCTCACCATCTTTAATGAAATTAACTACGTACTGTCTCATACTTGGACATTCTATTTCTGATTTAGATTCTCTACTAAAGCCTCTTGATGCCATTTCATTTACGTACCTCAAGTGTGCTTGACATACCTTGGAATCAACAAAATCCTTCTTGCTCATCCTTTAACTATTAATGTATGTAAACTTTAACAATCATTTGTCTTTATTATCGCATGGGACCACCTGCGCAAGCCAGGTGGACATGCAAACTTGATTCCTGTCGATGAGACAAGATTTCCTAAATGCTGAAGAATTAGGATAGAGGTTCAATTTACTTGGATATGGTCGGAAAAAGGGCCATCGGACCAACCTCCAAAGTATTCTACCATTATTATCGCTAGGTGTGATCATGTCACATATGCTCCAATTTATGCCTTGATAATTCATGGAATTGGTTTGTATTCACCACCAATGTCATTTTGAACTAGAATCACTTGTTCTAAGGCTACACCCTTGGTTGCTTGCTCATATGATTTTGTATGGAGATGTTGCTTGATATGAAAGAACTCGAGATCTACAAGCTTATTCTTTGCAAGATGGGGTATTAGACCTGCTTCATATTCTCCTTGAGATTATAAACATGTTGGATGACAATCATCAAGTCTCCATAAACCATTAACTGTTGAATTCTTCTCGGGATAGCCAATTCTAATCCTTGCCACAAAGTAATGAACTCAACTTGATTGTTAGTGGCATTTCCCAACCCGCATGCGTATTGTATCTCTATTTCTTCAGCAAGGCTGAAAATGGCCCCTTCTACTCATGCGACCCCTTTAATCTTTACTCTTTTTACTAATAAATGAGATGTTTATTTAAAATGTTGAAACATTTCTAAATAATTGCATACTCATATTAAAAACATTATTCACATCTACATAAAAAAAAGTCACTTTCATATTTTTTAAACTAAAATTTATGAGTAAGAAACTTATTCAATGTTTTACTATGGAAAAACTATTTGCCCATATTTTGTATAATTTAATATGTGGATAAGTATGTCTATTTTGGAATAGCACTTACATAATTAGGCCGATAGGCCTTTCCTATGCATGAACTTTTCGTCAACACTTTTGCTCTGAGCCGTTTGATCAGATGAGACATTTTCAACCGTGGATGTGAACCAGAAAAGGAAAATTTTTCTAAATATAGGTTGACACTGCACTTTGATTGCTTTTTCCAAATATAAGTTGAGTTGCCTTCTTTTCACCTCCCATTTCTATTGTGCATTGAACTTGGCCCTGTTGTGTAAAAACTCTGATCCCCACAGGCCTTTAATCTTACTATATAGAGTTCTTCTGCGTCACTTTCCTAATCGCCTTTGCCATCAATTACTTCCTAGCTTGGGCGGTGCAATTTGCAACGAAGGATGGGATCTTTGAGAAAAAAATTTCACAGGCTAGTGACGAAATCCCCTTTCTGTGTGTTTATTTAATGCATCCCATCTGATTAAAATTTGATGCGGCACTTTCCTCCTCAGTATATATACTGACTTCGTCCACACGCATGACAAGTATGTTTGGCTTCTTTCGTGTGCTCAGCCCTGGGAGCATTGATTGGTGGCTCCATTTCACAAGTATATTCTCATATGTATTTATCCACAACGAATCAATTTTAGGAGTCTTCTTCTGCTTCGTGGACAACGCACCTGTGTCTCGCAGGTAATCATTTTTTTCACCTCCTGTCCCTTTTCTATGAGATTGCCAATTGCAGTGTTTCAAATGTTAGTTTTATGATCAGTTGTGGCTCATGTGTTTTATAGATGCATGGGACTATGCCAGCTGTTGCATGTTTCAGTTGTTCTGCAACATCCGTACGCTGTGGCGATGTTGTTTTGAAGGACAGGTTGCACCTAAGATTTGTCTATTTGTTTACATGTTGTTCAAGGGCCCGATGAAGCTAAATGGGAAGATAGATAGGATAGCCCCTTTCAATACCTGATTGATTTAGGATCATTGAAAGAAGTTGTTTGACACGGTTGCCACCCTTCAAATGAAGCTGAAAGGGAAGATAACCCCTTTAAACTGCATTTGAAGGTAGCTCTGTTCTAACCTACCTAAGCTAATTCATGTGCTGAATGTCTGAGAACATTCTAAATATTTCTGTAGTGTTAGATGGATGGCTGGGGTTTCAACTGAGGATGGAATTTTGGATGGAATAAGTCCAAGGTTTAAGTTCGAAACTCCTGATTGAGGAGAAACTTAAGGCTAACCAACTAATTTGGAGTTCTTCTAACATGAAAAGCCGATGGTACTGACAACTGCAGTACCCAAGAACCACCCATCCCTAACGAATTTACAAAATTTCTAGATGTTTCCTCATCAAATTGCCAGATGTTTCCTCATCAAATTGCCAGATGTATGAAATGATCGAGCGCCTTGCGAGTAAGAATTCGGTCCGATATCATCCATCAATCACACATGTATGGTAGGTAACAGAGTGATCGATAACTTTTTGGATGGCATATGTTTCAATTCTAGGTTGGTAAGAAGCATGGAATGCTTGGAGTTGTTGTTGACAAAAATTCATTTCATATCTCACATTCATGCCACAAGTCTTTATACATAATCAACCAGCATCTTGCTGAAGGGCCTTTGATCTTCTGTTGGCTTGCAAATCATAGACAACTTATGCAGAGCAATGAATTATATGTATCACGTATTTGATTGACCGACCTATCTTCCAGTCTTTGTTAAACTGATGATGGTACGTTTGCATAAATGTTTGGTCGTCATCCTCGTTTAGTTTCTCAGAACGATACAAACTTCAACTAATTTATCAAATATACCATGACTATATGCTTGAATGGCACTCAAATTCCAAAATCCAGTTCCAAAAGACCTCCGGAAGTATAATTCTGATTTATAATTCTATAGTGCCTTGTAAGGATGAGGTCAATATCGAGGTTTATATGAATGAGGATGGTAAGGATGCTGTCGTATTTGCGCTGGCTAGGAAGAAGGCCGCCAAGAGTATGCACAAGGATATCAGGGATCTCCAACAATATGCCAGCTTGCTTACACCGCCTTCGAATCGGAAGTGGCTCAGTGAGGAGCTCGTTGCAATTGCCGAGTTGCAGATCCTATTTTCTTTCCCCTCATTTTGGTTTAAATTCTGTTTCTTTGTTTTGAGCGATGCCGAATGAACCATCTTTGATGTCAAGAGACTCATTGGGAGAAAGTAAGTACTCTTATCTCTGATTTGCCCATTCATTAGACAATTATATTTATTGCAAGTCTAATTCTTGCCTTGATATTAAACCCACAAGGGTGTCAGTGATGAAATTGACACGTTAAGTCAGGGGTCGAGCAACATTGTGGTTGGGTTTAGATCAGGGTTTGATTTCTGCCCCGTCCAAATTTAAAGAAAATGATTTAAAACTTTTACTTGATGAGCACAATTAAATGAAAACATTTGTTTTATATAGGTTTAAAGACAAAGAAGTTCAGAAGGATATGAAACTGGTACCATACAAGATTGTGAACACAGATGGGAAACCTTATATTCAAGTTCAGGTACGAGATGCAGTGCTATGATTTTGACTAAGATGAAGGAGACTGCAATGATTTTGACTAAGATGAAGGAGACTGCAGAAGAATTCCTTGGCAAGACTATAAAGGATGCAGTGGTCACTGTCTCTGGTATGCTTTCTTTTCAAATTTTTTTTTTATGACATTTTGGGTAACCAATTGTTGACTGCATTGTTATTGTTAACTTGTGGGCTTGCAGAGCTTATTTTACTGATGCACAATGCCAAGCAACGAAGGATGCTGGTGTTATTGTTAGCTTGAATGTAGCTCGGATTATCAACGAACCCATAGCTGCAGCAATAACTTATGGCTTGGACAAGAAGGGTGGAGAGAAAAGTACTGTTGTTTTTTATCTTGGCAACGGAGTTTTTGACCGTCTTGGAGGTAATCTGTCTGAACTCTATCTGGTAATTTGAATACATGCATGGTGGTTATCATTAAATTTTTTGGTTGGCTTTCGAGCTTTGAACTTACTGGGATGTACACTAATATGCAGGTGAGGACTTTGACCAAAAGATAATGGAATATTTCATCAAATTGAATCTGTCTGAACTCTGTCTGGTAGTTTTACATTACGAATTTGAATACGTGCACGGTGGTTATTATTAAATTTTTTGGTTGGCTTTCGAGCTTTGAACTTACTGGGATGTACACTAATATGCAGGTGAGGACTTTGACCAAAAGATAATGGAATATTTCATCAAATTGATCAAGAAAAAGAACAGAAAGGATATTAGTAAGAATAGCATAAATGAAATAAGACATTGAATGTGTTCCTTGTAATATAGATCTAAATAAAACATTTAAAGAAAAGTAATTGCACAATGATTCAGTCCAAGAAAACAAGGTTTTCCACAAACCAATTAACTCTTCTAGAAAAATTCAACAATTCCAATTTAATAATTAATAATCCTATCGGCCTCTCTTTGTACCTTTTGGGACAATTGCTAGTTTTAATTTAATTATTAATAATTATTAGATTGATGGTAGTGATTTAACCTCCATGAAATATTTTGAAATATTTTTAAAAGTAGTCACTCATCAACGATTGAGATTTATCTCAAAAGTAGAGATTCCCTTTTAATTAAATTAATTAATTAAAAAATGTGATATGACATGTGCCATAGAAGCATGAATTATGATTTTTTGGGCATATGGTATTAATAAGCCATGATACTAACTTATAGTATTGCAATAAGGCCTATTTACAAGTTAAAAATATCCATGGTTGAAATTTTTGTTACCATATGGTATTAATAAGCCATGATACTAACTTATAGTATTGCAATAAAGCCTATTTACAAGTTAAAAATATCCATGGTTAAAATTTTTGTTACATGTTTTTTATAAATGTATATATGTTTATTTATATAATTAATAATAATGGCTAAAAATCTTGTTACATGTTTTTTAAATATGTATATATGTTTAAATCATTTATATAATTAATAATAATGATAATGATTTTTTTTTTGTATCCTAGAGGAACCCAACAACCCACTTGACATGTAACTACTAGTAAACTTCTGGGGTCTCCGACTTGTCCTCCTCTTCGTAAACCAAGTCACAATCGGAGGGGGGGGGATTGAACCTTGGATCTCTCAATTTTTACAGATTTCACATTACTTCGACCACCAATTGAGCTGAACATGAGACTATAATGACAATGATTTAAAATAAGATTATAATCTAGTTAACTTTTATGATTTTTTTTTTTTTTTTTTGATAATGTGAAATGTATCATACAATAAATGCTTTGATACATATCAATATTTACCAATCTATTTTAAAACAAAGGTTTCAAAATTTAATTTTATTATCAATAATTATGAAGATGATGGTAATTATGAAGAGGATGGTAGGGATTTAACCTCCATGAAATATTCTAAAATATTCATTGTAGTATACACTAATCAAAGGTTGTGATTTATCTCCCAAATAGTTATGCTCTTTTTACCTTTTAATTAAATTAATTAACTAAAAAAATGTCATATGACGTGTTATATGAAGTGAGCTATGATTTTTTGGGCATGTGGCATTGATGAGCCATGATATTGTAACAAATCCTATTTAAAGATTAATAATCTACATAGTAAAGTGAAAGTAAATCTTCATGCTTAATCTTGTTCCATGTTTTTTTAAATGTATATATGTTTAATTATTTTCATAATAATAATAATTTAATTAGTTTTTTTTTTTTTTTTTTTTTTTTTTTTTTAGCAAGATGAAATGTATCATGAAGTAATTGTTTTGATGCTTATTATGGATTAATACCTATTGCCATTTACCAAACATTTAATTTATATTGTTGAGCCAATTATTAGGTGGATGATAGGGATTTAACCTTCATGGAATATTCTAGAATATTTTTAGTAGTATATAAAAATCAAAAGTTGAGATTTTTCTCCAAAGTAGTTATGGCATTTTGCCCTTCTAATTAAATTGATTATTATTTTTTTCCCATGAAAGGAAAAATACCGCAATTTCATTCATTTGAAGAAATGATAAAATTACATTCTATATAGCACAACATGAGCACATTCATTGAGAGTTTGAGTAAACAAAATTGTTGTGGAGCCTCATGTGTTTCTTTTAGACTAGTCCCATCTTAAGATCAAAATTTACAACGTTACATATATCAGGAAATTTCGAAACATAAATGGAAAGAAATTTAGATATCCCTCCTGTTAGAGGATGCTATTTGTGAGACTTTGTAGCATGTAAGAGGGTTGCTCAAACAAAAACCATTGTTGTAGAGATTTTATGTTCTTATTGCCCTTGTATAAAGATCCTTATCTGGCCTATGATGGAAGGCAAATGAAGATGTACAACTTTACTGTTCCATTATCTTCCATGGACCTACTTTGATACTTAGCCCCTTTTTTTAGAGATGATCTGCTTCCTTGTTTTGCTCCTTGTAGATGTGAGAACATGAAAAGAAATTAAATGAGTCTTTAAGCCATATTGTTTCTTTCAAGATAGGCAAGAGTAATATATTTTTGCATGCTTGAGTTTTTATTAGCCAGTTAATAATTAGCATGGAATCCCCTTATACTTGGATATGAGAGCAACCTTTTGCAATTGTGAAGAGTAAAGAATTTTTGCAAGCCAAGATTTCATCTTGATTATTAGTCCTTGTGTCGAAGCCCATTTTGACATGAAATAAATGGGATTGTGAGAGGAAGAGAACAAATCCTCCTCCGTTGGTCTGCGTTGTGTTACTTGACGCTCCATCAAAAAATGCCCGTGGCTTGGAATGATTTGGACTTTCTGCAATTATCACTCTAGGAGGGCTACTCCTTTTTCGTGTAGAAAGTGTTCAAGGATAACTAAAGCTTCAACATCAATATGGTAAGGAATGAAGGCTTATTCTAAAATATGCCTTTGTTCCGGGTCTACCACACCCCCAACATATGATCATGGGGAGCGCTTAAAGGCACAATAAGACAGATTGGAAAGCCAATCCCTCCATCCCCCCTCAAAGTCCCCTCCTTCCCAAACCCCTGAATGACCCGCAACATTTTCACACACATTCCAAACCTATTGGAAGAATGGGTACATCATGAAGATACGTTTAGCTGTTTCATCATTGTTTTTGCAAGGAGAACACCAACTTGGTCCAATCATAAATCTTCTTTGAAGAACATCCTACGCAGGAACCCTATTTTCCATCAAACACCACATGAATAACTTCTATTTAGTGGGGCACATAGATTTCCACACCGCCTTCCACCACCACTTGGATTCACTAGTGGCTCTGATAGCCATTAGAGAAATGTATCTCGGCTCAAGGGTATAGGAACCAAAGGGAGAAATGCTCCAAACTAGTTCATCTTCTCGATCTGACAACCAAATATGACCAACTATTAGAGCATTCAACTAACCACTCCATGCCTCTCGAAAATCCTCCTCTAAGCCCAATTCTTTAGCTGAGAACCATCTTTGGCTCCATATAGATGAGTTTGTAGGGTTGGCGATGTGAGCAAGTTTGGAAATACCTCTCTTTTTTGAGTGATCAATTAAAGGTTGGGGAAGAATATGTCCTTGTCCACTTTCTGGCCATGGGTTGAGGCCAATTCTCACCCTATCCCCACTGCCAAATTTCCATACCAGCTTGTTGTTGATGAGGTCGAAGGAATTAATAAATGCCCTCCATATCACTAATATTTTCACTCGCAATTTATCCACCCTTCTAATCTAGTCTTCCAACAAGCTTGGGGCTATGCATTTTTGTGTAACTACTATCGTCCATAGACTTTGTGTTGCGATTAATCTGCATCCACACTAGGCCGCCAATGCTTTTGAAAACAAGGAAATATTCTTCAAGCCCCATCATCCTAGGAGCTTTGATAGAGCTAATTTGTCCCATTCAACGTAGGGAAGCACTACTTGCTCTTAATTCCTCGACCATAATTAAATTGATTAATTAAAAAAATGTCATGAAAAAACTATCATATTATGAGAGTTATGGTTTTTAGGCATATGGTTTTGATAAGCCATAGTATTGTAACAAAACCTATTTAAGATTAAGAATCTTATTCCATTTTTTTCAAATGTATATATGTTAAAATAATAATTTTATAGCTATTTATTAGTAATAATAAGTTATAATAAAGTTATAATTTAGTTGGTTTATGAATTTTTTAATTTTAGCAAGGTGAGATGTATTATAAAGTAAGTGTTTTAATGTTTATTATGGATTGATGTTTATTGACATTTACCCACCATTTAATTAAATGGGTGGGCTAGTTATGTTGATAGACATGTCTATTTTGACACATGGCTTCCATAATTTTAATTTATTAACAATAATTATTAGGCGGATGATAGAGTTTTAACCTCCATGAAATATTCTAGAATAGTTAGTAGCATATAGAAATCAATAGTTGAGATTTATTTTTAAATTAGTTATTTTCTTTTAAGCTTTTACCCTTTTAATTAAATTGATTAATTAAAAAATTATCATATGAACAAATGCCATATGAAGTGAATTATGGTTTTTTGGATATGTGGTATTAATAAACCATGATATTGGCCTAGTATTGTAACAAAGCCTATTTAACAATTAAGAATGTCAATGATAAAGTGAAGCTAAATGTTTATAGTTAAAAATCTTGTTTCGCCTTTTTTATGAGTGCATATATGTTTAAATTATATTAATTCTTTTTTATGAGTGTATATATGTTTAAATTATATTAATTCAATGTGACTTCTTCCAAAAAAAACTCTTTATACATTACATAAATTAAATTATTATTTAGTTAATTTTAATGATTTTTAAAATTTTAGCAATCCATTATATCAAAAAATGAAATAGTGAATTGGTAATTCATTGGAGTAAGTTGGGTGAAGCCCAACATTAAACCCAATGCCCACTATATCTGTAAGATTAAATCTAGTAACCACTATTTTTTTATTTTTATTTTTATTTATTTATTTTTTTTTAGAGAAAAAAACATCATGGATTTATATTAAGGAAATATAAAGATATGCAATACATTATATTTTTTTGGGGGCTATGAGATGCCCAAAACCAGATACTATATAGTGGAACAGATTTATCCAATTCACGGAACCCTGAAGCAAAACCTTACCCATATCTTCTTAACAGATTAGATTCAGTACATTCAGCAGCAGAAGTAAAAAGACACTAAGGAAAACTTGATAAGTCACATTCGTATAGAACTGAAGCTCAGAGAACTCGCTTGCCTTACTATGGAGAGGAGTCACATTCCGTTGATACTGAAATCCTGAATAAGAAAGGAGATTCCATCATGCATGACTGATAAAGAGCATAGACCTGGCGGCATGCCAAGACCATCCTTAGAGAGGAGATCAGCCTGGACGTTCCTGGAACGGGGGATATGCTGAAAAGATATCTGGTTCATTGAGCTCCGAAAAAACATGATTCGGCTTAGCCATCCAAGGAGGTGAGGACTGTTAATGAGGCCCATTCCATTTACATGATCAATGAGCGATTTCGAGTCACCAAAGATTGAAATAAACTGGATGCCTAAAAAGACACAAAAGGCGAGCAGCCCTGAGAGTGCCCGAGCCTCGGCCATAGTGTTAGAGCTGTATCCCCCATGCCAAGATAGTGAATATTGTAGGCTGTCATCTATTACAATGAAGACTCCGCAACCGCAACTATTGTTTCGTTCAGCTCCATCAAAGAAAGCAGCAGGAGCCTGAAAGGGATAGATATCCTGCATCTTTTTACAAACTTTTTTTGACTGTACATCGCCCCGTTGAAAAGAGTCGTAGCATGCCATAATGCGCTGTAGGATTGAATTGAGAGGCTCCTTTGATTCTTGAAAGATTTGAGCATTTCTCCATTTCCACAAAAACCAACAGGTTATGATAAACAAAGATCTCCAGGATAGACTTTGCTCGCTCCACCATTTAAAACCATCCTGTACAGAAGGAAAGATAAGGTAATGAAAACCAAAAGACAAAGATAGATCATACCAGATATGGAGAGACGAGGCACATTGGAAAAACATATGCAGGTTCGATTCCTCTGCGTTATGGCACATGACACATCTGCTTGGGCCCTGCCAGTTTTTCCTTTGGAGGACTTCCCATGTTAGATTCCCGTTTCTGAATACCAACCATGAAAAAATAATCATTTTAAGAGGACATCCTGCCTTCCATAGGCAAGGAGGGAAAAGCAGACCAGAATTTGGAGCATGGACAGAGATCATTGTTGCATAAATATCCTTTACACGCACTGGCAGTTTAGCTTTTGGGAGAGACCAGATCAAAAGATCCCTGGATCCCGATCGAAAAATCCCCAGACTATTAAGCCGCTCTTTTACAGAGATCTAGAGTGGGAGCAACGATTGCGGCAGGTTCAGGTCCTCCCCATCCTTCCATACTGGGATAGAGTCTGACCATGATTTTATCAATTTGTCCCAAGAAAAGCATCTCGTTCTATGAAGGAAGCATACCAACGGAGGAGGAAAAGAGAAATCCTGTCCATATAAAATAGAGTCAAAGCCAATTAGCATGTTGGATCTCGAGAATAGGTTCCATCTTAGATTTTCCAAGAAGAAAAGGTGAACTTTCTTGAGACTTAGCCAAATTGTCGAACCCTTTCTTACACCAATGGATCTTCTTCTGTACCAGTATTCTAGGTTCCTGCCTTTCAAGTATTTCATCCTTATAACCTTGATCCATGGTCCATCTCCAAAAATGCCTCTGTAAAGAGACTTACAAAGGAGCACATTTCCGAAAGAGCGCATGTCTAAAAGGCCCCAAACACCAGCCTTCCTAGGTTTTGAAATTGAAGCCATCTTAACTAAGTGAATCTTGCTCTGAATTGATTGGCCTCTCCAGAGGAAATTGGCTGCAAGGCTGGTCATTTTGTTAATGATACTAGCAGGGAGAAAGAATATATGAGCCCAATAGTCTGCCAGTTGAGATAGGACTGCCTGCACTAAAATGAACCTGCCAGCTAAAGAAAGAAACTTAAACTCCCAACCTGATATCTTTTTATAGAATCTGTCCAATAACCATTGCCAGTCCCCTTTGGAATTACCCTTAGCCTTTAAGTTGAATCCCAAATATTTAATCCCTTCCTTGATCGAAATCGGAGCAATGCCCATCAACTCAGAAATCCATAAAATGATTTCCATGTTTGTGTCATTGTGAAACAAAGAAGATTTAGCCTTATTAATAACCAGACCAGTTGCTTTCTGAAATTTTTCAAGGATTTCGTTTAGGCAAGACCAGGAAGCTCTACAGAGCATAGCAAAAATGAGGACATCATCAACGAAGAGGTTGTGAGATAAGGAAATGTTCTTGCATATCTTGACCGGGCGGCATCTCTTTTCCTCAACAACCTTGTTAATCTGTAGGCTGAGAGAGTTCATTACCAGGATAAAAAGCAGAGGGGAGAGGGGACAACCTTGTCGAAGACCTCTCTCCGCTAAGAAGAAAGACGAGGGTATTCCATTTATGATAACTGAATATCTGACATTCTCGACACATGACATTACCCAGTTGATGCCCTGTGATTTCAGCCCAATTTTTGCCAACAGAATTCTTAAGAAGCCCCAGTCTACGCAATCGTAGGCTTTTTGCAGATCTATCTTAAGAATAGCCGCATCCATTTTGTTTGACAGCATTGAGAACAAACTTTCCTGAGTCATGGCTACTGCATCCAAAATGATACGGCCTTTTAAGAACGCATGTTGGTCCCTTGAGATGAAGGAATTCAGAGTGGGCTTCAGCCTCTCAGCTATGATTTTTGAAATAATTTTAAACATGATATTGCAGAGCGATATAGGCCTAAAATCTTGAAATGAGTCCGACCTTGCCTTTTTAGGAATTAGAGCTATCAGAGTAGAAGAAATAACACTATGAATACTTCCTGACATCCGGGAAGCCTCCACCATCCGCAGATCCTCTTTAAAAAGGTCATAGAAGTGAGAGAAAAATTCAATGGGCCATCCATCCGGCCCAGAATCTAATAACCACTATGACACCAACAATTATACCAAAAATTTATAACTTAACAAGAGCCAAGACTAAAAAACAAACACCTAATATAAATCTTATCAAAAAATTTAAAACTATACAAAATAGAGTGCTAAATTATCCCATTAATTTATCTTTAATTTCGTGAACATTAAAATAATTTATTTCTTTCTTCCCTAATATCCTAGTTTATTCCAATTTATATGTAATATCCTAGTTTAATCACACGAGAAATAGGCATTCGATAGGGACTCCATAAATTTTAAACCCCACGAAATTTGAAACGAACTTCGCGTATTTTGTTCCCTTCCCTCCAACGGTGTATTGCCTCGCTGGTGGCGGAACAGATGTTGGCAGCTGCCTGTGCTTCTATTCAAGCCTGCTCTCTACTTCACACTTCCACTGCGAAACTTCAGAGGTACCTAGAACAAACTTCACACATTTATCATTTATCCCGGTTAGGTTGCATCATATTGTTAAAATTATCATTTCCCGCAAATGCAGAAACTATTACTGCTCTATAACTTGGGCTAATAGGTAAAAATATCAAGTTCCGTGCACTTAAATTAGGCATTCTCCGGTTTAAATTTACAAGAAACTAGCTGGAAAGACTCATGGCAGTTTTCATCAAGCTGGAACAATGAAATGGTTAGATGTTTTGCTGAACTGTTGAGTGGGCAGAGGTTGGAAATTTCGGTTTCAATTTTGATGGGTCATTTCACTTACCAGGGTGTTACCAAGACTGTTAAATTTATTGGGTTAGTTTGAAAATTCTGTTTATTTGCTGAATAGGTCGTGGTTCAGTGAAGATTGTGGCATGCCAAGCCATCCACTCAGGTTCAGTTTCCCGGAGGCATGAACTAGCAGTGGGGGCCAGGTCCAAGTCCTACGTCTTCTGAATATTTTTGATGGGAAGTAAACGGAAGTGCTTGTGTTTTGTGGTATGCCCCTCGAGGGCCATTTAGCGTGGCAATCGGGCTGCTTGTGGTGCTGGACCCCTTAGAGCAAGTGGTAATGCTTCGCTTGAGTTCAAGGAAAGCACTCCAACAGAGAAATGAAGTATTAAATAATGCTTCCTTGTACTTGCGCGCCAACGCCCAGCATCCGCTTAGAGGTTGGATTCTGTGTCTTACTGTAATGACAAATGCCATGCCCAGCCTACTGTTATGGCAAACGCAATGCTCAGCCTAACTTAACAGTCATGAAGACCTCATTATTTCATGTGTGAAACATACTACACTTATGGGGAATTGAATCCTGGTGGGGTTACTATCACCACTCCTTCTTGGCCCACTAGTCAAGTTACAGTGGTAACTTCAAAAGAGAAAAATAAGTTTGTTAATATATTGAAATTACGTCGTCGTGGCTACTGCCTATAGAAACCATGGGAAAATTGCTTATTGTTTATAATACAGTTTTGAGGGAGTAGGCAGCTCCAAAACAACAGTTGAACAGCTAAATATAAAGCAAAGCATGACAGAAGAGTTAAAGGGTAAGTGAATGGGTTCTTTTCCTGGAGGTGGGTGAGAGCGCATGTCTAATTCTTTATCAAGGTCTTATGTTTGATTTTCATAGCCTGTTTCCATTTCTGTTACACCGAACGAATCTCTCTTGTTGACAAGAGCGATCTCCCTAGATCTTAGACAGAAACTAGAAACAAACAAAGAATCAAGCTAATTCTTTCCCTGAATCATAAGCTAACAAGGTGGGAAAAGGAAATTCATACCTTATTACAACATGCTTGATGAAGACCCCCCTTTGTGCTTCAATGCAGCTGCTCCATGCTTGAATCTAGACCTGCACACATGGAAACAACAAAGGATCAAAGGCATATGAAGCATAAATGATTCAATAATTCAAACTAGTGATCAAGGAAACTAGTAACAAACATCATTCCAATGGACAAGTATAAATAATCATAAGCCATTCATGAAATTGATCAATTAAGCCATTAAACAATGAAGTGAGAAGAAATGCTTGTTTGTATTAATTTCAGAAACATGAAGGAGCTACAAAACCTTTGCCTTGATGTTGTGAAGCTCCTTCGATTGATCTCAATCCTCTCCAAGAATGATAAGATCTCCAACTTGATTATTCCAGCATAAACTTATTCTCAGCAACCTCCCTCAATTCCCCCACTTATGGCTTGATTAATAGGCCAAAAGGAAGTAGTTTGAGATCCTTAGTCCAAGGATGAGATCCACTAAAAGAGGGATGAGGGCTCCTTGAAGAATGGGAATTAGTTCCATAAAAAATGAGGTTAGGCTCGAATAAACATGAGTTCGAGGCTTTTTGTTGGGAATGATTCGCCCAACAATGCTTCTAGATCTCACTTTTTATTTTTACTTTTTATTGATTTACCTGTGCAGTTTTTGTTCAGAAACAGAGCATAGTTCTGTGTAGTTTACAGTGGAATAAATTGCATATGTGTGGTTTTTGTTCAGAAAAATTGTGCAGATGCTCAAAAGCAGGGTTTTGTACCATGAGATCTAGAAATTCAACTTTCTTCAAGGTATATAAGTTGTTGACTTGCAAGGGAGTGTTTCATGACACTTGGATGGATGGTGAGAGATCCAATTTTGATGATCAGTTTCCTAATGCGACAAAATGACGTGTAACAAATTGCCCCCTAAAGTGCAAAGTCAGAAAGGTTTGAGGATTGAAGTACTTTATCATATCAAGGATTGGATCAGAGATCATGGTTGGAAACCTGCAACAATCAATCAAGGATTACAATGCAATATAATAATCATCACTGAGGTAGGCATTCCCATACTCAGAACATAAAAGTCTTAAAGCACAGTATGGAAATACATCATGTCAAAGTAGATATAGGATGGATGCAACCATCAAACATAAAACTCTCTGTATAATCATGAATATAAAACTCCTCGCAACCTGGATGGATGAAACTAGATCCAGGGTCTTGATCTCCATCTCTCAATCCATAGTACGAATCTAGCCATGCGAGTAAATGTCTTGAAGTCGAACATGGTAGAAACCACTTGATTACTAGTCAATGATGTGAACCGTTAACAAGTGCGAGAGAAACCACCAATAATGACAATGGCTCTCATACAATCAGTACAATCTATGAAGTGTGAATAGGTTATCTGAAGTCGAACACTCATAGAATCGTTCGATTGAAGGCCAATGATGAGAACCTGTCGTTGAAGGCGAGAAACCTGCCATTAAGGCATGCAGGCCTCAAGGTACTGAAAGTTTCTAGATCAACTTCCTAGATAATGAGCTGAAGTCGATAGGAATCGATCCGTTGCAGAAAAGCGTACGACACGAAACTCATGTCAAGTTTTGAAGAACAATTTGCAAGGACTGACTCAGGATGACCAACGCGATTGAAGGCTACAAATTGCAAGGTAATTTGAATTGAAGCTTAGACTTCTCTTGAACATATTGGCGACACTACAAAATGACTTGGCAGCATTTGACTTAATGATAATACCCAAAACCAACTGAAGACTTTCAATAAGGTTCGATTAACTGTGAGACAAATGGATTCCCCAACCCGAACAGATATGTGACAGAGTGTCATGTTCAAGAGCGACATACTGCCTGAAATACAAGAAACAAACTTTTCTTCTCAATTTTCCCCCACCATTACTGGCAAGTACCTCTTTATTTTTTACAAACTTGAGGAGGATAACATATGCTTGTCCTATAAGCTCATCCTTCGGATGAGTCCATTCTAGTATTTTTAACGAACCCTAGGAAGGAGTGGTTCGGTCTTGTCATGCTTAACGAGTCCTATACTGTGTAATTTTTTCGAGTTCAGTAAAAGGGTAACTCGATGTCGTTTTCTTTTAAGAGTTTGAAAAAGACACAAAAAGGAAACTCATTTAGTTCTTTTACTGTAAAATTTTAGTGAGCTCGGAGAAAGTAAAGCTCGGTGTTTTTCACTTTTAGGGAGTTAGAAGAAAAACATAAGTAAACTCTATCATGTTCTTTTTCGTACATTTAGTCTCTCAAGTCCAAAAAATGATAAAATAATACAAGAGAGAACTCTATTGACCATGTTTGATCAACGTATACATTTTTCGTAAATAGTCCCAACTCAGTCCGTAAAAGGGGTAAACTTATACTGAGTGGACGGTTGTTCATTTACTTTTACGAGTTCGAACAAGCAAGTACTTGACAATCTTTTTGTTTTGAAAGAGTTTGAAAGGGCTTAAAAGAGGACTCCATGGTTTCGTTTTTTCGTAAGTTTTAACGAGTTCGAAAAAGTGATAAAAATATACTCATCTTACCGACTTTCAATTTAATTAACGAGCAGGAAAAGACAGAAAGAACTCGGCATTTTCATATGTGTTTTATGAGCATGAAAAGATAGCAAAAGAAGCTCAGGATTTTCATGAGTTTAACGAGTCTTGAAAATAATAACCGAAATGGACTTGAGATAAGTTTCATTTTTACACAAGCTTGAAACAAAGCAAAATTGTGCTTGAGGGTGGTTTCATTTTTACACAAGCTTGAAACAGAGAAAACTGTGCTTGAGAGTGGTTTCATTTTTACACAAGCTTGAAACAAAGAAAACTGTGCTTGAGATAAGTTTTCATGCCCCCAGCATAATGACTGCAAGGGCACATGCCCCCCAAACTTCATTTCATTCACCTGAGTAGACTACAAGTTACTAATAGGAGGATGAAATGAAGGCTTGTTTACGAGATCAGAAAGACTCGACTTAACATTTATGAGATCTAGTTAAAGACTCAACTCAAATAGGGGAGGATTTGTTTCATTTTTTAACGAGCTTGACACAGTAAAATAACTATCCTCAAAAGACCCTGTTTCATTTTTTAACGAGGTTGACATAGGAAAAGAACTATCCTCATCAGGCCTGTTCCATTTTTTAATGAGGTCGACACAGGAAAAGAACTATCTTCATATGACATGTTTCATTTTTTAACAAGGTTGACACAGTAAAAGAACTATCCTCAAGAGACCTATTTCATTTTTTAATGAGGTTGACATAGGAAAAGAACCATCCTCATGAGACCTATTTCATTTTTTAACGAGGTTGACATAGGAAAAGAACCATCCTCATGGATCTGTTTCATTTTTTAATGAGGTTGACATAGGAAAAGAACCATCCTCATGAGAATCTGTTTCATTTTTTAACGAGGTTGACACAGTAAAGGAACTATCTTCATAGTGACTTGTTTCATTTTTTAGTGAGGTTGACACAGCAAAAGAATCATCCTCATAAGGCTTGTTCATGGCTTCCATATGGAAGAAACACATGACAAGGTGATGTAGGAGCATGTGACTTAGAGGAAAAAATCTTCAAACATATTCCAAAAATCCAAAAAATTCTACAGGCAAGGGAGTGGGGTCCTTGAGCCAGCGAGTTTCATGCTTTTCTAGTTTAAGATAAAGATAGAATTAAGAATAAAACCATGTTGTAATAGTCGCTTTATGATAAGCTGTAGTAGCTTTATGGCTTTAAATCACTCTGTGTAAAAGACATGCTTTTGTATGGATAAGGACCAAGAGGGCTTATCTATTATTTATAATTAAGAAACAACGAGACTCTTAGAGTTAATAGAGCCTGGAAGCATTATCATCTGCAAACACCTCTCTCTGTTCATCTGAATTAATGGTTCTCTGTTAATTAATAATTGTATGCATGTATCTGTTCAATTGCTTTCTTCTGAGTTTGAATATCGATGAATTAGCCTTATTTTCCAATTGATGCTTAGGCTGAAGCTTTTAGAATCGTTTTTCCTTCATATCGGTGAATGTAGGTTCTTGAATCGTTTTATAGAGTTCCGTGGCCAAACTCTGCTTTACATAGAGAAATCGATAAAATCACTTAGCCGGAGCATAGTTCCGGACCTGAAATTCTATTAGATTTGGTTCATACCCATATCGGGTCCGAACCAATATCGCATCGCAGAACCTCAAGTGGAGCAGAAGACCATTGAAAATGCCGAACTCCGATAGCGCGACACTACCGGAGCCGAAACATTATAGGGAGGCTTTAATAAGTTATCGGGTTTGCGATTGTTATTGCATCGCAAGGTCGGAGCAGGAAGAGCGAGGCCTTTGGAACAGTGGAGTCGCCGATTGCAATCTCCGATAACACCACGTGTTATCGCATTGGAGAAGGAGCGTTGAAAGGGGCCAATAGTGTATATTGCGTATAAAGCAATACTTTGAATATTACTGCGCCGATAGTGTAATTTTTCGGAATTAACACAAAGCTTGTTTATAAGCTGCGACAGTGGTTTAAAGCATCGACAGTGTATTTTGTTCCTTTGGAACAAAATCCTCGCTGATTGTGTTTGCATTGAAAACGCAGTTTTCTCAGTTAAAAGTGTGATAGTGTTTTTGTGTAATTATTTTGGAATTACAATCCCGATAGAGGATAAGGGCTTTGTGTAATAAATTGCGCCGATAACAAGGGTTGGGTGCCAGACCATGAGGCTGTCAGTTTAACAATAAATGACTGATACGCCAATTGAAGCAGAGGGAGAAATTCGGCCAGATATTGAAGAAATTGTAGCCAGATTTGCGATGTTGTCTATATTACCTGCACCCAGGCCACCATTAGTGGTATCAGAGTAGCCAATTGACATTGGATTGAATCTCAGAAGCAGGAGAAGGAAAGTTACTATGGCTTTCAGATTTGGAAGAGGATGAGGACGTGGTGGAAGAGGACGACCTGTTGCAAACGCTGAAGTAATGGAAGCTGTGTAATAGATGCAAGCTAGATTGGATGCATTAACAACAGGCAAAAACATAGATGATGGAGATGTTAGTGAACCTAAGGTTGAAGCTGCAGAGGAGGAAGCTGTAGCAGTTACTCCTGAGATGAGGTTCTTTCAGTCAGTGTTGAGATCCACGGCTAGGCCAAAGACTGAGGTATCAATATATGAAGGAGGACTGAATCCAGAAGAATTAATAGACTGGATTAATGGCATGGAGAAATTCTTTGACTATGAAGAAACAGAAGATGAGAAGAAAGTGAAGTTTGCTGTCACCAAGCTAAAAGGCCATGCAGCGCTTTGGTGGGATGGTGTGCAGGCAGAAAGGAAGAGACTTGGCAAGCAACCAATCAAGAATTGGAGCAGGATGGTAGCAAAGTTAAGAGGTAAGTTTTTGCCAAGTAATTATCAGCAAACCTTGTTCAGGTAGATACAGAATCTTAGACAAAGGTCTTTGACAGTGAAAGAATACACAGAGGAATTTTACAAGGTAAGCATAAGAGTTGGAGAAGCGCAGGATACAGATGAGAAGGTGGCTAGATATATGAATGGTCTTAGGATGGACATTCAAGATGAGATAAGTCTACTGTCTCCTAAAACAGTAGAGGAAGCTTATCAGATAGCACTGAAAGCTAAAGAAAAACTCATGAGGAAGCAGTCTGCCAGAGGGAGAGGTGCTTTCTGAGGAAGGGGAAGTCAAGGTGCTAGAGGAAGATCTACAACACCTAAATATGGAGCTAGCAGCAACTCAACCCAGCATGCACCCACAAGAGGTTATGCAAGAGGCAGTGGGAGTTTTTCTAGAGGAAGAGGAGGTAGAGGAAGAGGAAGAGAAATAAGATGTTATAGATGTAACAAGCTGGGACACAGAGCTTTTGAGTGCCTAGAGAATGCAGAAACAAATCAGAGGAATGCCATTGTTGCTCAAGCTGAGGGAGAAGCAACAACAACAGTAGTGGCAGAAGAAGAAAATATATCAGAGAGAGGAGAATCTTTGGTAGTTAATAAAGTTCTGCTCAAGCCAACAAAGGAGATGGCTGAACCATCACTAAGGAAGACTTTGTTCAAAACTGTGTGTAAAGTGCAAGGTAAATGCTGTTAGATGATCATTGATAGTGGCAACATTGATAATCTGGTCTCTACAGAAGTGGTGGAGAAATTGAAGCTGAAAACAATGAAACATCCAACACCTTACAGGGTGTCATGGTTGCAAAAGGGATATCAACTGTTGGTAAATGAACAGTGGGAAGTGGAATTTCAGGTGGGCAAGTATAAAGATAAAATTGTATGTGATGTGATGCCAATGGATGTGTGTCACATATTGCTTGGAAGACCTTGGCAATATGACAGAGGAGCCATACATGATGGGAAAAGAAACACCTACAAGTTTGGAAAGGATGGTGTCAATCATACGTTGCTGCCTCTACAAGAAGAAGATGTACCAGGAAAGAAGACTGATCCAAAAACTCTGTTACTTGGAGGAAAGGAATACTTGAAGCAGATTGAAGAAAATGAGGTAAATTTTGCTGTAATTTGCAAGCCCAAGGTAATAATGATTTCTACTAAAGTTTCTGATTTACCCATTGAAATTCAAGAAATGTTGGAGAAATATTGTGATATTATTGTTGATGATTTGCCTAATGAATTACCACCCATTAGAAGAATCAACCATCATATAGATTTGATACCTGGAGCAAGTCTGCCTAACAAAGCAGCTTACAGAATGACTCCTATAGAAATGAAGAGGCTAGGAAACATGTGCAAGAATTGCTTGACAAAGGGCTGATCAGAGAAAGTTTGAGTCCTTGCGCAGTACCAACGGTGTTGAGTCCAAAGAAAGATGGAGGCTGGAGAATGTGTACAAATTCAAGAGCCATTAATAAAATCACAATCAGGTACATATTTCCTTTGCCTAGAATTGAAGATTTAGTGGAATGCTTGAGTGGAGCAAAGTACTTTTCAAAACTAAATCTTAAAAGTGGGTATCATCAGATAAGAATAAGAGAAGGGGATGAGTGGAAAACCGCTTTTAAGACAAATGAGGGACTGTATGAGTGGAGAGTAATGCCTTTTGGGTTGTCAAATGCACCAAGTACATTTATGAGACTAATGAATGAAGTTCTTAAAGAGTTCATTGGTAAGTTTGTAATCGTATATCTGTGCGATATATTAGTTTATAGCAGGTCTAAGCAGGAATGTCTTACAAAGGCTGCAACAAGAGAAATTATTGCTGAATTTGAAGAAGTGTTCATTCATGAAAGAAGAGCTAGTGTACTTGGGTTTTGTTATTTCTGCTGAAGGTTGAAGATGGATCTAGAGAAGATCAAGGCAATTATGGAGTGGCCTTCACCCAAGAGTGTTTTTGAGGTAAGGAGTTTTTATTTTCTTGCTAGCTTTTATAGAAAATTCATCAAGAATTTTAGTAAGATTAATGCACCTATTATTGAGACCATAAAGAAGGACAAACAACCATTTAAATGGACTACTGAAGCAGAGAAAAATTTTCAGCTGTTAAAGAAGAAAATCATTGAAAAGCCTATTTTGGTTCTGCCTGATTTTAACAAACCTTTTCAAGTGAAGTGTGATGCCAGCAGAGAAGCAATTGGAGTTGTTTTAAGCCGGGAAGATAGATCAATAGCTTATTTTAGTGAAAAGCTAAATGATTCCAAAAAGAAATATTCTTCTTATGATAAGGAGTTCTATGCAATTGTACAGTCATTAAAGAAATGGAGGCATTATCCAATGTCAAAAGAATTCATCCTTTATTCAGATAACCATGCACTACAGTTTATAATGCAACAGTCAAAGCTTAGCCAGAAACATGTTAAATGGGTAGAATATCTCCAAGGTTTTCATTTTGTTTTGAAGCATATAAATGGCCAATCAAACAAAGTTGCAGATGCCTTAAGTAGGAGAAATGTATTGCTTCAAGAAAGTCAAATCCAAGTGTTGGGTTTTGATTTTTTTAAGGAATTATATGAAATAGATCCAGATTTTAAAGAGGCATTTGAGGCTTGTAAAAATCCTGTTTTGATGGATAGGAGTAGATGGTTGGATTACTTCTTACAAGATGGATTGTTGTTTAAGAAAAATCAGTTGTGCATACCAAACTGTTCAATGAGGGAGAATTTAATCAAAGAAAAACATAGTGGAGGACTTGCAGGACATTTTGGTGTAGAGAAGACTTTTGAACAGTTGAACATATTTTATTTCTAGTCAAAAATGAAATCTAAAGTGGAGAAGTATGTGAAAACTTGCAAAGTCTGTCAATATGCAAATGAAGGAGCCAAAACACATGTTTGTATATTCCATTACTAATTCCAGATAGGCCTTGGGATATGGTAAGTATGGATTTTGTGTTGGGCTTACCAAAGACTCAAAGAGGTAATGATTCAATTTTTGTTGTAGTGGACAGATTTTCAAAAATGGCACATTTTATTCCATGTTATAAAACTAGTGATGCTTCTCACATTGCTAATTTGTTTTTTAAGAAGATTGTAAGATTGCATGGGTTGCCCAAAAGTTTTGTCTTTGATAGGGATTCCAAATTTGTTGGACATTTCTGGAGGACACTATGGAAGAAGCTGGGAACTAAATTAAGTTTCAGTTCTGCCTATCATCCACAAACTGATGGACAGACTGAAGTGGTGAACAGGAGTTTAGGCAATCTTTTAAGGAGCCTTACTGCAGAACATCCAAAGCAATGGGATCAAGTGTTAGCACAAGTTGAATATGCATATAATGACTCACCTAATAGGAGTACAGGACAGAGTCCATTCCATATTGTTTACGGAATGCATCCAAGAGGAGTAGCTGGGTTAAGAAACTTGGGAAAAGAAGAGATGAGAAGTGCATAGGGTGAAGATTTTGCTTCAGAAATGCAAGCAATACATGAACAAGTCAAGCAACAGCTGCAGGATAGCAACATCAAGTACAAAACCAGAGCAGGTATGAGGAGAAGAGAGGTGAACTTTGAAGTTGGGGATTTGGTTTTAGCACATCTCAGAAAGTAGAGGTTTCCAAGGAGGGAGTATAATAAATTGAAGTTCAAGAAAATTGGACCGTGCAAAGTATTGAGGAAATTCTCTGCAAATGCCTATGAAATTGAGTTACCCCTTGATGTTGGAATATCACCAATTTTTAATGTTGCATACCTGTATAAATATGAAGGTGAAACTGCAGATGATACAACACAAGATCAAGAGATCCAAGAGATTGACTGGATAAAACAGTTACCTATAGCAAAGGAGTTGCAACCAGAAAAAATTCTGGACAAGAAGGTGTTTAAGAAGACAAGGGGACGGGAGTACTTCCAGTATTTGGTAAAATGGAAGGGACAGCCAACCGCTGAAGCTACTTTTACAGAAGACATGCTATAGAAACTGGGCAGTTTTGTAGATGAACTCATGGACAGGAGCCAATGAAGAATTTTGTCCTCAGGAGTCTGATGCAGGAGCATGTGACTTAGAGGAAAAAATCTTCAAACATATTCCAAAAATCCAAAAAAATCTACAGGCAAGGGAGTGGGGTCCTTGAGCCAGCAAGTTTCATGCTTTTCTAGTTTAAGATAAACATAGAATTAAGAATAAAACCATGCTGTAATAGTCGCTTTATGATAAGCTGTAGGAGCTTTACGGCTTTAAATCACTCTATGTAAAAGGCATGCTTTTGTATGGATAAGGACTGAGAGGGCTTATCTACTATTTATAAATAAGAAACAATGGGACTCTCAGAGTTAGTAGAGCCCGGAAGCATTATCATCTGCAAACACCTCTCTCTATTCATTTGAATTAATGGTTCTTTGTTAATTAATAATTGTATGCCTGTATCTGTTCAATTGCTTTCTTTTGAGTTTGAATATCGATGAATTAGCCTTATTTTCCAATTGATGCTTATGCTAAAGCTTTTAGAATCGTTTTTCCTTCATATCGGCGAGCGCAGGCTTCTTGAATCATTTTATAGAGTTCCGCGGCCAAACTCTGCTTTACACAGAGAAATTGAAAAAATCACTTAGCCGAAGCATAGTTCCGGACCTAAAATTCTATTAGATTTGGTTCATACCCATATCGGGTCCGAACCAATATCGCATTGCAGAACCTCAAGTGGAGTGGAGGACCATTGAAAACGCCGAACTTCGATAGCGCGACACTACTGGAGCTGAAACGTTATAGGGAGGCTTTAATAAGTTATCGGGTCCGCGATTGTTATCACATCGCAAGGTCGGAGCGAGAAGAGCCAAGCCTTTGGAACAGTGGAGTCGCCGATTGTGATCTCCAATAACACCACGTGTTATCGCATCGGAGAAGGAGCGTTGAAAGGGGTTGATAGTGTATATTGCGTATAACGCAATACTTTGAATATTACCGCGCTGATAGTGTAATTCTTCGGAATTGACACAAAGCCTGTTTATAAGTCGTGCCAGTGGTTTAAAGCGCCGACAATGTATTTTGTTCCTTTGGAACAAAATCCCTGTCGATTGTGTTTGCATTGAAAATGCAGTTTTCTCAGTTTAAAAGCGCGATAGTGTTTTTGTGTAATTCTTTTGGAATTACAGTCTCGATAAAGGATAAGGGCTCTGTGTAATAAATTGCGCTGATAACAAGGGTTGGGTGCCAGAGGAAAAAACCATGAGGCTGTCAGTTTAACAATAAATAATTGATATGCCAATTGAAGTAGAAGGAGAATTTCAGCCAGATATTGAAGAAATTGTAGCCAGATTTGCGAGGTTGTCTATATTGCCTACGCCCAGGCCACCACAAGGGACACCCCTTGATCATGGCTTCCAAAAGGTCTTCATCAGATGGAAGAACAATTCTCTGGAAGTAACACATGTCAAGGGGATCGATAGGGATAAGAAAATCATATTCAAATGCCCCTATTGAATTTTTGACTATGTTGGTTACTGGATCTAAGTAAAAAGAAGTCAAGTAGACAGTGAGAGGCTCGCTTGCATCAGTAACTGAAAACATGGGACATGTTGCCACATAATTAACCCGTGGCGGGGTAGGTACCACTTCCATATAAGGAACATTCAGGGGTGTCGTATGATTGGTAGTTGAAGCAAGATCAATGTATGAAAGCTGATCAACCGTCACAATGTTTCCATTGTGAGGGAAGGACATCGTACGAAAGAGTGTCAATACGACAACTTTCATATCATAAACATACTCTCGCCCAAGGAGCAAATTGAAATCTAATGGACCTTGGTCTACCATAAGATCAATACAGATAGTTTTACCTTCCAGAGTAATAGGTAACTTAGGAAGGATCCCTAAAGGTTCACTAATTGTTATGTTAAAAGCTAACAGATTCTGTGTAACAGGCACAAGCTGAGGGGAACCCAAAGCTTGCCAAGCAATCGAGGATAAAATATTGACAGAAGCACCTTCATCTACATTGGTGCGACGCACATTCTTACCATAAGCCTTCACAATGATTTGGAAAGGGGTGGAAGAAGGAAGACGAGGTTCTGTCAGTCTACTCCAATCAAAAGAAATAGCCTCATTAATTGGATGGGGTTCAAAAGCAATAGACTAAATGCTCCCATGTGTAGAAGAATTTGAAGTAACATGAAGAACCTGAGCAGTATGAAGTTCACTCTCTAAAGGGAGAGTGGGATCGATCGAAGATGGAATCGATTCGACCACTTGATCAACAAATAGTCCATCAACCTGAGTGATACATGTTTCACCCTCCAATGGAAGAGTGGGATTGACTGTACTTGGATTTAGATCAATCACTTCGTCAACTGATGGTAGATGGGGAGAAAGTTCACGGTAATTAGTTGGAAGTTGTTGTTGTGAAACAGTAAGTTTTTCCAACAATTTTGAGGCTTCATCCATGTGAGGGCAAAGGTGACTATGATGAGTCCCTTTGCATAACTTACAAGGAAACTCGACCTTAATTTTTTCCTTAGAATCTAAGAATCACTGGTTGATGGATCAACAGTAAGTTGATAAGAATTATTTGACCATACTTCCAAAACCTTAGGAATACCAGGACAATTAATAAGGAAGTGGTCACCCTTACAAAGCTTGCAAGGGTATTTTGGCTTACGATGCATTGTAGAAGTTCCCTCAACATTACCAATACTTACGACCATGGTTGGTTGGTTGACTACTTTCTTATCTTGCTTCTTCTTCTTCTTCTTAGTCACTTGGTTACTAGCATCAAGGCTTTTACCAAGCAAAGAAGAAGAAAGGGAGGACGACATGTTGGATGAAGAAGGTAAGGGTCAACAATAGGTTGGTGATGTTGAGATGGAGAACTCGGTTGAGGTGAAAAACTCGGTTGAGCTAGTACAATTGGAGTATTTGGAATTAAAGAAGTTGAGAACAACCATACAGGTAAACCTATCATGAATCCAGGAAGTGACAATGTAGCCATATAAGGAGGACCGACATTTCCAAGATTGGGAAAAGGACTAGGATTCTCGTTAATGGGGTTTCCTTGGTCGGTAACTTCTGGATGGGTAGCCATTAGATTCAATCCAAATAAGTTTTATTATTAAAATTAAATAATATTCACAATCCACACCTAAGGTCTTGTAAAAAGTAAAAACAAACAAGGTAACACACGCTAAAAAATCTAGGAATTCAAACCATACAAACTTACTTTTCACAGAGATCAATATTTACTAGTTGGTGATGAAATCCAACGTCGTAGAGATCAAAGTGAAAAGATTTATAGATATGAGTGTTTGGAACCAGTTACCCTGACAACCTGCTTAATGAAACAATCTGGTGCAAGTAACTTTGCTTATGCCATCTGGAGCAAAGATTACCCTCCAAAAAATCCAAGTGAGTCTAGTCAAAGTTTGTTCCAGGTACAACAGGACCTTCCTTTTGCCATCGCCTTAGGTAGAGCCCTAGGATGATAGTCACTAAGTTTACCAAATACAACAATTTTACTTGGGGGGATAGTCGCAGATCAGACGTACACGTAAGGGCAGAGTAACAAAGCTCAATTTCCTTGAAAGCTCCTCAACGTGATTAATTGGAAGTTTACTTTCAAGTGACCCCAAGTACCTTTCGACATCGTTGTAATACGTGCAAATCGATCTATCATAGCCAATGAAGTGGGTATGATCACCTCACCAGATCCGACATGATCTCGTGCTTATAAGAAGAGCTTCCCAGAGCAAAATGGAAATAATTAGATTTTCTCTCCCTAACTCAAGATTCTATTGTTCGTTTGTAGCTTTGGAAAGTTTACTTCCTTTCCTATTCCAAAGCCCTACAACCTAATCTACTATAGGTGGAAAGAGCCCTAAAAATAATAAAAATTCTAGATGAATTTTATTAATGTTGTGTTATTAAGCTGTTATTTACTCAAAGGGTAAATGGACGTGAAACTGATGGTATTATGACTTGACCAAAAGTCTAATGCATCAAATATGAAATCTGTAATCTTTTCATTTCGATGAATTCTAGCTAGAGTAAGTAAAGATGTTCTTCTTTAAAATATTAACTCCAAAATGTACCACTTCTAATTTTTCAATGCAATTCAAAGCTCTAAGTTGTAAACCACGCAATGTAATATATGCATAATTTGCTTGAAAACTATGCAAATGTAATCTATGCACAATTTTCGTGAACACTGTGCAAAGGTAATCTATGCACAATTCCCGTGAACACTATGCAAATGTAATCTATGCACAATTTTCGTGAACACTATGCAAATGTAATCTATGCACAATTTTCGTGAATACTATGCAAATGTAATATATGCACAATTTCATTCATGAAATGAGAATTCTAACCATGCAAATGTAATCTATGCAAGAGAATTCTTCAAAACAAACACAAGATGATTTCAAAGCAGCGAAAGAACAACACGACTCTTTCCCTTCACTAATACAACTAAAGAACCAATCGAGTGTAAGTAACGGAAATCGGGTGAAATTCCAAAGATTAAAAAATAATAACACTCAAAGGCGATTAACACTTAGACACAGTTCAGCCTGCGATTGAGGGGTTTTTATTTTTTTTGCAAAATGAAAGCAAAAACATCCAAAAATTGTTAAGAAACTGAGACAAATCTTTGAGCAATGACCAAAAAAATTCAAATTCAAAACACCCAAAGATGCTTGATTGAATGTTATGAAATCAACGCTTAAAGTGTGACTCTAATTAAACTTCAGTACTGGAATAAAAATGACTCTTGTTTTCAGTGCATCACAAGAAGTACATCTCATCAAAACACTAATTCTTGAGAAACCCTACCTTTCAATCCTTGAAAACAGACAAATCTCAAGAAAACTCCTTCACAACACTCGATCAAACACACAGAGACTGACTGGAGTCATAGACAAATGTAATGAAACCTTAAAAACAAAAATTCAAACTTTAATGAGAGCAAAAATCTATTTTTCAAAAAATTCTCAGAGTATGAGTAGGTAGATATTATAAACCAGTGCGCATGCGCAAGTTTCTTAATACACAAATTGCGCATATCTGCGCTCTGTTTCTAAACAAAAACCACGCAGGTCGAGAAACTTAAAGAAAAAATAAAAAAGTATCCAAACAAATCACAAAATCTGAAAGATCATTAACTTGTCAAGACTCAGATAAAGCTATCAAAAAAGGTTCGAGAATAAAAAACAAAGAGATGGAAGAGAACAGGACGCTCTCCAGTATGGCTGCCAATTTGTTACGCCGGACAAATCCCTCTTGCTGACAAGAGCAATCTCCCTAGATCCTAGACGGAAACTAGAAACAAACAGACAATCAAGCTAATTCCTTCCCTGAATCATAAGCTAACAAGGTGGGAAAAAGAAATTTATACCTTATTACGACTTGCTTGATGAAGATCCCCCTTTGTGCTTCATTGCAACTCTTCCATGCTTGAATCTAGACATGCACACATGGAAACAACAAAAGATCAAATGCATATGCAGCATAAATGATTCAATAATTCAAACTAGTGATCAAAGAGACTAGTAGCAAACATCATTCCAATGGACAAATATAAATAACATAAAGCATCCATGAAATTGATCAATTAATCCATTAAACAATGAAGTGAGAAGAAATGCTTGTTTGTATTAATTTCAGAAACATAAAGGAGCTACAAAACCTGTGCCTTGATGTTGTGAAGCTCCTCCCATTGATCTCAATCCTCTCCAAGAATGATAAGCTCTCCAACCTGATTACTCCAACATAAACTTACTCTCAACAGCCTCCCTCAATTCCCCCACCTATGGCTTGATTAATAGGCCAAAAGGAAGTAGTTTGAGATCCTTAGTCCAAGGATGAGATCCACTAAAAGAGGGATGAGGGCTCCTTGAAGAATGGGAATTAGTTCCATAAAAAATGAGGTTAGGCTCGAATAAACATGAGTTCGAGGCTTTCTGTTGGGAATGATTCGCCCAACAATGCTTCTAGATCTCACTTTTTATTGATTAACCAACGCAATTTTTGTTCAACAGAATGCAGTTCTGTGCAGTTTACAGTGGAAGAAACTGCACTTGTGTGGTTTTTGTTCAGAAAAACTGCGTAGATGCTCAAAAGCAGGGTTTTGTACAATGAGATCCAGAAATTCAACTTTCCTCAAGGTATATAAGTTGTTGATTTGCAAGGGAGTGTTTCATGACACTTGGATGGATGGTGAGAGATCCAATTTTGATGATCAGTTTCCTAATGCGACAAAATGACGTGTAACAATTTTGTTATTCCTTTGGTTTTTTCATATTCTTGAGGCTCAAATGACTATTGAAGGTTAACCATGGTAGTGTAAGTCACTGTATCAGATGTGATGCCTCTTTTTGGTCTTCGTTTTGTCATTATATTAGGCATCTCCTCTCACTGAACATTGCCATACGTGCTGTACTATAATTTTGGTCTTTTCCTTACTTCTTGCTCCAAATCAGTGCTGTTCTCTCGCTGATTTGAGCTATTTGTAGTATCTTCTCGATTGGAAGATTTGTGGGAATCACGCTGAGAGGTTTCCCCCACCTCACGTTGATGTTTCTCATCATGCATACCTATTTTTCCAGCCATATTATCTTCATTTCCAGCAACTCTCAGATCTGATTTTTGCTTTGTTGTTGCTTGGAACAGCCCTGCACTCTCATCAAGTATCACATCATGACTAGAGCATCAAGTTTGGTTGTTTTTTCTTCAAAAACCCATGCATATATAACAGAATCAAAAACTTTGAGATCACTTACTCCAAGTTTTTGTTGAGACATGCTTCCTTTGGAATCTCCTTGTTTTACTGCTTTTGCTGCAGACCGATTGAGCAGATAATACATTGATGTGTGTATTGCTTCATCCCGGTATTTGTTAGGAACATAGTTGATCTCTAAAATACATCTTCCTGTCTCTATAATGATATGGTTTCTCCCCTATAGCTCTTCGTTTTACTGTGGAGCGTTGAGTGTTGGGTGTGGCGTATTAGATTTTAATGTCTTCTTGAGTACAAAATTCAAGAAAACCTTTAGAATACAATTCTTTTCCTTTATCTAATCTAAGCATTTTAATGCTTTTCCCAGATTGTTTAAACTTTTTTCACCAAATCCATGAGCTTTTTGAACTTATCAAACACATCTAATTCTAACTTAGGAAAGTACACCCACAATTTCCTTTTGAATTCATCTACATACAAGCAAAAAATACTTGGCACCAGAGACTGATGCTGTCTTCATAGGCCCACAAATCTTAGTATGGATCAACTGAAAGATCTCCCCAGCTCTCCAAGATTGATGTGAACACAAGCACTGGTTGTAAGCCTCAATTTCTAAGGCAATTGGACAATTAAGGAAGGTTAGTAACTATGTAAAAGATAATTCAAAGTAAAGTGGAATAAGAGAAAGGAGGAGAAAACAAGAATTAAATATAATAGAAAATGAAAAGAGGAGAGAAGAGATTGAAGAATGGGAAACAAAAGTTTAGGTTTATTGGCCTTCCCATTACCCCAATTCTCTCTATTTCTTCCTGTACTTCACTTTCAAAGGGTCTTTTTCATCCAGGGAGAGAGAATGCAAAGGAAGAAGAGCTCCGTAAATTGTTGAATGACCATAGAGCCATGTGTTGCATTGTAATTTGAGATTGCCGAAGCAGAGACTAAGCAACCATTCAAAGTTGGTTTTCCAATTTGGATTTCGATTGCAAATGATGTCTCCATGTGCTCTGTGTTAACTTTTAATATCAGGTTTGATTTGTTTTGCTTTAACGATTGTTTTATGCCAAAAAAATATTTTGCTCAATAAAATTCTGAAAACTGTTGGAAAAAAAATACACTGGTATTTTTAACTTAAAAATAAAATTACAGCGAACATAAATAGGGCAATCAACCACAAGAGCATCTCAAATTCTTTTCCAAACAAATCTTTCTTCACTTCATTAAATGCGGAAAATTAGGGCCTTGACCATGTTGCTGCCTTAACCCACACCTGGGATTATTGTGGAGAAAGTCTATAATTCCACTTGGTGTGGACTTGGGGGCGAGTTTTGAGACTGTCACTCAATTCTCAACTCCTCTGTCTAGGCTTTCTCCTAGCGAAACCAAAGGGTGTGGACCCTAAAGCTCTCTAAAGTTCAACTAGCGCAATGCTAGTAGGTTAGTTTTCCTAGGAGTTAATTACAAAATTGATATACTTCAAGATATAACATCCAAGTAAATATACAAGTTCAATGAGCACATAAATAAACAGGGATTCACAAGTATTGAGATGAGACGAGTGCCAAGGAGTAGATGCTTGCTAAAGATTCCAAATAAAGATACAACTTTGCTTTGCAAAACAACTTGGAAAGTAAACAAAAAAGCCACAAGATAAATGCTTTCAAACATAATGCTAGTTAGTAACAACTTTAGCAAATGCAACAAATGAAACAAGTGTTCATCAACTTAAAAGGAATATTTGAATGATAAATAGGATGCTTGCGAATCAATAAGATTTATCCAAGTTGAAAGCCCAATTCCAAATATGAACACATGAAACCAAACTTAAATGATGCTACCTTGAGGTGTACCTGCTTTGTAATGTGTGATGGGATTATCTTGGTTGATTTTAGTTTAAATTAACTTATTCTCTTCATGGAAATCTTATTCTTTTTCACTATTGACTTCCCCAAAAAAGCTAGGACGATCTCTAAAAGTTATTTGTCCCAAGTATAATTTTTCTATCTCTCGAATTAGGGGAAGCCATTTCTCTAAATCATGATCCCATTTTACACACAATGCTTCCATAATTTTTCAAAGGATGAAAACATGCCCTTTCCAAGGCTTTTGTACCAAATATATGCTGATCCTTCCAAACCTATTGTGAATTGGCACATCATGACATCCTCATAGAGGAAGTCATTTTTCTTAAAATTTTTGATATAAGCAGAAAGGTGATCAGCAATCGAATCCCCATATCCATGAAACATAGGTTCGTCATCTGACCCAACTTTATAATCGTGGGGGAAAAACCTTCATACTTGAAAATTCAATTGGATCATACCATAGTGCTAGTGAACAAGGTACATCCATCTTGTTGTTAATTATAAAATATGGGCAGTAAGGCTAAAATGAGAATATAAAATGAAAAATGTCAATGAAAATACCACAATGGAGTTGCCAATACATACCTTACTTACCTTACCTTTTATCTTGTGTTGATTTGGGGTAGCATCAGATGTGCTCTAGCCACGAAATTTGGTGGAGAGGTTGGGGCACATGAGATCTCCAATACCCAGAAAAGGTTTGGCCAGATTTTAAACAGATTAGGAGATATTAAAATAATTAATATTTTTAATAGAGTCCCTAAGTCTAAACTTCGGGAAAATAAAATATTAATGTGTATTAATATGAATCTGTGTTAGAGTGGTCCAAAAGACATGGATCAAGCCAGATCTAATCTTAGCCGTTGATTAGGGACTTAATCTCGACCGTTGAAATGTCAACAGGAAAAGTATAAGAGGAGGCTTGAGAATCACTTGGAGAACACACCAGAATGATCAGTCATTCTATTCTCTAGAGCGGGGTTTGCTAAGAGAGATAGAATCAGTGATCGGGAGAGTAGTTGAGGGGCATTGAGTACATAGAAACAAAGAAGGCAAAGATTATGCTAGGAGAGCAGTGCAGCAACCAAGGAGAGTGACGCAGAGTCAGGAAGGGCTCACGCAGGGCCACACAGAGGCAGCCAAGCGCTGCGCGGAGCACCAGAAGGCCCAGTGTGTCTGACACAGAGGCCCAGAAAGCTGACGCAGGGCCTCCTGGGGCTGAAGCAAGCAAAGAAAGGCTGACGCAGGGCCAACGTGAGACAAAGAGGGGCTGACGCAGTACAGATTGCGCAGACGCTGGGGTTGCAGCGCAGTTTTGTGCTGAAGAGTTGCCGGAAGGGTTTTCCGTGGTTTCAGCCAGGAGATTTCTCTCAAACTGTGAGGTATAGATGCTAAGGAAATTCTCTGTTGGATAGGCCAGTTTCAACACCCAGATTGTACTCTGATATTGCTTAATAAGAAAACCCTCAGATAGCTGCACCGGTTTTCCCGCATTGGGTTTGCCGGGGACATTGGTCCAAAAATAATGGTGTCATGTGGTGTGTTTGTTCTTGTTTCTTTTAGTTGTTGATCTGTAATATGTTGAACATGCACCGGTGTTTATTTTCAGTATTTACTTTGTAAATAACTTGTTAAAGAAAAAATAACAAGTAGGTAGGAATAAATCAGAAAAAGTGCATGAAGGGTTTCTAAGTAAAATTAGAAACTTCAACATGGTATCAGAGCGTGATCGTAGATCACAGGACTAGAAGACATCAGCTGAGTGGAGCAATACAACAGAAAACAACTGTCCCGAGGTGACAGAAGTTGTTTTTAGTAGCGCAAAAGCTAAGGAAGTGTGACGCAAAAGCCAGCCAGAGCCACGCAAAAGAAGCTGGAAACTGCGCAGAGCCTTAGAGAGGCCAGCGTTGGTGACGTAGAGGGCTAGAGGGCTGACGCAGACCCATCCGGGGTGACGTAGAGCCAGTGTGAGGCAGAGAGGGGCTGACACAGTTCACTGAGAGGCAGTTGCTGGGGTCTAGAAGGTTGCAGGAATATTGCAGAGTGGAGTTGGTGAGGTACTGTAGTCAGAACAATGCCTGACAGAGCAGGGCTAAAGGAGTTGTTGTCGAGGGTTTCTAGCCAAGGAATCCGGATCAGTAGTGTAGTTGCACAAGACGATCAAAGTAGGGGGCATCTCGACAAGCGGTAGAAGGATTTCCAGGAGGGAAATCAGGACTCAGAGGGAGTCCAGAAGAGAACTTCCAGACGGGAAGTAGAGACTCAGAGGAGTCGAACAGAGAACTTTCAGGAGGGAAGCAGAGGAGCGTCATGGCACTACACGGGGTAAGAGACCAGGATAGATTGGACGGAGCATCGGGCTTCGCAGTTTGGAAGGCCAGAATCTTATCAGTGCTTGATAGGAATCGTGTCAATAACTTCGCTTTGAAGGTAATGGCTATCCCAGTCGACCCCAATGATATTGACAGGTACGAGGAGGCAATGGCGAGGGCCAAGAGCATCATCCTTGACGGGGTCAAGGACCATGTAGTTCCACACATTGCCGAGAAGGAAACGACATATGAGATGTGGGAGGCCCTCAAGAAATTGTACCAGCATACTTCTGTGCAGAGAAAAATGCTACTTGAGAATCAGTTGAGGTCGTATCAGATGAAGAAGGGAGAACCGATTGACATCTTCCTCAGAGGACTGAATGAGATCCGAGATCATGTGACTGCTATAGAGGCGACACCGAATCAGGAGTTGATGGTGAGGACAACCTTGAATGCTGTCTTAGAAGAATGGGAAGTATTTGTCCAGAGTATATTGGGCAGAGGGACACTTCCACCTTGGGACGAGATGTGGGCAGCTCTTTGCCAAGAAGAGATTAGACGACAGTCGAAGACAAGTAGCAGCAGTAAGGGGATCAAAGTCAAGCAGGAGGAGGAAGATGTGGCCCTAGCATCTGAGGGAAAGCAGGAAAAGCGGAAGAAGAAGGATCTCTCCAAGATCAAGTGCTTCCACTGTAGGGAGATGGGTCATTATGCGACCCAGTGTCCAAGGAAGAAGAGTAAGGGAGAGTCTTCCGAGACTAAGGCAGCGCCAGCACAGGCAGAGAAGGAAGTTTTGACAGACGATGATTGTGCCATGAGTGCACACGCACCACTTGAGAAGAAGTGGGGAGACATCGAGCTGTAGTCAGGCGGACTATAGGCGATGAGGGGCAGGATCCTTGAGGTACCTAGCCTCTTGGATTAGACCTTGCTACGGGAGCCCCGAAGAGGAGTAGCAAGATTGGTTGATGTGGGTAGAGACAGATGCGGATGGAGCGGCAAAGAGAGCTACAGTGCAGGAGTCCCAAGACAACGCAGAGTTAGTAGGCTGCAGTAGTGCGAGAGGCATAGAAGTGTTGCACCAGTGCAGGAAGGCACAGAGAGGTGTGCAACGGTGCGAGATGCAGGGAGTTGTTGCAGCAGCGCAGAGGTCAGAGAGGGAGCACTTGTCAGTGGCAGAGGGAGCTTCATCATCAGTGGGTGTCTCTAGCCCAATAGGGAGGTCAGTTGGGAGATTAGTTACTTACTTCTCAGTAACTGAGTTGCAATGCAGCAGTGGGCAGCACAATGCAGCTTGATTAGAGGAGGTGTAGTGCGGATGCAGTGCTGGGAGAAAGGACCAGCAACAACATGGATGCAGAGGGAGTTGTCGTACAGATGCAACAGTGGTAGTGGCAGAACCATGGGCAACAATACAGGAGGCAGCAGTGCAAAGGATGTTGGGTAGGAAGGCCTAACATCAACACAGGTACCGATGCTGGATGATCAGAGTAATACTCAACGAGGAGTATTGCTAGAGCACAGTCCTCACTAAGAGGGAGTGTTGATTTGGGGTAGCATCGGATGTGCTCTAGCCACAAAATTTGGTGGAGAGGTTGGGGCACATGAGATCTCCAATACCCAGAAAGGGTTTGTGCAGATTCTAAACAGATAAGGATATATTAAAATAATTAATATTTTTAATGGAGTTCCTAAGTCTAAACTTAGGGAAAATAAAATATTAATGTGTATTAATATGAATCTGTGTTAGAGTGGTCCAAAATACATGGATCAAGCCAGATCTAATCTTAGTCATTGATTAGGGACTTAATCTCGACCGTTGAGATGTCAACAGGAAAAGTATAAGAGGAGGCTTGAGAGTCACTTGGAGAACGCACCAGAATGATCAGTCATTCTATTCTCTAGAGTGGGGTTTGTTGAGAGAGATAGAATCAGTGATTGGGAGAGCAACTGAGGGGCATTGAGTACAGAGAAACAAAGAAGGCAGAGATTGTGCCGGGAGAGCAGCGCAGCAGCCAAGGAGAGTGACGCAGAGCCAACAAGGGCTCACGCAGGGCCACGCAGAGGCAGCCAAGTGCTGCGCAGAGCACCAAAAGGCCCAGCGTGTCTGACGCAGAGGCCTAGAAAGCTGACGCAGGGCCTCTTGGGGCTGAAGCAGGCCAAGAAAGGTTGACGCAGGGATAGCGTGAGACAGAGAGGGGCTGATGCAGTCTAGATTGGGCAGATGCTGGGGTTGCAGAGCAGTTTTGTGCTGAAGAGCTGCTGGAAGGGTTTTCCGGGGTTTCAGCCAGGAGATTTCTCTCAAACTGTGAGGTATAGCTGCTAAGGAAATTCTTTTTTGGGTAGGCCAGTTTTGGCACCCAGATTGTACTTTGATATTGCTTAATAAGAAAACCCTTAGATAGCTGCACTGGTTTTCCCGCATCGGGTTTTTCTGGGGACGTTGGTCCAAAAATAATGGTGTCATGTGGTGTGTTTGTTCTTGTTTCTTTTAGTTGCTGATCTGTGATATGTTGAGCATGTACTGGTGTTTATTTCAGTATTTACTTTGTAAATAACTTGTTAAAGAAAAAATAACAAGTAGGTAGGAATAAATCAGAAAAAGTGCATGAAGGGTTTCTAACTAAGTGAAATTAGAAACTTCAACATCTTGGAAAGCAATTTTTTGTGTTGTACCTCTTTTATAGTTCAAGTGGAGTCACCAAATGAGAACATGCTAGCTAGCAATAATAATACCAATCTCAACAAAGTACAAATAGATGAAAGCTTACCAAGAATATGTCGTTGAACACTTCATTAATTGACCTTATCCCTGGAACAATGCCAAAAATGTTATCGATCATATTAATAGTGTTGTTAAGGTCCTTGCAACCTGCTAGATGAGCACACATGCAGGGATCCACTATCGCCTCGGTCCAAAACCCTTGCTATTTAGGTATAACACCCCCTAAATAGCTAAGGGAGGAGTCCCTAAATTACCCTCAACAACTTTGGTATAAGAGCAATGCCTCGTGTGGAGTCAAATGGGGTGGAGGTGTTCACTTTGTACCTGCTGTCTAGCTGTGAAATTGTCATTATAGTAGTGGAATTCTAAACAACAAATCTTAGTAGCCAAAACTCAATATAGAATGCAACCTATGGATTTTGGTCTACTCTGAAAATTCTAACCAGAGATGGTGTTCTCTTTCAGTTTGGGTGCCTAGTTAGGAGATACAACTCAGAATAGCTTGTTCTCTTGTGTCACAGTGTAAAATAGTGTGTAATGGAAACTTGTATCGAATCTTGACTAGAGCTATCGATTATAACACTCATTCTCAAGGTTTTAGCTTGCTGATAAGATAAAAATGTAAAGAACCAACAAACAAGGAACCTAAACCTTTGCAAAAATGAAAAATGGGTTTTTGTATTTTAGAAGATAAATGGTTGTTGTGATATATCTCGGCCCTTTGGAGTCTCAACTCTTGTCGAAGTGTGTATTTAATATCTTCTCAAGTGGTTATGGATAACTTATATCAAGGGAGTGAAATTGGTCCTTGCAGAAGTCACCCTCACTATTGCTCAATTCTATTTGGTGCCTTTTGAATTCTCCTAGGTCTGACCTCTCTTTGAAGTGGCGTCTCCAATCTTTATCCTTTTTGTGTGGCAAAATACAAGATCGTGAAGACAGATGAAGCTTCCTCATAAAATGGTTCAAGAGCTTGGATCAATCTTACTTGCAAAGAAGAAAATACAAGTGGGGCTTCCCTCTAATTATTCTTCTCCACGTAACTAGGTAGTTCCTTAATGGAAAAGGACATCATTTTGGGAATAATTTTACTTAACACCAATAAATATTAGAAATAATATGCCCCAATCACATAACAAGAGAAAAAAACAATACCCATTCCACCAATGTATGCAAGGGTTTGCAAATTAATGAGCTCTTTATTGTGATATCACTTCTCTCAAAATGATAATAATGCCCTTTTGAATGAGGAGAGCCTAGCCTTTATAGATAAATCTCTAACGACTAGTTAATGGCTAGTGGGACTCTCCATAATAAAATATTGCTAGTCTTTCACATGTTGAGACTTAGCAATTTTAACTTTTGATAATATGCAATTTTTTTTTATTTATTCCCTCAAGGGTCGAATTGACGTAGTCTTCTCAGGGAAGGCCACTAATGCCTTTTTTAATGTGACTTTTGGTTGTCAATGGTCAATATAGTAACATTATTCCTCTAACATTCCACTTTGCTTGGTCATTATTCCAACTCGTCTTGCTCATAAAAGATAGTGCAAATTTTTTTGGTGGCTCAACTTGGTCCCTTTGAGGAATAATTTGTTTTAACAACTTCTTTGGTCCATGATTGAACCTCTTGGGCCATCTTTGACTATAACAACTAGTCAAGTCATCCCAATGGTTAGTTTGTCCCCAACAATGAGTTAGACTTAACTTCTTTTTGGATTTTTCCCCTAGTAATCTAACTTGGTCACGCTACCATTGGATCTCCAACGTATTAGTGTTGAAATTTGGTACCGGAGGACAGGTGGTTCCCTAAGGCTTTGATCTTTGGCCTAGGGAAAAGTGTCCAAAAGAATTTAATTTTTCTCCTAAAGTGACTTTATAATTTTTATAAAGTCAAATCTAATTTAAAAGTGACTTTAAGTGATAAAGTTACTAAAGTCTAATTTTAAAGTGACTTTAATGAAGTCAATGTAAAATTAGAAAGGAAAAGTGACTTTGGAAATAAATGACTAAGTGGGTCTTTATTAAAGTGGGGTGAATTAAAAAATAGAAAGTGAGATGTAAATGAGCATTTAATCTCAGCCCTAGATCTCAATCTATTTCAGCCATTGAATTTAGGGATTCCTCAAAAGTCACTTAGGATTAGATTAAAGGAGGGGAAAGCAGGAAAAGATCATTCATTCTTTCATGAGCAGATTGAGAGAAGGAGAGCAAGAGAGCAAGGGAGATTTCTAGACAGGGAGGAGGAGGCAGCAGCTTGGCGCACATTCCAAGGCAGCGTTTTAGCAAATCCGTACAGCTGAGTTAGCACACAGTGAAACGCTGACATTGGGCACGATTTTCTAGAAATCCGTACAACAAGTGCACAGAAATCGAGGAGCAGAAATCCGTACAGCAAGTGGCTGTACCTTGGCACGCAAATCGAAGCAAATCCATACAGCTGTACTGTTGGTTTTTTTCCTACACGCAAATCGAGGAAATCCGTACAACGTATTTATGGCAGCTTGCACGCTTTTCTAGGCATGTTGTACAGCAACATTTAAGGCTGAAGTTTGGCACAAAAATCGAGGAGTCCGTACAGCATTTATTGCTGTTCAGTTTTGCTGTTTGCAAGTTTTTCCAGTTGGTTGTGAAGCACGGAAAACGAGATAAGTTGTAAAAGTTTGCTTGCTGATTTTTGCTGAATATTTTCTCTCACTGTAAAAAGCATTTTCCAGAAATAAGGAGTTTTCGAACTGGTTTTCCCCAAGAGTTGTAGGGGGTTTTTCCAGGGTCACCTTGACCAAAAATCACTGTGTTTAAATGTGTTGAATCGCTGTTTGTATGTGCTGATTTTTATTTCTGCATTTTCCAGCATTCTGTAATTTTTCCAGAATTTGTGTTTTTAGCAAAATTTATTTTTTAGTTGTTGAATGTATGGATATGGGAAAGGGCATTTAACTACTTTGGAGAAATAAGGTAAAACTAAAAACCGGGGTGGGAAATGAGAAATTTTTACAATTAGTTGTTTTGACAATTCTGGAACCTGGGTTATGTTCTACATGTCTTGATCTGTGTCCGGTTTGTCTATATTTTTCCACATCACTTGGGCATTGCCACATCATCACCCTGAATGCAACGTCATGATGCCCATGTGCTGGTTCTGGAATGCCTCGACCCTCAACTGCTCTGCAAAATCTGACACTTGGGGTATTTTTCATCACTCTGTGTTGATCACTTTTGATGTATTGCATGCATGGTTTTGCCCAACCTCGTACCCAAAATGCCCCCTAGAAACTTTTCGTGATATGTTTATCAAGTTCGACCAAACTGCTAGCCACTAGATACTCGAATTGTGAAAATTCCATGTGGCATGGAATTCTCTCATTACGCTCTACGATCTGAGACCGGGTTGACTTTTTTACCACTGGGACCACATTGCATTAGGAACCATGAATTGCCTTAGGAAATATGGAAGTTATTACAATGAGATTGTTATGCTCTGAGAGCTATCATGAGGAATATTACACCAAGGCCAAGATCACATACAGACGTAATAGGCTTTAACCATGTGGTATGACATAGGTGCACCTTGACGCAGGCTGGACTAGGCCATACAACGATGATCACACCTACAAATGTTGGTTCCCACAAAACCATGAGTCCTTAGGAAAGTCCACCTGAAGTCCTCTAATCTGGTTAGGGACGAAAGTGATGTAGGTGAAACTTTCAAGCGATAGGGCATGGTCTGACCAAATAATTGAAAACAAACTCAAAGAGAAGACATAGGTCTAGGATACATAATACAAGGCCTCACATGGTTTTTACATGGCTTTTGACTTGTCACCTTGGGCTTACAATGGTGATGAATGCTGCACTGAAAAAATGTATGTACTCTTGCTGATGAGAGGTGTAACAAGACCTTAAACTGAACGAAGGTAGTCGACTTCTTTTTGAGAAGATAAACCCACATTTTTTTCAAAAAATTATCATGAAGCAATTGCTATACCTTTGCACCAAAGATTCAAACCATCCTTATTGAATTATAGATATTGCCACGGACCAAACCTATAACTTCCTTGGCTCTCTAAGCTTTTTGCTAGCTAAAGGTAAATTTGTGTTGTTTGCTTGCAAATCATACATCACATATCTCTTCCTTTTTTCATTAACATTTGGCATTCCAATCACTTCTCTGCCCTTTCTCAACAAGGAAAGTAATGAAAATTTGAATCCCAATATATTTGATGCATAGATTGTTGCTACTGTTGGTCACTAAAGCATGTGATTCTACGACTTCATCATCAAGAAGTTTATGAAGACCTTGTTTCTTCATGTCAAATACAATGATCTCATTGTTAAACTATGCAATGAGACATAATGCAAAAATTGATAGAAAAGGCTTTAGCCATCTCAACAAAATATTCATCCTAATGATATCTATATAGTATTGGGATGTAACTACCTCTAGATCGAAATACGCTATGACATTGACAACTCATCAATAGATAAGGATGACAACTCATAAAGAGGAGATCTTGGAGCTTTTGATTGTCTAGGCACTAATAGGCTCATAATTGCCCTTGCCAATAATAAGCAAAATTAATTATACCAACAAGGCAACATGAACTAGTTCGTAGACCAATATCATTGCAATCTTCAATATGAAACATTTTGGATTGAATTTCGTTGAAGATGTGCTTGAAATCCCACCAAATTTGGATGTTGAGAATTTGGAAAGACCTACTATTTGAACATGCGTTCTAATATCTGTAATTTTCCCTTTGATGTGAACCCCCAAATTTGATGAGAGCAAATTATGAGGAATGAATAAACTTTTAGTTTGACTTTATCTTGAAAATGCTTGACAACTCAATCAAATGTTAAGCAACAATTATAGGTCTATTGACCATCTAGGCGAACTAAATGTCCACAATACTACTCTTAGAAAATGGCACACAAATAGTATTTACTATTAATTACGTCTCGTGTATGATTCAACAGAAACATAAGTGATGAAATATTTACCATATTGTTGTTACTATTGTTGTCAAGAACTTGGAGTTTGACAATTATAATTAATATTATCCCATATGTTAGCTGAAAGGTAAGAAGTATGTCAAAGTGATCCAAACTTGAGCTTTGTAGTCTTGTTTTCTTCAATAGCTCTTTCATCATTGTATCTAGTGGTTTTGATTGACCACTAACCATTTTCACTTGATCGATATACTCCCACCCTTAAGGTGCAAGAGAGTTCCAAGTTGTTTCATTAATGTAGTGCAAGAGAGTCTCTTTCTCACTTCACTTGTGTATTGCAACACCCCCCCCCACCCGGCCCCCCAAAAAAAAAGGTTCTAGATTAAAACATATTTGGCCCAACGAAAGTTCATGGAGTGAAGCCAACCCCCAATATTCAGATAGAAGTTTACAAGCAAATAAAATTATCTAGTGTGGATTGCTCCACTAGTTCTAACTAGAAACAGATTTTGGATTTTGAAAATTGCTCCTGAAAGTTATTCAGGCCCAAATATATTGAGGCTTAGTCCAATGTGAAGTTATAACCATCATTGGGATTTGGATTGAAGCACCATTCAAGTTATGAAAGATATTCGGAGTGGAAAACATCCTAACTAAAGGAGAACTAGGTTTGTAAGGAACATCTTGATCATCCAGATCTCGAATTTCATGGAATTGGTGTTTCTGCCTGTTAAATGATTCTGGGGTTTGAGTGTCAACAGAGCGCAATCAATGCTAATTCTGATTTGGAAGTTAATCACCATCATTCCACACAAATTTCGACTGCAGTTGGAGGGATAATATACTTCTCATGAAGATTTGAAGGCATCAATCCAAGAATAAATGAGAGAGATTCGGTATAACTGAGACCTTCACATCGTTTTCTTTTGAAACTTCAAATTCACCTTCACTTATACCACTTTTGGTATGACTTTGTGCTCTTATTGTGATTCATCTTCAACAAAACTTGTCTTCATCATTTCACATTTATAAATGATTCCATCTCATAACTAGTTAAGGAATCATCAATCATATCTTGTGTTGCATCTGCATCAACCACTTCCATTAGGTCATTTGTTTCACAAGTTGCATCAACCATTGACATATCTTGCATCATTTCTCAATTTGCATTGTTAGCATCTCTTGCTACTTTTCACTTATTTCTTTATTTTAGTGATTCAATCAATTTATACTAAATATCAATTTGCCTGTGATGATCAACAACCCAATCATTTAAATCATGTAAGGAGTCTTGGAGTTATTTAATTTCTTTATTAACATTTTGTAAACGCTTTCTTACTTTACTCAATTTAGATTTGCAATTGTCACACTTGCTTGCACTTACTTCCAACAACCTTAGGGTGTTAGGTTTACCTATCATGCAATGCAAGGTGTTCTTTTACAATGATTAGACTTTGATGAAAATAACCTCCTTTTTCAATTTCAGATAGGTTTTTCAACAATTTTCACAATTGATTTGTGACTTTGAAAGGGTATGCAACTTCACCCTTTGTACAACTTAATGACTCAACCTTATGCTCCAATTAATTTCAATGACTCAACAAACTACCGACCCTAGAAAACAATTGAACCTGAGGATATGGATCACATGGATCGTACAAGTAATTTTGACATGGATCAATTGAAGCAAATTTTACATGGACCAATAATGGTTATGACCCTATGAATTTTGGACAATGCTCCAGAAAGCGTAGAGGAACACACTACTCTTAGTCCTCTTCTTACATGCTTTAAATGATCAAGCTTTTATGTCTTTTACTGCATGTGAATTGTATTGATTGAGAATCTGCAATTGTAGATTCAAGTGCCAAAACTAGACAGAAAAGAGGAGCAATTATTGAAAAAATAATGCACCATCACCCAAGAACGTTGATTCAAAAGAGAATTGGTGGAGCTTCACATGGAATTGTCAAAGCAAACTTGTGAGATGTGCAATTGCTGAAGAAGAAGAAGAAGAAGAAGAAGAAGAAGAAACTAATGAGGTTTGTTGACCACTACGTGTCAACGACCCATAGCAGTACACCCCCTTTTTTCGCAAAAGGGATAACCCCTGATTGATGTGTCCGTGCCGTCCAACTATTGACATCAGCCTAATCATCATGTTATAATGTAAACCCATTCTGCATGTATATGATGTAAATAATTTCAGCAAAACTGTGTCATGTATGTAACAACCTAGGTAAACCTACCTTTCTAGTGACGATCTCGATTCTGGGAGGTTGTTTGTCTCAACGATCCATCTTCGGATGATCGACAGAGTTTTCCCCTCTAGTCTTACCCCAAAGCTAGAATGGATTTTGTCGCTAGGATCTTAGGCGAGTCTTAGTGTTCTAGATCGAGTCTACGTAAAAGTGATTTGGGAATAATCCTAACTATTTGGTTAGGTTATTTTATTACAAATTGCTTGGTCTGTTGGATTATATTTGTGTCGCGGAAATGGATAGTCTTTGAGGGTCTATTACAAATGGGTTTTCCCCTTTATAATGTAAAAAATGTGGAAATCATGATGTAAAGTGTCTTGAGGGTTGGAAAAAATAATTTATCCCCTCACAGGCTAAGTCACCGGATTCGTCCTAAACCCCCTGCGAATTCTGAATCCGGCGAATCCGACATGATTCGGTTCGGATTTGTTTCCAAATCACAGGACACGTCGTGTCCGAGGGCGTGTCGCGATTTTCAGGGGCGTGTCGCGATTTTAGGACACGTGTCCGGTTTCCAGGACTCGCTAAGCTCAGTGCGGGAAAGAAAAGGGCGTGTTTGCTTATTAATATTTTCATTTGGCAAGTGATTTGTGCTGTTGCAACAAGGAGTAGAGCATTTTGGCAGCTTCATGATCAAGTCTAGGCCCTAGTATTGATATGATATTCATGGTAATGTTAAATTCTTAAAGTAAAAGTGACATTCTCCTTAATCTTCATTTTCATCCTTTTACTTAAATTGTTAACATTACCATGAAATGATTCAGGATGTTTGAGAGTGGTTCCGGCCTCATTGGATTTCATATGGAGAAAGTAGAATTTTAGATTTCATTCAAAATCCAGCAGACTTATCAGTTTTTCAGGATTTTAGGATTTTAGGATTGGGGGATTGCAATGTTTCCATTGAATTTTGTCATGTATTAGGGTATGGAACTCGTATTTAATCAAGAGCACCAAACCAAGAGCTTCTGAATATGTCGCTCCCGCTCCCTGCTTTCGCTCCCGCTCCCAAGTAACACTGTTCCTAATGATATGGGTCTAGACACCACTGTTGAGTTGGCATTGGCCAACATGGATCTCATTGATCCAGTGCTAGAGCCTATTAGATTTGATGACTTAGAGGGGTCAACCTCCATACCAACAGATGTAGAGGCGACTATGGATACAGGGGAGGAGGAGGATGCAGAGGAGAGCAGTGGGGACCATGATGATGGGGACAGTGATGCTGATTCTGATGCTGATTGATGCCTTGAGGCTTGTATACCTGTAGTTGTTTTATATTTTCTATTTCTATTTGCCATTGGCATTGCACCAACACTACCTATGTAACACATTTTGATTTGTTGACTTAATGAGAAAACTACAATTGTCAATGCGTTTATCTTACTATCTTGTAGTTGTAAGTTGTCTTTCAGTTATGAATTATGAATCATGATTTAAATTTTTAATAGATTTATCATTTATGTGACCAGTACCACTGACATTTATTTGAATTTTGTATGTACTCTGCATGCTAATAGCTATAGATGAAGATCTATGTTTGAAATCAATAAATTTGTATCATTAATTAAAATTTGTGTAAGAAATATGATAATATCTAATTTTTAATATATATATATATATATATATATTTTTTTTTTAATAAAATAATATATAACGTGTCCTAACGTGTCCTGTTCCGGGGGGTCAGCGTGTCCGAATCCGACACCACGAATCTCGAATCCTACGTGTCCCGAATCCCCATGTCAGGTGACTTAGCTCACAGGTTAATTAATTTAATTTTTTGGCAAAAAATTAATTAAAATCCTAAGCTAGAAATTTAATTAATTCTAGGTCCTATGTAAATTTAATTCTCCAAAGGTAAAATTCATCTGTCCTAAAAAATTAAATTTTAAAAGGTCCTAGGACTAAGATAAATTAATTATTTTGATAAATTTTAAGCTTTTGATCCCTGGGGGTTAAGTCAAAGTCAAATTTTTGGGGAAATTAACTCAAAATTTCTATTTTTGAGTTAATTAAAATGCATTTAAAAAAATACCGAATTTTAATCTTCATCAACGCTTGAGATTGCTTTGACGAGGATCACTCTGAAGTAAAAGGATACATCATTTTGATCAAAATTTTCTGGGATTTTTTTTTTAGTTTTCTGGGCTACCATTTCTTTGCTGCCTAGGGTTTTTATCTGTTGCAAATTTCTATTTTTTTTAAACCCCTTATTTTTCCATTCTCTGTTGCTCCTAGCTCCTCAAAATTTCCTCTTGGCTGCCCTCCATGATCGAGCTCCTTGCTGCCGCCACACCTACATCAAGTCCGCAGCTCCAAACGTTGCCATTCGCAGCCCTGAAGCTTCTCCTGCAAATTTGCACACAAGAACCTCATTCCCTTGCTCTAGTCCCCCCTACTCGTTGCTTGTGAGACTCTATACCGCGCAGTTTCATTTCTCCCTTCCTGTTTGCTACCCATATGCGGTCTCCCTCGCTCGCGTGCTCTCCTTTCCTGCAATCCCTCTCTTTCGCTCAGCTCCCACCACTCCATCACTGCCATCCTGCGTCAAACTCCTGCTTACTTGCATATCCTGCCTCCATTTGCTACAAATTTCTCCGCCGCTACCCGCGTCCCCTTCTAAACCTGCACACAAACGATGAGCTTTTTTTGTCTTATGTTTCATAGTTAGGTTTTGACTTTATTAAATTTCGATTTTTTGTTTTGTTTTTATTGCCTTTTTTTTATTTTACATTTCATATTTTTGTTTTGAATTTTTTATTTAAACTTAAAAGAAATCTAAAAATAAATTTTGTTTTTTTTTTTGTTTTTTGTTTTTTTTTTGTTTTTTGTTTTTAACTTATGACTTTTATTTTTCTTTTATGTTGTGATTCTCCTTTTGTTTTTAGGTTTTGATTTTGTTTTCATTTAAAAAATATTTAAAAAAAAACTAAAAAGCTAAAAATATAAAAACATTTTGGTGACTTAATTACGAATGAATTAAATCAAAAGAAGACTTAAGCTTTCACATTTTTAAAATTAAATTTTTATGTGGCCTACGACCCATTAAGAATTTAAATTTAATTAAAGTCTTTTATCTTTGGTCACATTAAAAAAATTTAATTAAACATTTGCCACATTAAACTTTGCTTCATAAGCTTAGGACCTTAAAAATTTACCTAAGGGATAATTAAATTCTAATCTAAAGTTCCTTGGTGTCTTTTTGTGTGTTAAGTGTAAAATTTTAAATTTTGTGGTAGTGATTTCTCTATTGTCAAGTGCGATTAATGTTTTAAAATCATATCTAAAGATTGACTATAGGAGAAAGATAAATTCTAGATCTGGGTTATTGAAGAAAATCATTTTCATTGCTTAAGAGTTAATTCTTCACTATATTTAGAATATATTGCATCATAGAGTTTTGGGCATTTACATTTAATCGTTCATGATCGTCACTTTCGTCACATTGCTTTGGATAACTTGTTTTTATCTAGTTTATGGTTAATTGAATATAAAGGCACTGGTCTAAAATTATTTTTATCTTGTGGTTGTGTCTTATTTTATTAGATCTACCCATTTGAGTTAACCAGGACTCGTTTACGTTCATCAAGTTGTCCATCTTTAAGTCTCCTAGAACCTATGTTCCACAGGCAATCCTCATTCATTCACCTTAGGGACTATCCCCTTGACTTGTCTAGGGAAGAGTCTAAACAGAGTGAGTAAGGATAAGAGTGACAACCTGTACTCTGAGCGTTGTCGCGGTTCCTAGACACTTTGTGCGACAACAATGTCCATTGCTTAAAATGGGAAATAAATCATTTTGAAGAGGATATTAAAGTAGAGAATCCAAAAATTAAAGTAGATAACATATAATAATTTTATAAATATTCACAAGTGATATAAAAAGCAGGCCAGTGACACTCAAAACTATAATCAATAACAACATATTGTGGGGGTGCCAAGGTTATTCTAGCAAAATAAATAGTGAAGATATTGACGAATTTCTATCAAGAAAAGATTTGGAAAATTTTAGTTCAAAAAGTAAAACTGATATCCTTTTTTCTGAAGGCACGAATTCCAGTGGAAACTACTTGGGCACTTCCCTTATTCTAGGGATTGTACTTAGGGTAAACCCTACATTCTTCAGGGCATAAGGCCATGCAACAACTCATGAATAAATCATACATAGCTTTTCAAAAATGAGCTCATTAAGAGTTGACATGACAAAGTGGGATTAGAAGTTGAGTGGGCATGGTAACACTTTTTGCTCACTGTTACTTGAGCTACATCCGATTGAGAAAACAAAAATGATACATTGCTCAAAGAAGTTAACAATTAAAAAAAGGGAGATTGATGTTTTTAAAAGTTGATTTTAAAGTTATTGACAAAAATTCACTTATAGAGTTGATTAAATATGAAGATCATATTGTTGGTAATGATGCAATTTTATTCATTGACAAATCAACTCAGTATCTCATGAAGATATTGATACCACCCAACTTAAGATTAATGAAGAATGTCCTAAAATTCAGAGCAAGAAAAAGCCTCTGACAATTGAACCTTTGCCAACCCAATCATGGGAGTTGTTGGTCTTACAATAAAATTTATCAACTTTGAACAAAGACAACACGCTGATACATTCTAAAGAATAAAAACTTAAATACGTCTTCTTGAAGATGTACATTGATCCGTGATAAGAGAAGTTTCATTCAAGAATCTTGTCAACAGATATTTTGTATAAAAGTCAATCCAAGATGGATTGATGCATGCACAATGCTTGATATTGGTCCAAACTTTGACGATCTTTTCACCTTGTTTACCCTTGCGCTTCAAGCATGAAGGCATCCTAGAGGGGAGTGCATTTAATATAGCTAATTACTGTTATTTCTACTTAATAATTGCTACACAGTCCTTTCCATTAGGGTTGTCACCAATCTTATGTCCTGTATATAGCTGTTCTTGACTTCATATCACCATATCTTGTAACTTGTACTTTTAGTAAATTTCTTCCTGTCTTTTGGGTTATTTTCCCTTTTGTTTTTTTTTTCTACGGTATGTTGTGACTTTCATAAGGTGCATAACATTTATTTATGTATGTAAAAGCTTCAACCTTATCCTCTCAGTACATACTTTCCTCAAACATTCTTTCAGTCATACCAATTTCATGCCTTAACTTCACCTACTGTTACCAACCACAAGTAGGAAATCCCGTGCTTATTCCTACTACTGCCGCCATCAAATGTTGTGTAAAATTCCCCATGCTACATATCTAGAAAAACATTGAGATGAAAGGAGACAAAAGACAGAGTTACAATGTCATTCACTGATCATATTGTACATTGAGATGCATTATGTTGGCAGAGGTGCTGATGTATAAGCAAGAGAAGCGCACTGAAAGAGATTGATCAGAGTTTAGAGTATCCTAGAAAACACTATACCGGGATGATGATACCGAAGTTTTGGAGTGTATGTTTATGGAACAGGGGGCACTGGTTTGGAGATGACATTACATGGTGATGGTTAATATGACATAAAATATAATTTTGTGAAAATCTGATCAGCAAATGAAAGAGTGTTGATTTTTATAAATAAGTGTCATTTTTTTTGCTTATATTTGCTCTGCTAAATTTGCAGGGCATCCTTAAGAGGTATTTGGGTTTCAAGATCATTCAAAGCAGTACACATGTCAAAAGAAGAGCCCATTTTTCCTTCATCAAGTGCATCTGGCAAATTTTGTGGCGAAGCAATTGAAAAATCTACTCATGAAATTGGTGATATTGAAATGAAGAACAAAGTCAAAGATGGCATATCTGTGACTCAGTGCAATGTTGAATATGAGGCTAGCACATTTCAAAATCATTTCTTATTATCATTCTGTGAGTAATGAGTCTATACTGCTTTCAGTGTTCCCTAAATATGTGTATGTACATGTATTCAGGACATGAAGAAACCTTCTCCAGAAGTTCGACAGGGATCAAGTGAAGTTGGCATTGAAGACAGTTTGGTGGTTTTGAAGGATGATGATAGCTTAACAAAGTTGACGGTAGCAGAACTGCGTTCAATGATGAGGTAAATATCTGTTTGCCACGGAATCATGTTTTGTAAAGGCTTCCCCAGGGATCTTGTCTTCTGATCTACTCAGCACGTTTTTTGACTACCTTTGTGCATTGTTGCTACTGTGGTAGACTTTTTTATGGTCGGTGATATTATCTGGGAAAATTCAATTAAAACTGCCATTTTTACATTCACATATGTTATGGTTAACGTTGAAATTCTTTCAAATGCAGCTCCCTTTTCTACATCATTGCAGTTTATTTTTTGATATCTTATCATAAATAGTGCATGTGAGGATAATGGATCTCGAAGTAGTCAACTGCAAACGTTTATGTGATATTTTCATATAATATGCCATGCTAATTTCTTTGGTCTGATCTTTAGAAGAAACGGAATTCAGCCCACTGGCCGTAAGCAGGATCTCATTTTGGCACTGAAGAAAATTTCAAGAAATGAGAGTGCAGGTAGACTCTAATGATCTTTGCAGGAAAAAGGTGTTTGCTATTTATTGGAAATGCATCTTTTATTGCATTAGCAATCATCAAATTTACATTAAATAATACATTAGAGAGCCAAGCTCTGTCTTACGATGACCTCCTTGCCCAACATAAGCAAAGAGAATCGACATATCAGCTTTATCTCTAACCTCCAAATAGTGTAAACTGTGTTAAAAACATCAATCCTAGATGTGATCTGTGCTGTTTGATCAGCCTTAAAGCCTGAAACATAAAATCTGTTGAGACTTCCCAAAGAAATTAGTCCTGCACCCTAATTCAAATAAAAAAGCAAGACCTGTGAGACAGATGGTATCCCAAAGTCCTCAGCCAGGAAGATCCTTCCCATCATAGTATACCCATAAAAAGCGTTGAATGCTTTGCTACAGTCCAATCTTTAGCTTGAGCAAATTTGGAAGTCCAAATGACATGTTTCATTATTTCCTCTCTTACAAACATTACATAAACATATGTAACCATTCTGTTGAATGTAGCTATGTTTTGACTGCCAGTTTCTGGTGGAAGGTCAAGCAACTTAATGCTTGGAATTTAAAGCCACCATGGTTTCTTTCAATGGGGTGGCCTCTCTCGACCATCTATCTTCTATGTGTATCAACCTCCATTTTTATATTCAATCAATTGGTTAGGAGATTTGGGCTGATATTCTCAGATAAATTTTTTAGCAACTTCTATATAGGACCTGTACCATTAAGCTGCACCTTGCTAAGGGTGTGTTATAGGATTAGTCTGTAGATTTCTAGAAACACTTTATTTTAAGAGTCTAGGAAGTGTGTAATCTATGCAATGACCCTAATGGGGGTATATAAGGGTCAAATGTATATATAGATAGTGGTTCAGCCTGATAGTGGGTTTACATGGGAATGAGTGAGAACTTGTACATATAAGTTTTCAATAGACCCATAAATTGACTTATGATTAAAGAATTATGATGTATTTGGTTATTTGGAATACTTCTAATATCTAAGGAGCCATTGTTGTGTATGTCATCATGATAATAACATTGGGAATTGTGCCCCACATTGGTATTTACTATTCAGTATACATTGTGTGTATGCGGGTTTATCGTGGATTTTTGTGAGTTATATTTATTACAAGTGTTATCAAAGCAGCCACCCACAAGGAGTACATTTCACTATTGCAGATGAATTTTGCTAGAATGCTCTGACCTGGGTGAGAGTTGAAGCATACAAAAGAAAACATCACGTATTATCTCTGGTCAAAGTTTCAACAACAAAGGCTGTGAGGAAAATGATCCAGATTGGATCATTATATTGTGTGTCATCCATCTCGATGCTTTAAGAGTGGAAAAAGTGGAGGAATCAACTCACGAGAACATTTTACTGGTGGGGCTTAGTTTGGAAAAACAGGGTCCAAAACCTTCTTGGAGTGTTTTGAGGAATCAAACGATTTTTTTTGGGGGTAAAATTTTGTTGCTTTAGCGCAACACCTTTTCATACTATTCTACACACAAAAACCTTTTCAACAACGCAAGAATTGTGTCAATTAGAGTCTGTATGCGAAAGTTACACTACTCAGAAGTTGACCTTCTTGTTTTCACCACCATAATTCAAGAGGATGCCACGTTAGCCCCCATTATTCATGAAAAACGGGCTAGCCACGTGATTATGATGTAGAAGTTTCTAGAAGAGTCTATATTATAACTCTGGTTAAAAGTTTAGGTAGTCAAACCTAACCACTAGTAGGCTATTGGGCTGTGTAATAAGCGGGCCACTAGGAGGAAAAGGGATTCCATCCTTTCCAGTGCATTTGTTTTGTAGTTAAGAAAAAATAGCTAAGAGGGATAGAAGGTAGAGCACATGGAGAGGATTTGTGAACTGTAGTACTCCATGGGCCATAATCCATACTTCTTTGTACTCGTAGCCATATTTCCATTCAGTGAAGAGAGCGGAGTGGCCTCACCTTCTAGCTAGTTTTTTCTCTCGAAAGGGTTTCCCAAAGCATATCTTGTGTCAAATGTGTGTGCGAGCTTTTTTATTTTGCCGTTTCTCTATTTTCAGCATAATTTTAATTTACATGCATGCATTATTAACAGTAAATCTACAGATCCAGAAATCTAATAAAATTGTAATAGCGTAGAATTCCCAATTCTAAATATAATTTTATCAGATCTGTTGTGACGAACTGTCTAGTGGAATATCGATGGTAGTTTACAGATCATATTGGTATCAGAGCAGGTTTATTTGGGTGTATTGTGGAGATTTGTGGGGGATCTAGTTTGACGGGGCTGAAAGTCATAAAACCCTAATCATGGTCAGCGAATTTGTGAATAACCCTCACAATCCTGCAAATGAGAGGTTTTTGTGGTAAGAACAATAAGTTGCTGATATAAGTCATAATGTAAATCTCCTCATGTTGTCCTAAACAATAAGCTTGGGATATTTGGAGAATATGGGGGTTCAAATGCAAAGGAAAAATAAGAAGGGGGGTTAAGAGATGGAGAAGAAACAAAGAACCAACTGGAGAAAGAATCCGAAAAAGATCAACCCAGTTCGAGTGCTGTGAATCAATCTTAGCACTTATTTAAAACGTAAGTGAAGGTCGATATCAAGCCATACCATGGTGAGGTCGACGTTCTAAGGTTGAATCACTAGTTGCAACTACTGGAAGTGTATTTCAACATCCATCAAATTGAAGAAGAACAAAAGATTTTATTTGCGTGGTTGAAATTGGAGGGCCATGCCCTGACTTGGTGGGAGAGCCACATAAAGACCTTGAAGTTGGAGGGAGAGCCTCCAATGACTAAGTGGGAGGACTTCAAAACCCTCATTAAGTCACAATTTTAACCTATTGGGTACACAGAGGACAAGTGGCTCCGGTGGCACTACTTTAGGAAAAAGCCTGGGCAAAGTGTGCAAGAGTACACCACAGAGTTTAGAAAGGTGGTCATAATGCAGGGTATCTCCCTAAAGAACCCAGTTGTACTCCTCAAGTATTTGGGGAGTCTACATTGCCATTTGTGGGAGCAAGTGATTCTATTCAAGCCTAAATCAGTGGACGAGGCTTGTGTACAGGCACAATACTTGGAGAACATAGGCTTGAAGAGAGCGGAATCAAGAGCGCAGTCAAGTGGATCAAAGCAGAAGGAGCAACAAGACGCTTCTAAGGAGGGGAAGAATAAGCAAAAAGGGGGAAAAGATAAAAAGAGGACAACCACAACACACCGGTACAAAGTTCCCAACAACCATTGTAACCACTTGACTGCTATATAGAGGAGAAGCTCTAGAAGTCGCATCCAAAGCTAAATTCGAAGAACAAAAAGAAAGATAATAAGAAGAAGAATTTCATGGTCATTGATTCAAGCAACCAAGTTGAAAGCAACTCGGACGTGGATGAGAAGATTGTTTGTATGTCATAGTGCAGAAGGAGGTGAATCTGAGTAGCCTTCAACAACAGGAAGAGAAAGAAATGACCAAACTCTTCCATACAAAGGTACAGGTCAAGAAGACCAAGATTGATGCTTTGTTTGACTTAGGATCGCAGGCGAATCTCATTGCAACAGATCTGGTCAAGGAATTGGGATTTGAAGTTCGTGATCATCTAAGCCCATATCCATTGGGATGGGTAAATAAGGATGTAGAGCTGAAGGTAACAAAACTGTGCAAAATTAGATTTTCTATTAGTGCTGATTTTATTGATGAAGTAGAACTAGATGTGGTTTCCATTGATGTGCGTGGAGTTGTGTTTTGGAGTCCCTACATGTACATGCGAGATGTAATATTCATGCGGAGAGCTAACCAGTATCGGCTCGTCAAAGATGGAAAATATTTCACCATCAATGCGCACAAAGGCAAGTCGAAAATTTCGCTGGCAAGTGCCAACCAAGCCAAGAAATTTATTAGTTCTAGCAAAAAGTATGTTTTGTCGTTTTTAAGAGAAAGTCAGTGTGTAGAAGAGTCAGTAAGAATCAAAAACAACAACTGGAAGACTTACTACAAGCATATAAGGATGTGTTCCAAGAGCCTAAAAGGTTACTACCTAAGAGGGAAGTATTTATATGTAAATTTTGATCTCATTTCAATTTTGATTTACTGATTTAATTATAAAATTTAGAGTATAGATGTTCGATCTCTAGTTAATTTGTAAAATCAGAGCTTCACAAAAGAGTTCTAATCTTGTTGATGAGTTAAGTCAATTTGGGCATTAGAGATCTAATTGGCATTGTGATAAGAATATCTTGAGTAATTGTGATTGGAATCTTGAATCATTGGCTAATTGATAAGTGGATAATTTTCTCTAAGTTCTTGTTATCAATTGGTGTCGAACATTGGCACTTGTATCATTAAGCAATTATTCTTGTTTAAGATTGTCTTTCAATATATTGTTAAGTACTCTTGCCATAAATTAATCAACACTAAGTACTTAAATCATATAAACAATCTTAAACTAAGAAACTCACTCATAATCTTGCATTTCATTCTAAGTGTAGTTGCATTAATAATTTACCTCCAAGCATAAGTTTGGTTGATAGACTCTTAGGACAACCCTCTCTCATTTAACTTGAGGGATTCAACCCTTAGTGGTTAACACAGTGACCTTGCAGTCATCAGAGCCACAGTCTCTGCAGTGCCGGAGGCATTGGGTGGTTGGACCACAGGGGCAGGTATGTTAATCAAGCCTTTTCTTGCTTTCCGTCAACTTCCATCTCACAACGTACTTTGAAGACTGTTTCTCAAAACAGTTAAGGGAAAGGTTCCATTTAAACTAGGGATATAATTTAAAATTAACCAAGATCCTTGCATCACACTTAAGTCTTAGCAGTTGCATCTCATATAGGTTAGTCAATCATATAAGCAATGGTTGTCCATCCGGTTACTTGGCCATAATTTATAATAAGCAAGATCTTTTGACTCCATAAGGCACTGGTCTCAATTTTAAATCTAATCGAATCCTTAATCTTGCTAAATTTTCACCAAGTAGCTAGGCCACTCAACTGTGTCTCCTAGGCAAGTTGATTCCCAACTTGCTTTTTCCATCATCTCATTTCCATAGGGACTACCCCCCATACCCTGCTGTTGGGAGACAGCTAGAACGGAGTGGGCGGGGATTAGAGTGACAACCCCCGCCTTGAGCCATTGTCGTGGTGCTTGTACAATCCGAGCGACAACATGACTATCTTCATTAACTTCTTTTAAATGTTGAAATCACATAAAATTATTATGTTTTCTTGTTGCAAAAGAATCTTTACTATTTTAGATAAAGGTATGGTTAACATTGCTTTGGCCAGTTCACTAGACACATCAATGTTTTCGACATGCTTACCTGGAGGCACTATCTTAGGAGATATACCTTAGAGGCTCCAACTATGAGATTGGAATTCACCCAGTAATGGGGTTTTTCGAACACCTATTTACTCATGCCATTGTTTTGTTGGTTTTTTCGTTTAATGCACCCATACTCTTGCCAACACTTGTTTAGAGTCTCCTTAGGAATGGGCTTTCTTCCAAATATCTTAGTTATCTTATTTGATTCCACGCTATTTTAATTAATCTAGTGGATGTCTTTATTTTATACTTGAAATTTCTTCACTTCTACCATACAGGTGAGCAAGTCATCATCAAGAAAATTTGAATCATTAGGCTTATTATGATGCTTTTGTGCCAAAGCCATACCCAACTCAAAATTTCTTTGATATTTTTGAACATGAACCTTCATCCTGAAAATTTTGGCAACATCTACATCATGGATAATCCTCTTTATTCACTATATTTGTAGGATTCATTCGTACATGGACCTCCGATTTGTTTGGATCTTTAATTTGTTTGAAAAGTTTTTTTCTGGGATGAAATTGTTTTTACTATATCCTTTTCATTTGAACCATTCTATTTTGCATCCTAGGTATAGAGGATTGAATATTTGGAAGTGATGTCTCCAATTCTCTCATTCCTTCTATTATTATTGTGATTGGATATGTGGTAGGGTCATTGGTATTCATAGCTTTTGCTTTTAGTTTTTTCCGTAGATGTGGTTTCCCTTGATGGACCTAGGTAGTTAGTCTTGTCAGATGATGTTAAATTCTTTTCAAATTTCACTTCTATCTCTTGAGACAATTTGTGATTTTGAGGTTTCTTCTCCCTTATTAAAAAAATCAAGATTTCCATTAGAGGAGTCTCAATAATAAATCACAATAGTTGATAATGTTGTTCAATATTAGTATGTAAACCTTGCACTATCTTATCAAATCTTTTGTTAAACTCCTCTATATTGCATTTTCATTCTTTTTTGTTAATTAGATATGTTCTATGCTTAGAGCAATTTATTTCAATTTTCACAGTTAGCTCAATATCTTTTCTAGATTAGCAATCACATCAACATTAAAGTAAACTGCAGATAGAACATAAACATAAATCGCAGAAGACAAGCCAAGACAAGAGGACACAAGATGTGGTGCTAGCTAGGGACAAACCCCAATGTGGGAAAACCCTTGATCAATTCTTCTTATATGTTGTTCAATAGCTCAGCAGCTAAGTCACAGGACACGTCCTCCAAGGTCCCGTGTCCCGTATTTTACGTGCTGGACAAGAAAACGGCCCTAAAATGTGTCGAAAACGTTTTTCATCGTGTCCTGTAAAATGTAAAACATATTCGTTGGTTTTCGTCGTGTCCTGCATTTGGAAAACGCGTATTCCGTTGATAGAAAACGTTGCCTGCATAAGCTGCAATTTTTTTTGAAAGAAACAAATAATTTTTGAGTGGGGCAACTTAATGATGAAGTCTAGGCCCTAGTATTGATATGCTATTCATGGTAATGTTAAATTCTTAAAGCTTAAACTTTTAACATTACCATGAAATGACTCAGGATGTTTGAGATTGGTTCCGGCCTCATTGGATTTCATATGGAGAAAGTAGAATTTTAGATTTCATTCAAAATGCAGCAGACTTATTAGTTTTTCAGGATTTCAGGATTGGGAGATTGTAATGTTTCCAGGTGACACCACTTGCCTGGGCTACCCCTACCACCAGTAGAGGACGTGGTCTACCTCCTATAGCTCCTACTTCTAGTTCTTCAGCTTCTAGAGCATAGCAAATTCCACTGCCAACTCCACCAGCACCAGCATCTACATCTAGAGGGAAAGGGAAAGTTGTGGCATTTTCTCGCAAGAGGGGCAGAGGAAATCAATAGGATTAGACTTCAGTTATTTTCTTCATTTTATTGTATATGACATTATGACATGATGAGATACATTATTGTATTTTTTGTTGATATTTTGAGGCTGAGTTGGGACTCAGGAGTCAGGACTTACTATTCAGGACATGATCCAATGTTATGTGTGATTTTAGCACTAGAAATGATATTAAACATCTTATATATTAGTTATTTTATCATATTTATGTGTCAATGTGTTTATTTTATGTTGTAGATGGTTTAGATATTAAAAAAATTGAAAAAAAATGAAAAAAATGAATATTTTTGTACCAAACAATTTTTTCCCGATTATTTCCGATTATTTCCCGATAATTACGATTTTTTCCGATTTTTTCCTCGCGCCGATATTATACTGATAACGATTAATGCAACATTGTTGTAAACACTGAACAATGATACATTTTGATTTTGATGACTTAATGGAAAATCTGCATTTTATGGTTTTAATATCTAAGTTCTAAATTTATAGTTAGTAGTAAGTACTTAGTAGTTTTTTATGTGCTTGTAAGTTGTACATGAACAATGAACATTGAATATTCAAGAATCAAGACCAAGCATATCACATTCTAATTTCTAAATAGTAAATTTTGATTCTATTTATTTTTTTAAAGTGAACTATGAACTTTGAGAAGTAATTATATTTTAATTTGATTAGATAAGCTGCAACCTGCAATTTAATATGGATAAAAAACTATATTTCGGTATATATATATATATATTTTATTAAATATATAAAATGTGTCCCCCGTGTCCTGTTTCCAGGGTGCTGCGTTTCGTATTGAATACTCGTATTTACGTGTCCTCCGTGTCTCGTGTCCTCGTGTCATGTGACTTAGTTCAACAGAGAGAGAGAGAGAGATAGTATGTTTACAACATAAGTCAACACTTTGACTTATCTAGATAAGAGCATAGATCATCTCTAAGAAGATGATACATGAGATCAGTTGAAGACATGTTGCTTCAACTGATTCTCCAAGGTGACTCCTTCACCTATCGTTGTGCTGCATTTCGTCATCATGCTGCACCTCAACGCGCAGCACCATGCTGCACCCATCATCACTACGCTGCATCTCATCACGCTTCATTAATCATGACTGTACCATCACTGTATTGCATTATGTGCCATTGCTGCACCATGTTGCCATACTGCCCCTCTGCGTCAGCGTTCTCGCTTGTTTCGGCAGTTCCTTGCAGTTTCGACAATTCTGACAATTCCGACAGTTTCCGACAGTTCCTGGCAGTTCCGGCAATTCCGGCAGTTCTCGACAGTTCCGACAATTCTGGCCGTTCCGGCTGTTCCCAGCAGTTCCGGCTGTTCCTAGTAGTTCCGGCAGTTCCGACAATTCTGGTTATTCTCGACAGTTCCGGCAATTCCGGTTATTCCCGGCATTTCCGGCTTCTGCCCTCTGCGTCAGCTTTCCTGGCTGTTCCTGCTGTTTCGGCTATTCTCGGCATTTCTAGCAGTTCCGGCAATTTTGACAATCCGACAATTCCTGCTATTCCCGGCAGTTCCGGCTGTTCTCGACAGTTCCGGCTTTTCTCGACAGTTCCGACAATTGTTGCTATTCCCGGCAGTTTCTATAGTTCCCGACAGTTCCGGCAATTCTGGCAGTTCCGGCAGTTCCCTACATTTCTGGCCGTTCCTGGCAGTTCGGCTTTTCCCAGCAATTCTGGCAGTTCCTAGCAGTTTCGGCTTTTCTCGACAATTTCGACAGTTCCCGGTAGTTCCGACAGTTATGGCAATTGCGGCTGTTTCGGCTTCTGCCCTCTGGATTAGGGTAGCGTTATCCCTTAGGATCTCTCCTCCTACTAAAACCCAAAGACAAATAGAGAGGAAGAGATCCCAAGTGTGTTGAAATGACTTGAAGGCCACTTCTATTTATACTAAAACATTGAGCACAAGTGGGGTTTATTTGGTTGCTGACCGACCTTGACGAATTGTCCCATAACACAAATAAATTCATATCTCCATGAATACTTATCAGAATCGGATGGTCTTTAGATCAATCCTACATCTCTCGATGAGAGAGATCCAAGAAAAATATCAGCTTCCATTAATAAGATGACCCACATGGAATTTGGCCCTAGTTTCCAATTTTAACACTCCCTCTCAACTAGGGAGAACTCCATCCGCTGATTCATATGTTCGACTATACTATCTCTGCCATTAGTGCCCTGCACTGCTTTGCTTCGTTGAACCGTGAAGAAGAAGAATTGATCGAGAATGTCTCATACCATTCTCTACTGACCCGAAGTCAGTTTCCTCTGAAGAGAGTGTGTCACATCACTCTTACTGGCCTGAAGTCAGTTTTATTGATCCCATTTCAATATCACAAGAGAGTGTCTCAAACCACTCATACTGATCCCAGATCAGTTTCATTGATCCCAGATCAATGGAGGTCATCCTAGCATAGGGAGTACGATAGATACATCGATGCGTCGATCGATAGTACTACTATGGTCCCTAACCCCATTCCCATGCTCATTGATCAGATGAAAGGTACTTGCCATGAGTCCCAGACTGCATGTGTAGGATGCCTCGACAGGAGAACTAATCATCCTGTCCACAGGAGAACGAATAATTCTGCCTCACAGTCGCCACAGGAGAACTAATCATCTCGACCCACAGGAGAACTAATCATCCTGTTTCACAGTTGCCATGGGAGAACTAATCATCTCGGCCCATAGGAGAACTAATCATCCTGTTCCACAGTTGTCACGAGAGAACTAATCATCACGGCTTACAGGAGGACTAATCATCCCGGCCCACAGGAGAACTAATCATCCTGTTCCACAGTTGTCACGAGAGAACTAATCATCACGGCCCACAGGAGCACTAATCATCCCGGCCCACAGGAGAACTAATCATCTTGTCTGATAGTTGCCACGGGAGAATTAATCATTGCGGCCCACAGGAGAACTAATCATCCTGTTTCACAGTTGCCATGGGAGAACTAATCATCCTGTTTCACAATTGCCACGGGAGAACTAATCATCCTGGCCCATAGGAGAACTAATCATCTTGTTTCACAATTGCCACGGGAGAACTAATCATCCCGGCCCACAGGAGAACTAATCATCCTCTTTCGCAATCGCCACAGAAGAACTAATCATCCCGACCTACAGGAGAACTAATCATCCTGTTCCACAGTCGCCACGGGGTATCACAGGGGGAGGTTGAACCTATCATCCTATACATAGTGCACCACCAGGGGAGTGTGATTCGCCCTGTGGTTGTATGTTGCTCCAGTAAGTACCCCAAGCCCCCCAGAGCCCCCAGAGCTCAATGTATGCAACATGCAGGACCCTTATAAGAAGGTCTCTCAACGACTCCAAGTCGTTTGGGAAAGTCACAGATTTGACCTTTCCCCGAGGCTTTGACAAAATGTCTGCAACCTGTACATTAGTCTCAATGCGATGGAGCCTCCTCGCCATCGACTTACCATATCCCAGATAAGGTAGTATCTGATGTCTATCAGCTGGAGCAATCATCGAATATGGGATTCCTCAATAATCAAATCCCCCCTCTGGTTGTCACAAAGAATCACAGTGGTATTCATCATGTGTACAAACAACTCACTTAAGAGCTTCTGCAACCATGCAACTTCATACAAGATCATACTCGTAGCTATGTATTCGGTCTCAACTGTGCTTATAGCAACCGAGTTCTTCTTCTTGCTCATCCATGATATCGAAGCAGAACCCAAAGAGAACCAGTGCTGAGAAGTGCTCTAGTGATCCTCCACACTGCCTGCCCAGTCAGCATTCGAATAATCATGCAGCTTCATATTTCTGGCAATGTATCTCAATCCATGAGAGATTGTGCCCTGAAGATATCTCAGAAGATTCTTAGCACCAATCTAGTGAGGCTCAACCAAATATGAGCTCACCATGCTAACTGCAAAACATATGTCTGGACGGAAGTTCACCAAGAACATCAATGCAAATGAGTTTATGAAACTCAGAGGCATTTCCCAAATCTGGTCCGACATCATCACCATATAACTTCTGAAAGTTAAGATCCTCGAGGTAGTCACAAGCTTGCAGTTTATCATTCCACATCCGGAATCCAACTCCCTCTTACTTCTGCAAATGAGAGGGTCTACACTGTCAGAAATAGGTCGTCCTCATATGGTTCCGGTATGAGAGGTTTATCATCCACAACCTTCGGGTAATGTTTTGGATCAGTTTCACTCCTAGTGAATCCTAGCTTCATCACACAGCTATCAATCCTCTCATACTACGCCGGGGGTGTTTTGCTTCAAGCCATAGAGGGCTTTCTTCCACCTGTATACATGAGATTCCCGATCATGAATCTCAAACTCCTCTGGTTTTTCCAAACCTGTGGACCTGCTGCATGAGGGGAATGGTTCCCTTATAAGATTTTCCTTCGGTACATCTCAGACATGTACCTTCATGCTCTTCTTGAATTTAGGCATCCCTATCACCATATGACTCACATTGGGTAGGGCTCCATAGGTAGACCTCCGGTGTTATAGATGCGATATGTCAATTGACATGATCCCCAATGGACCATCCTACAACTTGATACAAATTGCCAACCCTGAACCCATGAGAAAAAGCATCTTTGAAAATTCTATTTTTTAACACGTACCTTTCCATCGATGAATGCCACCCTGAAACCTTTGACTTCCATTTCTGAGATGGACACCAGGTTCTTCTCGCGATTAGGTACATAAAAGAGATTCTTATAAATGAATAGAGTTACCCTCATTCAATTGAGGGGTAACATTCCCTACACCCTTTCCGGGATAGGTGGCATTGACTTCAAGTATAATCCCACTGTTGTTTCCGTCTCTACCAAATTTGAGAGAGCACCCTTCTGTCCGATGAGGTGCCTTGAAGCACTACAATCAACAAGCTAGATTCCCAAAGAATCTGAAGGAGAGGGCCAATACAAGATAACGCTTCTTTATCTTATCAGAAACAACATTTGATTCTTCATACTTGGGGTTCCTTGCTTTCTCTGAAGAGTCAGCCGTTTCCTTGATGACCTGCATTACCTGTCATTCCTTTGATCATTGAAGATGTCCTTGGAATGATTGTTATCTTCATCAAGAGATGTGTCTCTGCCATTCAGACACTCCTTCGCATAATGGCCGAACTTATTGCAACCAAGGCATCCGCCTTTCCTTCCACCCTTAGATCTAGACTTCCTAATGAAGTGATTTTTAGGTAGGCCATTAGAAACTTCCACTGTGCCATTCTAATAATATTCTCTAATTTGACTTCACCCTCGGTGAATTTGAAGAGGGATGAGGAATCCACTGATCCTTTTGTCCTTTCCGAACTGTCTTCGGTGATTGCTCTTTCACTCTTGCTTGGGCATTGTCTTCACCTTAGCTCTGATACCATGTTAATTTTAGGTATGTTCTATGCTTAGAGCAATTTATTTCAATTTTCATAGTTAGCTCGATATCTTTTCCAGATTAGCAATCACTTTAGCATTAAAGTAAACTGCAGATAGAACATAAACATAAATCGCAGAAGACAAGCCAAGACAAGAGGACACAAGATGTGGCGCTAGCAAGGGACAAACCCCAATGTGGGGAAACCCTTGATCAATTCTTCTTATATGTTCATCAATAGTTCAGCAGAGAGAGAGAGATAGTACGTTTACAATAGAGGTCAACACTTTGACTTATCTAGATAAGAGCATAGATCATCTCTAAGAAGATGATACATGAGATCAGTTGAAGGCATGTTGCTTCAACTGATTCTCCAAGGTGACTCCTTCACCTATTGTTGTGTTGCATTTCGTCATCATGCTGCACCTCACTGTGCTACACCATGCTGCACTAATCATCACTATGCTGCATCTCATCACGTTTCATTAATCATGACTATACCCGTCACTGTATTGCATTATGTGCCATTGTTGCACCATGTTGCCATACTGACCCTTTGCGTCAACTTTCTCACCTGTTCCGACAGTTCCGGCAATTCTAGCTGTTCTCGGCAGTTTCAACAGTTCTCGGCAGTTCCGGAAATTCCGGCTGTTCCGGCTGTTCCCGATAGTTCCGCCAATTCTGGCTATTCTCGGCAGTTCCGGCTTCTGCCCTCTACGTCAACTTTCCCGGCTGTTTCGTCAATTTCGGCTATCCGACTATTCCCGACAGTTCCAACAGTTCTCGACAGTTTTGGCAGTTCTGACAATTTCGGCAATTCCTGCTATTCCCGGTAGTTCCGACAGTTCCGACAGTTCAGGCTTTTCTCAGCAATTCCGGCAGTTCTGGCAATTCTTGCTATTCCCGGCAGTTCCGACAATTCCCACTGTTCCCGGTTGACTTTGACTCTCCTTGAAGGTCGAATTGTACTGCTGTTGATCGAGCTACTTGGAGGATGTTTTGGTATTCATTTGACTAGTGTTGACTTTCTGGTTAGGGCTGCAGTTGACTATTGTTGGCTGCTAATTTTGACATGGCTGTTTTGACTATGTATTGGGCAAGTGAATTTGATCTATGTACTTCCTCTCTCTCTACTGAACTATTGAATAATAATAATAAGATTTGATCAAAGGGCTTTCCCCACATTGGAGTTTTTCCCTGGCATCTGCCAAATCTTGTGTCCTCTTGTCTTGGCTTGTCTTCTGCACATGTTTTTATGTTCTATCTACATTTACTGTCAATCTGATTAAGTTAATGTGATTGCTATTGGATATAATTGGAAATTGTCATTGGACTGATAAAGAAGCATTGAAGTAAATTGTGCTAAAGCATAGAACATACCATCGTTATCTAAAATTAACATAGGTGCCCATGGAGAGGCATTTTGTTGAATATTTAAGTTTTATATAGTATTATGGTCATATTTGATTTATGAGAGTGACATATCCAAATTGAGATCCGAAAATGTTGGGCAATCGCAATTAAGAGACAGATGCAACTAAAAGTGCTCTGAGACAACAATATGACAACCAACTACAAAGAATGATAGGACTTATTGTGACAACTATATTATGTAGTGACATTGACAGTGGTAGCAGGTTGCATGATAGAGTGATGTGGTAGAGTTTATTGATGGTTAGCATATTGTTGCCATTGTAGAGAGATTGATCATTGACTTGCATACTCCTATTTGAAATTGTACCAGTCACCAGTTGATGTAACTTGAGCAAAAGTAAACTGAGTTTTGTGAAGCTAGAGTTTGATAGGCAGATTGAGCAGAGGCAGAGTTGTGTATGACATTGGATATTGATAACTAGGGTTTGATGTGCAGATTGGGCAAAGACAAAATTGTTTATCACAGTTGATATTGACAGCTAGGGTTTGATGTATAGATTGATTTGATTGACAAAGATTGTTTTAAAGATTCTTGTTTTGCAGTTTTGTATTGATATTGAGCATAGATAGATCCAATTTGAAAATTGTGAAACATGGTCCGCCAACTGATTAGTGTGACAAGGTGGTGCAAGGCAGGGGAGTGAAGTCTCTTTCAGGTTGGAGCTTGAGAACACTTCAGGACAGTAGGGTGGTGCTTGGGCAGGTTTGAGCTTGCATAGGGCGTTGGAGCGTCTGTCCAGTTGCAGTTCGTAATCAGGTTGTTGGAGCATGATGCATCCTTTAGGTTGGAGCCTGTAAACTAGGGCATTGGAGCGTTCTCCAAGTTACTATTTGTAAACATGGTGTTGGAGTGTCCTACAAGTTGGAGCCTGTAAACCAGGTGGTTGGAACCTCCCTTAGTTGGAGATGAAAATATTGATGTACATTTTATTGAAAGACAAATATTAAGAATCGTTTGGTGGTTTTTGTCACGAAGGGGTTTCCACATGAAAATCTCTATGTCTACTATCTTTATTATTGTGCGTTGTTGAATGGTGTTAATGAATGTTTACATTTATCTGATGCCAATAACAATTAATGCTTTGTGAAGTTAAAAATATACTAATTGATAAGAAATACTAATTCACCCCCCTCTCAGTATTTCCAACACTCCTAGACTTTTGAGTCTGGTTGAGTCAACTTTGGGCCGATTACTGCCCATAAACTTTCTTGGTAGACTCCCCACTTTGTTGACTTAGCCAAGACTTGCAAAACTTGCAAGACTAAGGAATCTTGGCCTCAGACAAAGGAGTTTGACTGAGGCTCAATCAACCAAAAGATAACAACCAAAGAGACCTACACATGCGAGTTGACCTGGAATGACTTGTTTTAGAGGGAGTTTTAGGAAAGGAAATGAAGCATTTGAGAGGGTAGAAGTCTTCATAAAGACATTTCTCCCCTCATTTGTTCTCATTCCATATATTGTCAAGAGTCATTTCTTCCTCATAAGAGTGTTGTTTGTTGTCACTGTGAGGGGGAGGAGACCATACTTACCACTTTCCATTGTTCCCTCTATCACATGTCCATTCTTTTGTTTGTGGTTAATGGTCATGGGAATTGGCATCTTATCATCCTCATCCTTAGGTTTGGGCTGAAAAACATTGCCCTATAGATTAACGTAGCCAAAATAACGATAAACGAAAAGGAATCTACAATGAGAGGAAAAGATAAAATGCATAAGATGGCTAGGAGGAAAATTAGCACGTGGAAGAAAGCCTAGCATGAACTCTACCACCCTCATTAGCATTCACCAGATTCCTAGAGCACTTGATGCTCCTTTCATAAAAAGGAACCCTTGTATTGTCCCAACCCTAATAAATGATAAACAACTTCGTCATTAAGGGGTAATAATGCTAAATCCCTCAAATGCAAGTTTGGGCTCTTGAGCTATACATCCATATCAAAGCATTACTATAAAGAAGGAAAAGGAGCACCAAAGGGGTGGAAAAACAAGGCTAAGAAAAGGGGTAACTCATGCCTCCATGATTGCTCCCTCCTTACATCTATACACTCAGGATGTTGGAGCAACATTAGTTGATCACTTGGCTATGGCACCTTGCCCTGGAGTCATGCCCACTCCATTACCACCATCTACACATGCACCTATGGATTGATGGGTTAACTTGGGAGTCGGGACCTATCACTCCCCCTTGGGGGTTGGAAACACCTAATAGGGCTATCCATCTAGCCATCCCTGACAGAAGAGAGAGGAACACTTATACGTGACCTTGTCTAGTTAGATATTTGAAGGTGATCTTTGTGTGAAGTATTGGTTGTGCCCCTAACATTGAGTATGGTCCACTATGATGCATGCATGTTTTTTGTTACCTAATGGTTGTTGTTTTACACTTGATCTTTAGGAGGTTTTTTTAGGTGGTTCGTATCACAACAATAGAGGTTTCTTGAGGTGATTACCCTATTTCCTTAGCTAAGCAGCAGAGGCCGTACTATCCAGTGTAAAGAGATATATTGACTTTGATGGTGCATCGTTGCCTACCCAGAGGGACCCCTAGATGCTGAAGCGTTGAGCCCGTGATGCTTAGTGTTGGATATATTGATGATGTGCCTAGTGGACTTGTTATCTCTCAAATTAGTAGGGTTGGAAAGATTCAATGAAGCCTGCAAAATGCTAAGCACTATTAGGAAGACACCCACTGTCACCTTAGTGTATTCCTCTCGCTTTAGGCTAACTCCTATGAAATGCCAAGGGTGGTATCCCTACACACACACACTCAACCAAAAATATAAGTAGACCGGTGCCTAAGTACACATATATGGAAGGGGAAGGAGTTAATTTAATAACAAAATCTAATCTGATAAGAGATGTAACTGCAAAACCATATTGCAGACCAGCAAAGAAAATACTCTATGGATCAATGAAATAAGCTTGGAAGGTACCACAAATTTAGTATTGAGACTTCTTACCACAATAGGAAATGATTTGAAACTTTTATTCCTTATTTATGTGGCTATAAGAAGGAGATAATATTTCTGTTCAAACTTGCAATTTTTGCAATTTTTTAAGATTGCATTAGGATGGCAAGCAGAAGGCCACTTCAGGGGTTTGAAACCAGCTCTTGGTGGAACTAAAACTCAAGGAACTTAGTTGGAAATATTAGTACTATGAAAATGTTTTTCAATGAGCACAAGAACACCAAATTTAGATGATTAGTTTAAAAGATATGCAGAATGCAAGTTAACTTGTCAGAAAATGGCCGTGAACCGTGAGGGCTGAAAATAGGCTAAGTCCAAACGAGTGATTAGAATTGCAAAATGACTTGGACAACCTATATATGATAAAAGCAATGAGTAATCAAAAGAAAATCGCTTTGGATCAATTGGATACAAGAAGATTATGTTTGAGTTTCATGTATCCCAAGGCAAGGGTTTGCCTCAAGTTGTCTTCAATTGCTGTAAGTAATTTTCAGTGCCTGTAATAAGCCTTGAAACACTTGGAAATGATGTTAAAACAATGATATAAAGCAAGACAATTGGGGTTGTACAACGTTAGGCCTTTTAAGGCTTCCAAAACTAAAAATTAATGGTGGTCTATTTAATGAAAATAATCAATTGATGCAAATTAAACCACTGCTAGTGAAGAAATTCACCATTGAATTATTTTTTGTATTTTCTTACATGAAATCTTTGGATATTTTTGGAATATATAATTTTTTTTAAGGGATTTTATATTGAATTCTAAATACAAATTTTTGAAGTTACAATATTTTTTGAAAAATATTTTGAAAAGGGTTTTGATTATAAATTGCTCCCTTAAACCATGATTCCTAGTAGTGTCTTGTCCATGATACTCACAATACCTTCCCAAGGTAAAGAAATCCACAAGGTAGGTAATTACTACCCACCAGGGGGAAGTCAGTAGTGCCACAGAGCTAGACATATCATGAATAAAACAAAACTGGGAGTAGCCATGGGCGTCCACACCAATGGGGATTTGAGAATAGATTTCACAAAATAAAACACACTTGCACGGGTTTACAAGGCTATAAGGCACATCCTTTGGGCTTATATGGTGTGGCCAAAAAGTTCTGGAGTACCCTTGATAAAAGAGGGGTAACAAGACCCAAGATGCCCCAAGGGTGGCCTTGACATTGTCTGATGGGTATCACTTGATCCAAAGCCTAGATGAGGATTGCCATCCTTGATATGGTGACAAGGGTGGGCTTGTACATCACTTTGGAGCCCCAATGCTTGAGATAATTGGTGTTGCATCACTCCTTTTTGTTGATTTTTCTAGTGCAATAGATACAAGCACAATATTTTTGAAAACTGATAATTACTTCTAATGATGTTGGCCTTTTGTTTATTTTTCCAGTATATCATTAAGCAATTATACTTCATAAATTCAACCATATAAAAGCAATAGGATAGTAGAGATCACAATGCACAAAGAGAGCACAAGATTTACCTTGGGAAAACTCACTTGGGGAAAAACCCACTTGGGGAAAAACCCAACAACTTTTCAATAGAGAAATTCTTCTTTTCAACAAGAGACGCACCTAGACTTCTAGTCAACAACTAGGTCAAATTGATCTTCAAAAAATCTGTGGTCAAACCTGGTCAACACCCTTCAAGTCAAGCCTCCAATCTAATCCAACAATTCGTCCTTCTGTTTTCCCATAGGCTGAATTTCGGCCTCCCAGAAGCTTCCCTAAAACCCAGGATTTCAGCCCTATGATTGCCTCGAATATTTCGACTTGCAATTGCAACTTGCCCATAAAAATGATGCGAACTGGAGGGAGAAGACTTTGACACGTGCGAGATAGATAGAGAGATAAGATAGATAAGATAAGATAATTTTATTAATGTCCAACAAATGACCATAAGAGGTCAATGAGACTGTTGGTTACAATGATTACATCATGCCAAGCTGGTGGACCAAACGGTTCCCTTTAACATTTCTTTTAAAAAGCAGAAAATACATCTACAATCTAAGTAAAGTAAATGTAAATGTAGAAGTTTGAAGCTCTCGGCCTCGAAACAAAGCACTGCGATGGAGTAGAGAAGAAGAAGAAGAAGAAGGAGAAGAAAGGGCAGGGGTCTCCTGTCCAGATCCTACTCCTAACATCTGAGGTCGAGAGAAGAAAACTGAGAGAAGCATGTCAAAGTCTGCTGTCCTGTGGGCATACTGGGTTGTCACTGCTGTCGCCTGGAGGTTCTAGGGCGCCTCCCAGGGGTGGATCCAATCCTGGAGCGCTGGTGTAGTCTGGTGGGTCGGCTCCCTCGAGATTGCACTGATCTGGTCTCAGTGTCTGTGGGTCAGTCAATGGTTCTTTTGGTGCCCCGCGCTGATGGTAGCACCCTAAAGAAGTCCGTGATCTTCTGTGTGGTGTCCGATCTGGTGGGGGGCTGAAGAAAACGGGCCCGAAATCTGAAGGCCTCCTGGAGATAAAGTGCAAGGCATCTCAGATCAACATATCTGAGGAAGCTGGTCAAAGTCTGAGAAGACCTGAAGAGACAATGGAAACGACCTCGAATCTCATAGTAAGCAGGGCATCCGAAGATGAAGTGTGTCTCTGTCTCTATCTCCTGTAAGTGACAGAGTTGGCAAATCCTGTCTGCCCTATCGATGTGGTGATTTGTCTCCACCCGGAGTCTGTGAGACCCAACTCTGAACTGCCCGAGGGGGATTCTAAGGGCATGCATCCAATGTTGGAACGTGTACTGGGGTCTGATGATGAGCCCATCCCTGATTTCCAGGCAATGCTCCGCGTAGAAGGCCATTTTTGGATGCAACCCATTGGGAGGATTGGTCCATGTAATCTGAATGTATCGTTTGTAAATATCCTCCTTAATGATTTTATTCAGCTCTTGTTGATTGGGGAGGAGGTGGCCTGGAGCATTCAGAGAGTACTAAAAAGGAGGGAGATGGTCAATTTGGATTCCTGAAGCCTCCAGAAGCTCTGTCACACCAGTGTACCAACATTTGGATCGGGCTGTCTGCATACGGGCGATGTTATTCGAGGAGCAATATGCTAAATATGGGTATCTGTCACGACCCTTCCTCGTGTTTGGCAGGCCTCGGAGCTTGTGCAGGAGCGACACTAACCTGAATATTACCTCTAGGCAGAAAGGTTGAGCCTCGAACTCTACTAGAATGATGTGCTGAGGAAATGTCCGCTTGCACCTAATGAAACGACGCAAAAGGAGGGTCTGGACCCGCTTCGCTGAGGCCCAATCTGACTCTAGGAGAGAGGGACCCCAAATCTCTGAGCTGTAAAGCACTGTGGGGCGAATCAAAGTGTCCATGATGCTCATTTTGGACGAGATGTCCTGGAAATGGTGTCAGAAACATTGCCTCTCCAGAAGGGCTAGGGAGCCATACCCTTTGTTGATCTGAGGCTGAAGGGCTGGCCGCAGGCTGAAGCGAGGCCCTGAGAACTGAACTCCCAAATATGTATAGGTGCTAACAATCTCGATCTCTTCTCCTTTAAATAGGAAGTGGAAGTCCGAGGTTTTCTTGACTCCATTGAAGACAATTACTTTGGTTTTACCCAAGTTCACAGTTAGATGCCTCTGATCACAAAACGCTGCGAGAGCATCGAGCTGTCTCTGAAGGCCTTCTTGGGAGGAGGCAATAAAGGCAATATCGTCTGCAAAGAGGAGGATGGAAATCAAGACCTGGTGAAGAAGACACCCATCTGTATCCTGGATATGTTCTCGGAGAGAGGACTCAAGTTCATCGATATGGATCCTGAATAAAGTAGGAGAAAGGGGGCATCCTTGCTTGACTCCAATGGTGCTTCGGATGAAATCCAACATTCCTTCGACTGTGCGGAGACGGCCAAGGATGGCCTCATAGAGGTGCATGATAGCTGTCAGGAGAGTCGAGGAAATGCCAACATCTCTTAGCGTCTGGAAAAGATCTTCCCTCGGGACTGAGTCAAAGGCCTTCTGGAAGTCTACAAAGCAACAATACACTTTAGAGGATCGATGCCTAGCCTCCTCGATCACCGCACGAAGAGTAAGGATGTGGTCGATCGTCTGGTGGTCTAGGCGGAATCCTGCTTGGCCCTGAGTTGTCTCTGCTCAAGGAAATGGGAGAGTGTCCTGTGGAGTGCTGTAGCATATAGCTTGGAGAATGTGTGCCCAACCATGATTGTCCTGTAGTTGTTGGGGTCGGAAGTAGGCCCTGACTTGTGGATCAGGTAGATAATGTGGTGTGACCAACCATTCGGAAATCCATCCTGAACCACTTGGTTGAAGAGGTCCACCAGATATCTTACTAGTGGGCAAAGTCCATGCTTGAAGAATTCTGCCTGGAAGCCTTCTTCGTTTGTTGCCTTGCTGCTATTCATTGTCCATATTGCCTCTCTGATATCTTTGTCGGAGAAAAGGTGGCAGGAGGTCGGGGGGGGGGGGGGGGGGAGAAGTAACCTGAATCAGAGGCTGCCCAGGAATGTCATATAGTTGGGAGGTGTGTGAGAACATTGAGGCAGGATCAAGGTCGACTGGGGTAGGTGAGCGCCGGGAAAGGATGGTCCCCTAGGAATCTTTAAGGGAGCGAAGGAGGAGAGTAGAAAGAACCTGTCTCCTATAGGCAATGAAAAGGCGCTTCTTGCAGCGAAGGAGGCGATGGTAGGCTGAACAAAGATCTGGGTATGTTGTTAAGGAGTTCCGGAATGCGTGTCAAAGGTCTTGATGCATAGACTTGCATTCCTGGTCGTACCATTTATTCATAGGGCAATTTCCCGGTTTGCGGGAGGTGGTGGCCGTACGGGTAGAATGGGGGAAGGATTGGAGCGCAGCTTCCCAGATTGCATATGAGAGGCACTAGTATTTGTCCTTGGTGGAGCCGAGAGAGGCAAACTGGGACTCCGATGGGAGTGTCTATCTGAGGATAGAGGAGAAGAGATCAGGGTCACCTTCCTCAAATCGGAAGGTGGTCCTGGGAGGGTTGCGGGGAAGAGTAGGGGCTGGATTTGGGAGGTTAAATTGCAGAGAGAGTGAGAGAAGTGCATGATCTACGAGAGGGATGGGGGTGATTGAGAAATTTTTGATGTAAGGGAGGAGATCTGGGTTTGCAATAGCGTAGTCAACCACACTTGCTCCGCCTCCAAATGGTCTGCAGGTAAAGAAGTGCGAGGATGGGAAGCATGGTAGGCCATTCAGAATTACCAACTCATGAGATTCTCCCAACTGTAGTAGATATCTCCCATAGGCTGTGGTGGGTCCCAAGTAATCCTCCTTCTTCATGCTCCTTGTCCTTCGCTTCGCTTTGATGCCCAAAAGATTCTTGCTTCAAAGAGATCGAATTTCTACCTTGTGGAGGAGGTCGAACTGTCTTTATATAGTGATCTTCTGGGTTGAATGTGTGTGTATTTTTCCTTGGCCAACTTGAATTGGAGGGAGACCGACTTCACTATTTTTGGAGCCAGAAATTCAATTTCAAAATTCAAAATTTTCTCTTTTAAAAGTCCACAAGGATGTGACTCAAAAATATATTTCTCTTTTGACTCTAGCATGAAGAACATGCTTTATATAAATACATCAAGACCCAAAATATATATTATGAAGACCGACCATAGTTACAAAATTCAACAATTTTCCTCTTTTGAGGGTGACGTAGGGCACTTTGGGCACAATGTGTTGGCACGAAGAGACTTTTGATGGCTTGCACATGATCCTTGAGGTACTTCTTCAAGTGTGGAGCACTCATTATCCCTTATCACACATTTTGAGGGCTTATTGAGCTCACTTGGAGGGTGTCGTCATACTTTTGGAGCATTTATTCCCACACGTGTGGGATTTTATGGCAAATTTATCTTGTTTTTGAGCTATGAGGTTGGTTTGTAAATTGTTTCTTGTGGAACACTCAAAGTGAGCTTCTCTTTAGGGTTTCTTAGTCATTTTAGTTGTAAAGTGTGGGAGAAGGTTCATATAAATAGAGCCTTCCCTCGCTTATCTTCTCATTATCACACACATGTAATTTGGCATCTCTAGCATAGGTTTAAAAATCGGAACCGGTGACTGGACCGGTCCACCTAATAAACTGGGTTTCAAACCGGAACCTGTCAAACTGGGATTGGTCATGTCTAAATGAACCGGTCTTTAAAAAATACATTAAATAATTATTTTTAATGAAAAAACTATTTTTAAGATTTAAAACCATGATTCCAAACCAATAGACACAAAATATGCAAAGCTGCTCATATATATACCATGTAAAGGTGAATATAAAATGACACCAAGTGCAATACATATCAACAACAAAATATATAATCAATGAGGCTCTAAATGGCCTCTAGAGTGCAAAAACAAAGCCTACGAACTATGGGGCCACTGGCCTACCACAAGTTTATATAGATAATAGCGATCAACATTATCACTTGAAACTTCTCGTGAGTCATCATGATCAAACTTAGTTGGTTGAGTCTCGACTCCCAAACTTTGCAACTGCTTGAGTCAGAAACTTCTCTTTGGTTCAGTGACTTGAGTCTCAAACTTCTTAAGGTATTCTGCCCTAATATGCCCTATTACTTCATTTGGTGCTCCACATGGCTTTACATGGCCTCCTATCCTAGCCAAGTGTTTCTTGAACTTGTTAATAACTTAATACCCCCTCCAATAGATTTTTGGCAATATTTGCAGATCATTTTTCCATGAATCATATCACAATGAGCCCATGCAGTATCTTTGGCTTTTGGAGGCATGATGACTACTACTTAGCTCAAACTCTCTGCTGTTCCACTACTCCAACAAAAACTCAACACTCTCCAAGCTCCCAATCAGACTCTCAAAAAATCCAAATGAGATGTGTGAGGCCAATGAGGGGGGTGAGCTCCTTTTAAAGGGTTGGAGAGGGTGTTTTTGGAGGGAAACAACCCTTATTTTCCCTCCAAAACACCATGGAACCTTACTAAACTGCACTGTGTGGGTCCTCTGCAGCCTCGGTAGTGAATCGACCGGTTGGCACCGATTTATGTGATTTTTTCGCCAAGAGGTGGGTCAAACCCGGTTTTTCTGCCGGTTTGACCTGGTAGGCTAATGAACCGGCCAGTTTGACTGGTTACCAGTTCAAACCGATCGGATTTTAAAACACTGATCTCTAGATGAGAATGTGAACTTACTTCTTTTCGCACTTGGGCATGACGTGCTCTTCTATGGATGCAACTTGGTATTGGATGTGACTTTTGCTTGGAGATTATTCTTGAATTGAAAGAAATGCTATTGTGGAAGATTTGTAAGTTTTATTGCTGATTATTGATATTTTGCATGCTTTCATGTTTAAAGTAGGGTTTATCTTGTTCCATGTCTAAATGCTTATCATTGATGAAACTTTGCTTCATAATTGCATGTAAAATTGTCTTCTTCATAGCCTATAAGGAAACTGCTTGTGTGCAGACCTTATAATTATTCCCCCCCTCACAAGAATAATAACTAGGGTTTTTGGATGTGGATGCCCTAGAGCATCTCCCCTTACTCCATCATAGTCCTTGGTATTTTTGCTCCATTAAGACTCTATTTTCCCTTGTAGGTTAAGGCACTAGTCTAGAAGTGTGTAGGTCACCCCAAAATTTAATAAAATTTTCTTGAACTTCCTCTCTCCCAGATGGTTAGGGCAACTGCTAGGGTTTTAGGTGCAAATATGTGTGTAAAGTGTTGTTTTATTGCTTGAAAATGGTTCTAAGTTGTAGGCCAATCTATTTAAACCTTCTAAAAACAAAATCTAACATTGTAGGTTGTCTTGCATGCCTTAGAAGGGCTGATGTTATCTTAATTTATTGCTGTTTATGCACATCTAACCGCCCTAAATCTTGTTTCCTTGAGTCAACCCTAGTCTCTATTGGAAACCCATGTTCCTCTCTTGTTGAATATCATTTTTAGGGTTTTTCTTAGGCTGCTATATGTCATTGCATGCCCTAAAATTGAATATCATTCAAACCCTAAATTATAACAGCTTTGTTATTGGTCTAATTTCAGATTGCTTGAGACCTAACTTTGAATATCTTGGTCATCTTTGGCCTTGCAAAGCCTTGTTTTCATCCTTCGACCTCCAAAAGTAAGTCACCTTGAGCCCTAAGATTAGAATACCTTATTGGTGGTATAGGGAAGCCTCCCGTGTGGTTGAAATCCCACTAAACAATCGGAGGAAGGTTGATGAGGTGACAATGGAAACCCTTCCTCATTGTTGTCATAAGATCTAGTCCCTCACCTAGTGAGCCCTTTCACTGGACTTGCTAGATTTTGTGGCAATAGTTCCATAGTAGAGCAGATTGGCCAAGACTGGATATAGAGAGAGAGTAGAACAAGGGGGCTTATGTTCTATAGCAACCCATTGGCCCCAGGTCTCAGACAACTCCATATAGAGTGCCTTCTCCTTTGTATTTGTATCATATCCATTCCATACAAAAGAGAGTGGAGCAACCTCAACTTCGAGCCGAGTTTCTCCCAAAAGGGTTTCCCAGTTCATATCTTTGTGTTTTATGGTGTTTGGTGTGTGTTTATATTTCATTGTTCTCTATTTTCTGCATTTTGTTGAATGCATAAGTAAAACAACAATAATTAGTAAATTTAGAAATTTAAGGAAACATTAACCCTCGTAGTATACATTTCAGATTTTAGTCTATTTTTATCAGATCTATTGTGATGAACTGTCTAGTGGATTGTCAATGGCAGTTTACAAATCAACACATAGGGGAAAACTTGGAGCATAGTTTTATGCTTGGTGGATATGACTGACCTATTATAGGGCCTTTGGAGGCTAGACAAGGCATCATCGAGCCCATCTTTGTTATCACACCATGGGAATATTTATACCTTGAAGGCCCACTTGCTCACTTTGGAGGAATCTTAAGATGCTGGTTGAAGATTGAGGAGCATTGAAGGGCCTTTTGGCATTGGATGCTGCAAGTAGAAGCCCCTTTTTGATGTAGATGCCCCTTATTTTGGGGTTTTTGAAGTTGATTTTGTACATGTGACATGAAAAACCCCATCTTTGTATATTTTAAGTTTTGCCCATCCATTGGCTAGCTTTGGGGCTTTTAGCCCAAGAGATTAATATTTTAATGTATGTTATGAATATAATATATATAAATGAATAATGTAAATAATAGTAATAATCATAATAATGATTACTATACTGAAGAGGCATGTCTTAAAGGACATGACCGTTCATGAAGGGGCACCTGCTTAGGTATATAAGTGAGCCCTCATTTGTAATCATATCTCATATCTCTTACACATTCAACCATCTTATATAAATATTACTTGTTTTATAATGAATATTTACATTTTGCAGATATTTTGAATATTTCTGCTACGTATACAAACCCTATTCGTTAGATTGGTGTTAGAGTTGTGTTCTCTAATCCTGACGTTTGGCCATCAATTCTTCGTCAAGTTCATCGCTGTTCGATTGAGGCTTTTAGCCAAACAAAGTTTTTGGAGGTTCTCCATTTCGCTGTTAGGCCTTTGGCCATTTAGAAAAAGAAGAAGAGATTTTTTATAAAAAAATAAAGATATATATAAAGATATATATATATATATATATATATATATATATATATATATATATATATATATATAAAATAAAAAATAAAAAAGTTTTATATTATATATATGTATATAAAGGAAAAGTTACCTGAGTTAGCTGCAACCCTGCGGTTCTATCGATGCCATTTCCGACCAAACCACTGGTCTTCTGTAGCTGTCAGATTATTTGTGCCATTGTCAGTGGCAGCTGCCACTGAGTTCGGAGTTCGATCCACTAATTTTGTACCTTGCTACATCATTACCCATTTTTTGCCATGCATTTAATTAAAACAATAACAATTATTGCTGATATTTTTGGTACTGTTGCATCGTCTTATCCATACAATCGCGTCCATATTCATAAGTCATACCTTTTCACTTTAATTTTTGAAAAGTATTATTAAGGGTTAACAAGATTATTGGAAAAGATATCCATATATAGAAAATGAGATTTATATATATATATATATATAGAAGAAGAAGAAAGTGAGATATATATATATATATATATATATAAGGAGAAAGTGAGATTTTATATATATATTATAAAAATAAAAAAATAAAATAAAATAATTTATTTAAGAAAAATTAAAATATTAAAATAAATGCGAGAGAGAGAGCACAACTCCAAATTACATATCAAAAAGTACCAAGTTTAAGTAAAACTATTACAAGGTATATTTTAAAGAAAAATAATAATTACAAAGGATTTTTTAAGTCACAAAAAAGGGGCAATTTCAAGATATATAAAGAAAAAGTATTTGAGGCTACTTTTTTCTTGTAAGTCAATATTCTATTAATGTTGGAAAAAAGGAGTACATGGAGTCCATCCCAAAACAGGTGGTCTCACCTCGACTGGGTTTGTTGACCAAAAAGTTCACCAGATGACAAAAATACAAAAAAGTAGCTAAGGACATCGTCCATAAACGGTTGGGCCAGAGGCACCAAAACACAGCTAAAACGTAAAAAACACCAGAAATCATACTAGTCGTCTGACGTAATGGATGTAGGGTTGTCTGGGGTCGTTCCAGGAGGCGGAGGAGGGCGGAAGTCACACTGAACGTGTCCTTCGTAGTGCGCCATCCATGTCTCCAACTTTTCTACTTTCTTCGTGAGTTGGTTTTTCCCCCGCCAGACCACAACCAGTCTTTCCCGAAGTTGACTTTGAAAGTAATGCAGTCGCTCCAGAGAGGCCATCTGCATTGCATGCTCCTCGCGCCAAACTCGTTCTACAACATCCACCCTGTCCATCAAACTGGCAATGAGAGCGTGACAGTTCTCTAGGTAGCAGTGCTAGAGACCCTGCCCCTCCTGAGCCTCAGGTGTTGTCAGCCTACGCTTTACAAAGCTGCCACGGGTGTCGTCACCCTTGCGAGTCTGCCCACGACCGTGCAACCCTTCACCTCTGCTCGCCCCTCGCTTGCCACCTCCGCGACCTCCTCTCACACCTACATTGCCTTTCCGCGCACGCCCAGTCGTTTTGCCACCCTAACGGGGCGTCACTGTTACTAGAGCTTGGTCTTTCACGCCTTCAGAAGCAAGGGCAACAAGGGAGGAATAGCAGCCCCTTCGCGCTGACGGTTTCATAGCTTCCCATGGCGGAGGCACGCCTTGAACAAGGCACCAAACATCGGACTTTTTGTTGATTTGGGGTAGCATCGGATGTGCTCTAGCCACGAAATTTGGTGGAGAGGTTGGGGAACATGAGATCTCCAATACCCAGAATGGGTTTGGGCAGATTCTAAGCAGATCAGGAGATATTAAAATAATTAATATTTTTAATGGAGTCCCTAAGTCTAAACTTAGGGAAAATAAAATATTAATGTGTATTAATATGAATCTGTGTTAGAATGGTCCAAAAGACATGGATCAAGCCAGATCTAATCTTAGCCGTTGATTAGGGACTTAATCTCGGTCGTTGAGATGTCAATAGGAAAAGTATAAGAGGAGGCTTGAGGGTCACTTGGAGAATACACCAGAGTGATCAGTCATTCTATTCTCTAGAGCAGGGTTTGCTAAGAGAGATAGAATCAGTGATCGGGAGAGCAGCTGAGGGGCATTGAGTACAGAGAGGCAGAGATAGTGTTGGGAGAGCAGTAGAGCAGCTAGAGAGAGAGACGCAGGAGCAGCTAGTGCTAACGCGGGGCTACGCAAAGGGAACTAAGTGCTGTGGAGAGCACTAGAGGGGCCAGCGTAGCTGACGTAGAGGCTTAGAGAGCTGATGCAGTGCCTCCTGGGGTTGATGCAGGGCCAACGCTGGGCTAGGAGAGGCTGACGCAGTCCAGATTGGGCAGACGCTGGGGTTTCAGGGGCAGATTGGTGCTGAGTAGTTGCTGGAAGGATTATCCAGGGTTTCAGCCAATAGATTTGTCTGAAACGCAGAGGTATTACTGCTAAGGAAATTCTCTGTTGGGTAGGTCAGTTTCGACACCCAGATTATACTCTGATATTGCTTAATAAGAAAACCCTCAGATAGCTGCACCGATTTTCCCGCATTGGGTTTTTCCAAGGAAATTAGTCCAAAATAATGGTGTCATATGGTGTGTTTGTTCTTGTTTCTTTTAGTTGCTGATCTGTAATATGTTGAGCATGCACTAGTGTTTATTTTCAGTGTTTACATTGTAAATAACTTGTTAAGGAAAATAACAAGTAGGTAGGAATAAATCAGATAAAGTGCATGGAGGGTTTCTAATTAAGTAAACTTAGAAAGTTCAACATGGTATCAGAGAGTGATTGCATATCACAGGAGGACTAAAAGGCATCAGTCGAGCGAAGCAATAACAGTAGAAAACAACTATCCCGAGGTGATAGAAGCTATTTCTATCAGCGCAGAAGCCAAGGAGTGTGATGTAGAGCCAGCCAGGGCCACGCAGGGGAAGCCGGGAGTTGCGCAGAGCCTCAGAGAGGCCAACATTGCTGATGTAGAGGGCCAGAGGGCTGACGAAGACCCATCTAGGGTGACGCAGAGCCTACGAGAGGTAGAGAGTGGTTGATGCAGTTCACAGAGAGGCAGTTGCTGGGGTCTAGAAGGCTGCAGGAATATCGCAGAGTGGGGCTGGTGAGGTAATGTAGTCAGAATAGTACCTGACAGAGCAGGGCCAGAGGAGTTGTTACTGAGGGTTACTAGTCGAGGAACCCGGATCAGCAGTGCAGTTGCACAAGATGATTAGAGTAGGGGGCATCTCGACAAGCGACAAAAGGATTTCCAGGAGGGAAATCAGGACTCAGAGGGATTCCAAAAGAGAACTTCTAGACGGGAAGTAGAGTCTCAGAGGAGTTGAACAAAGAACTTCCAAGAGGGAAGTAGAGGAGTGTCATGGCACTACACGGAGTAAGAGACCAGGATAGACTGGACGAAGCATCGAACTTCGCGGTCTGGAAGGATAGAATCTTATCAGTGCTTGACATGAATCGTGTCAAGAACTTTTCGTTAAAGGTAATAGCTGTCCCAGTCGACCCCAATGATAATGAAAGGTATGAAGAGGCGATGGTGAGGGCCAAGTGCATTATCTTTGACGGGGTCAAGGATCATGTGGTACCACATATAGCCGAGAAGGAAACGACATTTGAGATGTGGGAGGCTCTCAAGAAGCTGTACTAGCATACTTCTGTGCAGAGAAGAATGTTGCTCGAGAACCAGATGAGGTCGTATTAGATGAAGAAGGGTCAATTGATTGACACCTTCCTTGGAGGACCGAATGAGATCCGAGACCAGTTGACTGCTATAGGAGCGACACCGGATCAAGAGCTTATGGTGAGGACTACCCTGAATGCTGTCTCAGAAGATTGGGAAGTATTTGTCCAGAGTATCCTAGGCAGAGGGAATCTCCCACCTTGGGACAAGATGTGGGCAGCTCTTCGCCAGGAAGAGATTAGATGGCAGTAGAAGACAGGTAGCAGCAGCAAAGGGATCAAGGTCAAGCAGGAGGAGGAGGATGTGGCCCTAGCATATGAGGGAAAGAAGGAAAAGTGGAAGAAGAAAGATCTCTCCAAGATCAAGTGCTTCCACTGTGGGGAGCTGGGTCATTATGCGATCCAGTGTCCAAGGAAGACGAGTAAGGGAGAGTCTTCCGAGACTAAGGCAGCGCCAACACGGGTAGAGAAGGAAGTTTTGATAGACGATGACTGTGCCATGAGTGCACACGCACCACTTGAGCGGAAATGGGGAGACATCGAGCTGTAGTCAGGAGGACTACAGGCGATGAGGGGCAGGATCCTCGAGGTACCCAGCCTCTTGGATTAGACCTTGCTACGGGAGCCCCGACGAGGAGTAGCAGGACTGGCTGGGTGGGTAGAGACGGATGTGGATGGAGCGGCAGAGAGAGCTACAGTGCAGGAGTCCAGAGACAATGCGAGGCTAGCAGGCTGCAGCAGTGCGAGAGGCACAAGAGTGTTGCACCAGTGTAGGATGACACAGAGAGGTGTGCAAAGGTGCGAGATGCAGGGAGTTATTGCAGCAACGCAGAGGTTAGAGAGGGAGCACTTGTCAGCGACAGAGGGAGTTTTAGCATCTGTGGGTGTCGCTAGCCCAACATGGAGGTCAGATGGAGGATCAGTTACTTACTTCTCAGTAATTGAGTTGCAGTGTAGCAGTAGGCAGCACGATGCAACATGATGAGAGGAGGTGCAGTGCGGATGCAGTGCTGGGAGAAAGGACCAGCAGCAGCACAGATGCAGAGGGAGTTGTCGTACAGATGCGGAAGTGGCAGTGGCAGAACCATGGGCAACAGTACAAGATGCAACAGTGCAGAGGATGTTGGGAAGGAGGCCTAGCATCAGCACATGTACCGATGCCAGATGATCAGAGTAATACTCAGTGAGGAGTATTGCTAGAGCACAATCCTCACTAAGAGGGAGTGTTGATTTGGGATAGCATCGGATGTGCTCTAGCCATGAAATTTGGTGGAGAGGTTGGGGCACATGAGATCTCCAATACCCATAAAGGGTTTGGGCAGTTTCTAAACAGATCAGGAGATATTAAAATAATTAATATTTTTAATGGAGTCCCTAAGTCTAAGTCTAAACTTAGGGAAAATAAAATATTAATGTGTATTAATATGAATCTGTGTTAGAATGGTCCAAAAGACATGGATCAAGCCAGATCTAATCTTAGTCGTTGATTAGGGACTTAATCTCGGCTGTTGAGATGTCAACAGGAAAAGTATAAGAGGAGGCTTGAGGGTCACTTGGAGAATACACTAGAGTGATAAGTCATTCTATTCTCTAGAGTGGGGTTTGCTAAGAGAGATAGAATCAGTGATTGGGAGAGCAGCTGAGAGGCATTGAGTACAGAGAGACAGAGAGGGAGAGATAGTGTCGGGATAGCAGCAAAGCAGCCAAAAAGAGAGACGCAGGAGCAGCCAGTGCTCACGCAGGGCCACATAGAGGTAGCTAAGTGCTGCACAGAGCACCAAAGGGGCCAGCGTAGCTGACGCAGAGGTTTAGAGAGCTGTTGCAGGGCCTCTTGGGGCAGGCGCAGGCCAAGATAGGCTGACGCAGGGCCAGCGCTGGGCTAGGAGAGGCTGACACAGTCTAGATTGGGCAGACGCTGGGGTTTCAGGGGCAGATTGGTGCTAAGTAGCTACCAGAAGGATTATCCGGTGTTTCAGCCAATAGATTTGTTTGAAACGGAGAGGTATTAATGCTAAGGAAATTCTCTGTTGGGTAGGCTAGTTTCGACACCCAGATTGTACTCTGATACTGTTTAATAAGAAAACTCTTAGATAACTGCACCGGTTTTCCCGCATTGGGTTTTTTCGGGGACATTAGTCCAAAAATAATGGTGTCATATGGTGTGTTTGTTCTTGTTCCTTTTAGTTGCTGATCTATAATATGTCCAGCATGCACTAGTGTTTACTTTCAATATTTACATTGTAAATAACTTGTTAGGGAAAATAACAAGTAGGTAGGAATAAATGAAATAAAGTGCATGGAAGGTTTCTAAGTAAGTAAACTTAGAAACTTCAACACTTTCCACCCGAAATAACACTCTCCACAGACAGAAGACCCGAGCAACACCACTTAGAATAACATGAATTCACCAAGATGGCTCCTTCTACCCACGAAGGACCACCTCCACCAAATAATCCTGACGCCTTCACCTTCCAAAATACCACCAATGATGGAGCGCCACCAAGGGATAGGGGAGCTGTTCCCGTCCCGAGACGAGCACAAAATACGCCACAACCTACCAAAATCGACAGCCAAAAACCATAGGCAAACCCATCAGGCCCTGTCGCACCAGAAATTGTTGAAGAAAATGTAACTAGGTTCGATATTTACAAATGTAATTTTGATCTTTGTACTTGTCAAGAAAAAGAAAACATAATTTTTTTAAATTATGAGAATGAGTTTCTTGCTCATTCCTTAAATCTAGGAAAGTCAAAGAGTCAAAGACATGTGTAAAGAGCTCTTCTCGAGCATATATGTAAATGAGTCTACCTAGTGACTAGTTTAGCCTTCCAAGACCAAGCACAATCCTCCAAGATGAGCACAAAAGAAGTCTGCAAGCAAAGTGAGGCAAAAGACAGTCATGTTGGCCTAAAAGAATTAAATCCACTCATGTCGGCTCAAAGAAATAGACGCAACACTTCATGGATACACGTCGGCTTAATACAAGGGACTAACCACTATATATACCCAGTTGGGGTCAGCGTAAAAGCACAGGACTTCAGATCACAGAACTTCGGATAACTGAAACTTGGATTCCTCTGAAATCTCGTGGACACAGAATGTGGATTCTCTGAGATTTTTGCATACATTTCTGTAACTTCCGGATGGGCACAGTGAGATATATTTTCGGACATCTCTGAAACTACGCAAGAAACCACAGTGTAACCTTCTCTGTGGTAACACTCTTGACAGTCACAGATTAAGCATCGTTGTGATAAGGATATCTCTGTCTCAGCATACTTCCAGACATAGTCATGATCTCGGTGGTGAATTAATGATACAAATCTCAATACAACGCAGTCACAGTCTTGGCAACTGTGTAACGATGATCTCCAAACAATACACTCTCGGCAGACGCAGTCACAATATCGAATAATGAGGATCTTGATGATTACATAATGACACTCTGCCTCTGTATACATATCTCGGCATACACTTTGAAATGATCTCAGTATAGTAGTGATCATGATCTCGATCATAATCTTGGTAAAGACAAGGTGCAACTCTCGTATGTATACATATACATAACAGTATGAAGACCTCGATGACATGAAGATGATCTCAATAAGAAGCAACAATGATCTAAGTGAAAGGGAAGCTATGGTGCAGAAGTAATAATCTCATTGCTATAATGAATATCTCAGTGAAGGTACAACAATGATGACCACGATGAAACAACAGTGATGATGATGATCTCAACAGTAATAAAGAAGAGGATCGGTGTCTTGGTCTTGGAGTGGCTCAGTATGTCAAGGGTCCTAGTCTTGGTGTTTGTCAATCAAAATCTCTATAAGAAGAATTTTGTGTGGGTTTTCCTCTCCAAGAGGGAGAGGTTTTGGCCCTGGCAGAAAGCCATCATCATGTGTTCTTGTCTCTTTGTTTTTGGTAACTATTTGATGAACATAAAGAAGACACACTCTAATAAGAACAAGTAAAGATTGTGTTAAGAAGATAAACTAAAATACCTCACAAGTAGTTATCAAGTCAGAAGAATCTCATTAACTCTAACTGCGCATGATTCTTCAACAAAACTCACTATTAGAGCAGGGGCACTTGGGCTTCCTCCTCCAGCTGCAGGGTTTCCTTACTGACGAGCTCCACCACCTTGTAAGAATGAGGCAAAAGAGGTTAACTCCAGATTGCGAGGAGTTTTTATTTTGTGCCCAGTCTTTCCTTCTGCCACCAATAACCAAGATTCCTAGCCGCAAGGAGCAAACGAGCCCACTACCCCTGTATATTTCCACAACGAGCAACCACACCACGTTTCCAACGAGCGTCGACCTCCTACTCCTCCTTCTCGGTAGCCACCACAATTCCCAACACCATATCTGAATGCAAAGACGAATGCTTGGTGCATTCATCGCATGTTGCCTTAACACTCTGCCACCCCCACACATAGATGCTAAATAATTGCTCACACAAACGACTGACATTAAGACGATACCTCTCCCGGTGCATGCAAAGATGTGAAGGGACCGGGAGGCTCATCCCTCCCATCGTATCCACTTGTTTTCACACATGGGAGGCGACCTCCACGTGCTGCCCTGATCTTACCCCCATCGGGGATATTTGAGGCTACTTTTAAAAGAGAAGATTATTGAGAATTTACTACTAAAGGTTGAGGGATTAATAAAGTTTTACGAGTTTATAAAAAGGGGTTACTTTTAAACCCTAAGCTTGTCTCGAAAAAGTAAAATGGAGACTAGTAATGGAAGATTTCCTAAAACTTTTAGTAAAAGTGTTAATGCGCTATTTAAAATCAAAGGATCACTTGCATGAGAGGATGTTATCATCTCTATTGTTTCTACTCAGGATAATTATTATGCCAGTACTAAATGTGTTAACCAATAGTGATTCCTCAATCGAATATAATTGAAATGTGGATTCTATGAATAAGACACAATATGACATAAGAAATCTACAACTAAGTATTGGAGATTATATTTTTGTCTCACAATTCACCATTGAATCCTTATTTTGTTATGGTAGTGATATAGTTCTGGGTTTGCTCTGGATGGAATCACTGGGTCTTTTATCCTAAATATGAAGAATAAATTTTTAACATTTTCTTAACATTATAGGGTGTTACATTGAAATTAGATTCAAAAACACTAGAAGACATATAAGATATCTCAAAATTAGTACTTCAAGAAAGTCAAAAGTCGTTGCAAAATATGAAAAAAAAGTGGACAAAATTATCGCTGAGAAAAGTGAAGAAATTTCTTGGCTTAAGGACTGTAGTGAAAAATTACTTATACAAATCAAGAAGTCCAACGCTAAGAAGCAAAAACTAAAGCAAGAAAAGGAAAGTTCCAAGAAAAACTCAACGAGAGTCTACTAGAGAAAGAAGAAAATTTGCGTTTAAAAAACCTGAATCAAAAGGGTTTTTTTTTTTTTTTTTTTTTCAACTGTGGTTCACGGACACTGAGTGGCCGCTACATCCATGGGTAATAATCTGGGCAGATCAACCTGGAGGGATCTACCCGCCGACCTAATCTGTCAAGCCTAACCCCAAGAGCGTCTGGGAGATTTGACCCTGTGACATCCCAACTGGTAAGGTACTTAACAACGAGAACTCGACTAACTGTGCTATCCCTTGGGGCTTACCTTAATCAAAAGTTATTAGAATAAGTCTGAGATTTAAAAATGAAGTTGTATTAGAAGCTGAAGAACTTTCACGTTTAAAAAATCATAACCAAAATCTGCTTACTTGGATTAAGAAACCTAAAAATGATAAAAAATCATTTAAAAATAAATTAGAAGACTTATCACAAAAGAAGCGTCAAAGTCTTCAAATGTAATAGTCCAAGTTGAAGAAAAATGAACCAATATTGTTCTAGTCAATATCAGAAATCAAGAAGATGACCAACTAGTTGAAGTGAAAACATATTCTGATGTTGTAGTTCAAACGATGGAAATTCTAAATGAAGACCCAACAATTAGCCAAGTAACTTCCGTATGCGGAGGAAATCAAATACTTAAAGTAAATCAAGAAATCACCACAAACATGATAAGGGGAAATTAGATCACAAGAACTCCTTATCAAGACCCAAATCATAAAAGCAGACATCTCAACTAGTTTGCAAATCCATATCACTCAGACCAGAGACAAGTGACTTATATTCCAAAGAATATCGATGTCACCACAATTCAATGTTACAATAAAATTCGTCCGAAGTACCCAGTAATCGCAAGATTACATAGAAGGTTGATTTAGGATGGTTAGATCCCTTCTCAGTTCGACAATTTTGTTTATCACTTTTAGGATCCTATCATATTGTATCATTGAAGATGACAATTTTAAGAATTTCAAAAAATGCGAATAGATAACAAGACAAAGAAACAAATGACACACCTATTTATTTTCTCAAGAGAAATTGATCTTCTAATTTGATAATTACTTTCTAATGATTTCTTAATTAAGTTTGTCTTAAGTAACTTATATCATTAAGCAATTATACATAGAAAATCTCAACAGTAATGCAATAATGACAGTAGGATCATAAAGAAACAACAAGCACAAAAGAGACACAAATCTACCCTAGGAAAGCCCAACCTTGGGAAAAACCCAACAACTTTTTCTTAAGAGAATTTGTTCAGTTCAACAAAGTACAATCTAATATTTTTCTAGTCAAGCTTGGTGAAACGGAGCAAAGAAACCAACACAGTTCAAACTTGGTCAAACAGGTTCGGATTGGCCTTAGGACCTCTGAAATGTGCGTCAAGAACAAGGCTGAGATTGTTGAAATTTGGTACCGGAGGACAGGTGGTTCCCTAAGGCTTTGATCTTTGGCCTAGGGAAAAGTGTCCAAAAGAATTTAATTTTTTTCTTAAAGTGACTTTATAATTTTTATAAAGTTAAATCTAATTTAAAAGTGACTTTAAGTGATAAAGTTACTAAAGTCTAATTTTAAAGTGACTTTATTAAAGTCAATGTAAAATTAGAAAGGAAAAGTGACTTTGGAAATAAATGACTAAGTGGGTCTTTATTAAAGTGGGGTGAATTAAAAAATAGAAAGTGAGATTTAAATGAGCATTTAATCTCAGCCATAGATCTAAATCTATTTCAGCCATTGGATTTAGGGATCACCCAAAAGTCACTTAGGGTTAGATTAAAGGAGGAAAAGGAGGAAAAGGTCATTCATTCTTTCATGAGCAGATTGGGAGAAGGAGAGCAAGAGAGCAAGAGAGATTTCTGAGCAGGGAGGAGAAGGAGACAGCAGCTTGGCACACATTCCAAGGCAGCAGATTTGTACAGCTGATTCAGCACACAGTGAAAGGCAGATTTTGGCACGATTTTCGAGGAGTGGTTTGCACAAAAATCGAGGAGCAGTTTGCTGTTTTTTCTGCACGCAAAACGAGGACCGTACAATGCATTTATTGTAGGTCGTACAATGCATTTATTGCAGTCCGTATAGCGCATTTAATGTTGGCCGTACAACAACATTTAATGCTGAAAGTGGGCACGAAAGTCGAGGAGGCCGTACAACATTTATTGCTGTCCTGTTTGCTGTAATTTCCAGATTGCTGTGAGGCACGGGAAAAGAGATAAGTTGTAAATTTGCTTGCTGATTTTTTGCTGAATATTTCTCACTGTAAAAAAACAATTTTCAGAAATAAAGAAGAGCTCTCGAACTGGTTTTCCCCAAGAGTTGTAGGGGGTTTTTCCAGGGTCACATTGACCAAAAATCTCTGTGTTTAAATGTGTTTTAATGGCTGTTTGTAATTGCTGAATTTTATTTCTGCATTTTCCAGCATTCTGTAAAATTTCCAGAATTTGTGTTTTCAACAAAAAATTATTTTTCCAGTTGTTGAATGTATGGATATGGGAAAGGGCATTTAACTATATGGGAGAAATAAGGTGAAACTGAAAACCGGGGTGGGAAAACAGAAATTTCTACATGGTATCGGAGCTTGAGTGCTGAAGGGTAGTTTGGGATAGCAAGGATGAAAATTACAGCTTGTTGATTTTTCACTCAGAAAATTCCAGCAAGCTGAGTTTCACAAACAACAGTTTTTATCTTTACTACAGTAGTGCTATTTTTCAGTTTTAGGACAACAGGATGTCATTGGGATTGAGGGTGGAGGATAGGTTGGATGGGCATACAAACTACAACGTTTGGAAGGAGAGAATGCAGAGTATCTTTGAGGAGGCAGAAGTCTGGGATATCATAGTGCATACCACACAGAACGCTGTTGTTGTGCCTACTGATGCTTCTCAGTTGGCTTAGTATAATAAAAAGAACAAGGGTAAGAGGCTGATTCTAAACGAAGTCAAAGACCATTGCATTTCTCATGTGAGAGGAAAGAGAAATGCCCATGAGATGTGGACAGCATTGTCCAATCTCTACCAGAGTACCAATGAGAACTGGAAAATGGTCATGAAGGAGAAGCTGAAGAACATTAAGATGGGTAATGATAGTGCAGCTGGATATCTCACAAAGATTACTAATGTGAGAGATGAGTTGGCAGCAATTGGAGAGGCCATTCAACCCACTGAGTTGGTGCGGATTGCAGTGAATGGCCTCCCCCATTCATGGATGAACTTTGCTGATGGGGTTTGTGCACGTGAGACCCTTCCCACATGGGAGAGGTTTTGGGATGATTGCATTCAGACAGAGATCAGGAAAGGTCAGCTTGGGGCAGCCAAGCCAGTTGAGCAGGATGAGGATGTAGCACTGTCGACAGGAGGCAAGAAAGGCAAAGGGAAGAAGCAGGCTTCCACAAGCAATGGTGGGGGCAAAGGCAAAGGTAAAGGTAAACAGGGTGACACACAGAAGGACTATTCCAAGGTGAAGTGTTGGAATTGTCAAAAGATGGGACACTATGCAGTTGTGTGTCCGGAGAAGAAGAAGAAGAAGGGGAAGAACCAGAACGTGGCAGCTTCAGCAGAGGTTGAGGACTTTGCAGTTCGTTTTGACCGAGAGTTTGGGTTCACTGCGTATGAGTCCCCTAGTGCAGGATCACCTGTCACACAGGTTCAGAGGGAGCATGCTTTTCCCTCGATTAGCGGAGCATCTTCAGGTATCTGGTATGTGGACAGTGGGGCTTCACGTCACATGACAGGAGTCTGGGAGTACTTCTCAGAGCTTTCAGAGAGTGGCACTGATATTGAGGTAGTACTCGGTGATGACAGAGTTGTCAGAGCAGTCGGGGTGGGGACACTGAGATTTCAGAGGGAGTCCAAACCTCCCTTGAAGGTGTCAGATGTTCTTTATGTGCCAGGGATGAGGAAGAACCTCATATCCGTCTCAGCTTTGGCAGACAGAGGATATGAGGTACTGTTCAGGGGAGGACAGGTGTTGATGTATCCCAGGGGCACTCCAGCTGATTCAGCTAGAGCGATAGGTGTACGCCATGCAAAGGTGTGCAAGTTTGCATTCCAGTCCCTTGTGGCATTGAGCGGTAGTACCGACAACAGAGCTAGCAGTTCTGAGCTATGTGAGATTTGGCACCGCAGGATGGGACATATGTATCATGGAGCCTTGAGGACCTTGCGGGAGATCACTACAGGTGTGCCAGATTTCAGCACTGATCACTTTGATACTTGCAGAGGATGTGCGATGGGCAAGTTTGCCAAATCCCCTTTTCCTAGCAGTGACAACAGAGCGACTGGGATACTTGATTTGATTCATTCCCGATGTGAGCGGTCGAATGTCTCATGTTTCCTTGAGTGGATATGAGTACTATGTTTTATTCATTGATGATCTCTCTAGGAGGACCTGGATTTATTTCTTGAAGACCAAGAGTGAGGTCTTCAAGCGGTTTTAGGAGTTTAGAGCTCTTGTGGAGACACAGACAGGTCGGAAGATCAAGTCCCTGAGGTCAGACAATGGGGGAGAGTACACCTTTGGAGAGTTTGTTGACTATTGTGCGGAGACAGGCATTAGGAGGGAGTTCACTGTTCCTTACAACCCCCAGCAGAACGGGGTTGCGGAGAGGAAGAACAGATCCATCGTAGGGGCTACCAAAGCCATGTTACATGATCAGGGGTTGCCATTGTTCTTGTGGGCATAGGCCTGCAACACTGCTGTTTATTTGCAGAACAGGAGTCCGCATCGTGCCTTGGGGCACATGACTCCGGAGGAGGCTTTTTCTGGGAAGAAGCCTGATATTGGTCATCTTCGTATCTTTGGATGCATTACATACTCCTACATACCCAAGGAGAAGAGGACCAAACGAGAGCCCACCGCAGAGAAGGGTATCTTTGTGGGCTACAGTGAGACCTCAAAGGCCTTTCGGATTTACATTCTTGCACAGAGGAGAGTTGTTGTTAGACGGGATGTGAAGTTCGAAGAGGACATGGCCTTTAGGAGATCACGGGAGTTAGAGTATCTGGATCAGCCAGACCCTCAGCAGCAGTTGAGTCAGTCGCAGGGATCCAGTGGGCAGGGATCAGGAGGATCTGGAGGTACATCTATGAGGATGTTAGGTCCGTCAGTGAGCAGTGGCTCACCGAGCCAGAGGGGTGGTGCTCCGGGCAACATACGGAGCAGTTCACAGAGCAGTTCACGAAGGAGTCCACTGATGGACAGTTCACATGGTACCTCAGCTTCTATAGGTTCAGGTGCAGGCAGAAGGACAACAGATAGACAGTCAGGAGTTCAGGCTCCTGATGATGATGGGGAGGAGGAGTTTCATTCTCCTATGGGAGAAGTGCACTCAGGGAAGAGGAAGCCCAAGTGGCTTCAGGACACCTTGAGAGATGCCACATCTGTTGTGAGCCGAAGAGGCCGGTCAGAGAGAGTAGACCACCTGAGAGGTTTTGTAGCTATATGGCAATGGTTACCTACATCCTTGACTTTGAGCCTTCTAGCTATGAGGAGGCAGCTAGCCAGCTGGTCTGGAGAGAGGCCATGTAGGAGGAGTATTCTTCTATCATGAAGAATGATGTTTGGGAGGTGGTGCCGAGGCCTGAGGGCAAATCTATGGTTACTTCCAGATGGCTTTACAAGGTAAAGCATGCTGCAGATGGCAGCATTGAGAATTTCAAAGCGAAGTTTGTGGCTAGAGGGTTCTCCCAGGTAGAGGGAGTTGATTATGAGGAGACCTTCGCTCCCGTGGCTCGATATACTTCAATCCGCTCCATTATATCGATAGCAACAGAGATGGGTTGGAAGATCCACCAGATGGATGTGAAGACTGCATTTCTCAATGGCTTCATACAGGAGGAGGTGTACATTGAGTAGCCACAGGGCTTTGAGGTGCATGGGAAGGAGTCCCATGTGTGCAGACTGAAGAAGGCCCTTTATGGCCTGAAGCAAGCTCCCAGAGCTTGGTACTCCAGGATAGATACATATTTGCAGGGGATGGGTTTCACAAAGAGTGAGGTAGATCCAAACCTTTACTTTATTGTGATAGGTGAGGAGCCTCTCATTCTGGTGCTGTATGTGAATGACTTGGTCGTTACAGGTGCGGAGAGACTCATAGGTTACTGCAAGAGAGATCTTGCGGCGGAGTTTGAGATGAATGACATCGGCTTAATGCATTACTTTTTGGGTTTGGAGGTGTGGCAGGAGGAGGGGCATTTCTTCCTGGGGTAGGGGAAGTATATTGTGGACATCCTTGGCAGATTCCACATGGAGGATTGTAGACCCATGTCGACACCGATGATCACCAACTGGAAGAAGCTTCATGCTTCGGATTCTGAGTTGGTGGATCCCACATTGTACAGGCAGCTGATTGGTTCCTTCATGTATTTGGTCAACACTAGACCAGATATTTGTTTTGCAGTCAACACGATGAGTCAGTTTATGTGAGCCTAGGAAGGTTCACTGGGTGGCTGTAAAACACATTTTGCGGTACTCGCAGGGGACAATGGATTATGGTTTGGACTACAGGCAGGGGGATGGAGTGAGATTGGCAGGTTACATTGATTCTGATTGGGCAGGTTGTGCTTCTGATAGGAAGAGCACTTCAGGGTGCTGTTTTGGGTTGGGTTTGGCAGTAGTGTCATGGTTCAGCCGGAAGCAACAGTCAGTAGCATTGAGTTCAGCGGAAGCAGAGTATATGGCAGCCAGTCTAGCTAGTTGTGAGGCCATCTGGCTTCGCAAGATGTTGTTTGGCTTATTTGGTCAGCCGTTGATACCTTCAGTGATTTACTGTGTTAATCAGAGTTGCATTAAACTCACAGAGAATCCAGTATTTCATGACAGGTCAAAGCATTTCAGGATCAAATATCATTTCATCAGAGACTGTGTTCAGAAGGGCACTGTGAAGCTTGAGTATATTCCACTGATGAGCAGGTTGCAGATATTCTTACCAAAGCCTTACCACGGGGCAAGCATGACTACTTCAGAGACAAGATGGGTGTGGTGAGGAACACCTTCCTCGGTAAGAGGGAGTGTTGAAATTTGGTACCGGAGGACAGGTGGTTCCCTAAGGCTTTGATCTTTGGCCTAGGGAAAAGTGTCCAAAAGAATTTAATTTTTCTCCTAAAGTGACTTTATCATTTTTATAAAGTTAAATCTAATTTAAAAGTGACTTTAAGTGATAAAGTTACTAAAGTCTAATTTTAAAGTGACTTTATTAAAGTCAATGCAAAATTAGAAAGGAAAAGTGACTTTGGAAATAAATGACTAAGTGGGTCTTTATTAAAGTGGGGTGAATTAAAAAATAGAAAGTGAGATTTAAATGAGCATTTAATCTCAGCCATAGATCTAAATCTATTTCAGCCATTGGATTTAGGGATCACCCAAAAGTCACTTAGGGTTAGATTAAAGGAGGAAAAGGACGAAAAGGTCATTCATTCTTTCATGAGCAGATTGGGAGAAGGAGAACAAGAGAGCAAGAGAGATTTCTGAGCAGGGAGGAGAAGGAGACAGCAGCTTGGCACACATTCCAAGGCAGCAGCTGAGCATATTTGTATCGTTGATTCAGCACACAGTGAAAGGCAGATTTTGGCACGATTTTCGAGGAGTGGTTTCACAAAAATTGAGGAGCTGTTTGCTGTTTTTTTGCACGCAAAACGAGGACCGTACAACGCATTTATTGCAGGCAGTACAATGCATTTATTGCAGTCCGTACAGTGCATTTAATGCTGGCTGTACAACAGCATTTAATGCTGAAAGTGGGCACGAAAGTCGAGGAGGCCATACAGCATTTATTGCTGTCCTGTTTGCTGTAATTTCCAGATTGTTGTGAGGCACGGGAAAAGAGATAAGTTGTTAATTTGCTTGCTGATTTTTTGCTGAATATTTCTCACTGTAAAAAGGCAATTTTCAGAAATAAAGAAGAGCTCTCGAACTGGTTTTCCCCGAGAGTTGTAGAGGGTTTTTTCAGGTTACGTTGACAAAAAATCTCTGTGTTTAAATGTGTTTTAATGGCTGTTTGTAACTGCTGAATTTTATTTCTGCATTTTCCAGCATTCTGTAAAATTTCCAGAATTTGTGTTTTCAGCAAAAATTTATTTTTCCAGTTGTTGAATGTATGGATATGGGAAAGGGCATTTAACTATATGGGAGAAATAAGGTGAAACTGAAAACCGGGGTGGGAAAACAAAAATTTCTACAGAGATATGGCTCTAGGAGGTTTAGAATCATTCTTAGAAGATCTACGACAGGTCTGAGATAAGGTGCTTCAAACTGACTTAGAACAATACTTCTAATTTGCCTCAAGATTAGGGTCTTGTTCAACAATTTGGACCTGCACTAGAACACTTGTCACAGGGCCAAATAGGACCTTAGAACATACGTATATTCTGCCACAAAACCTTGGCCTTTCCAGCAAAGTTCAGATATAGATGTGCTTCTAATCAATGAGCTTGCCTTCTACAAATTCGTCCTCAAAATATGTTCAACAGTTAGATAATTCTGCTTTGATTTGCCTCAGACTGCTTCAAAGATGTCTGAGATAGATGACCAAATTTTTCTTCCCTAGAATGCCCTTGGTTGGGTATGCTTATATTGATTGAGGAGGCCTATATTGTGGCTGACCCCACCCTTTGAAAGGACACAACCTTTTGCTGGAGTTGACTTGAGAAATTTGCTATCAGGTTGACCTGAGTAGCTGGGGAATACCTCCTGTACCTACCCAAATATCAACACTCCCTCTTAGTTAGGGAGGTATTCACCTTGACTTCCTCAAATGTCCACTTTGCTGAATAATTTTTCCATCCCAATAAAAGATTGAATGAGCCCACTATGTTAATGTATCCATCCACTTCATGTTCTATTCCAAAACCATGTGGAAAGCATCTTGCATCAACATCATGCAAAGGATCTAGTTACCCACTAGTCAAATATCCTTTGCAAAGGATCTAGTCACCCACTAGCCAAATACCCTTTGGTGATATGGTCAGGTACCCCTTGATTGGAGTAAACATAAGACTAGTCTTGGGTCACCAACTATCCAAGTTGTCACTTGGAACTAGGTCAGTATCCTTGACCAATGGTGAAACCTTGGGCCAACTTACCATTCCCTCATGTAGCCACATGATACTTGAATGGTAAAACACTTTCCCTCGAAAGATGTCTCTTCTTCAACCATGAAAATGGAAGCAAATCAAGTTGGGAAAGCTCAGTTGTTTGATGGGACAAACTATGAGGCATGGAGACAAAGAATGAAATTCTTTTTGATGGCTCAAGGATTTGAGGTATGGAATTCAGTGACTACCGAAAGCTCAGAGGAGTCAAAAGAGATTGATACAAAATCTATAAAATCAATCTTGAGTGGTCTACCAAATCCTATAAAGGTCAAAATGGAGAAATGTTCATCAACAAAAGAGCTTTGGGAGAATCTTCAAGATCTTCACTCAAAAGGATTGTTGGTCATGACCTTTGATCAAGAAGATGATGGAAAAAAGCACTAAGTTGAACGAGAGAAGACAACTGAAAGCAAAGATGAAGGCACCAATTGCCTAAAGGAAGACGATGATGAAGAAAAAATTGAAGTAGAAATTGAAATAAACCTCAAGCTAAAGCTTGTAGCTGCCCTAGAAAAGATAAGCAATTTGAAAAAGGAAAATGAGGAACTCAAAAAACAAGTACAAGATGTTGATCATGACCTTGACAAGACAAAGAAGGAAGTTTTCCTTTTAAGGCATCAAATACGAGAAATGGATGAGGATGTCAACAAACTTAAGGAATAATTGCAGCAAAACAAGAAGAGACATCATGAAGAAGTCATATCCATGACAAATCAATTAGACAAAGCAAAAAGAAAAGAAGACAATTTGGTAAATTATCTTAAACAAAGGTCTGAAGAATTGAGCAAAGCTAAAGTAGAAATTGGCCAGTATAAAGAACGAGTTATCTCCCTAAAAGCTCAGGTAGAAGAAGCAAAGAAACAAATCCAAGGAACTGAAGTTATGAATTTAAAGGAAGAATTGGTCCTCCCAAAAGGACAAGTTGACGAAGCAAAAAAGGAAAAGAAAATCATGGCATGCCAGATAAAAGAAAGGGATGAAGAAATCTTTAGAATGAAATCAGATGTCATCTGTTATCACATTTTCAGTTTATAATTTTAAAGCATTGACAATGGGAGTGTCAACGTTATTGTATTTTTGAAAATTTAGAAAATGCGTCGACATTCAGGACATCAACGCCAAAAGGATAAATTCAATTTTTTGTGTCTTATTTCCAAATTGGGCTGACAGAACACGCGTCAACAGAGGAACAATCATTATCAAACAAGTGCTGATGATTCAGATGGTGAGGTTACGTGATCCATTGTTGAATTCCGCCGTTGAGAGGTAATGTGGGTTAAAAGATCATGATTGCGTGTAAGATTTTTTTTTTTTAAATCAGTTGTCAGTTTGTTATAATTATATACTTCTTGACATGTCCTAGAGTAATTTACCTCATATGTTAAGATTCGTATAACCCATGATTGAGTTGTTAGATCTCCTGTGCTAAATGAGGATGGGTTGTTAAATTGTCCTCGAAAACCAAGGATTGAATCGCATTCCCGTTTCCTGTAAGAAAGGGATGAAGAAATCTTTAGAATGAAATCAGATCTCATCTGTTATCACATTTTTAGTTTATAATTTTAAAGTTTTGACAATGGGAGTGTCAACGTTATTGTATTTTTGAAATTTTTAAAAATGCGTTGGCATTTAGGACATCAACGCCAAAAGAATAAATTCAATTTTTTGTGTCCTATATCCAAATTGTGCTGACAGAACACGCGTCAACAGAGGAACAATCATTATCAAAGAAGTGTTGATGATTCAGATGGTGAGGTCACGTGATCCATTGTTGAATTCTGCCGCTAAGAGGTAATGTGGGTTAAAAGATCATGATTGTGTGTAAGATTTTTTTTAAAATCAGTTGTCAGTTCATTATAATTATATATTGCTTGACACGTCCTAATTGCGTTGTTAGATCTCCTATGCTACATGAGGATGGGTTGTTAAATTGTCCCCGGAAACCATGGATCGAATCGCAATCCCGTTTCTTGTAAAGAAAGGGATGAAGAAATATTTAGAATGAAATCAGATGTCATCTGTTATCACATTTTTAGTTTATAATTTTAAAGTGTTGACAATGGGAGTGGGAGTGTTTGCGTTGTTGTATTTTTGAAAATCTAAAAGATGCGCCGACATTCAGGACATTAGTGCCAAAAGGATAAATTCAATTTTTTGTGTCTTATATCCAAATTGTGCTGACAGAACACGCGTCGGCAGAGGAACAATCATTATCAAACAAGCACTGATGATTCAGATGGTGAGGTCACATGATCCATTGATGAATTCTGCCACTAAGAGGTAATGTGGGTTAAAAGATCATGATTGCGTGTAAGTTTTTTTTTTTTTTAGATCAGTTGTCAGTTCGTTATAATTATATACTGCTTGACATGTCCTAGAGTAATTTACCTCATATGTTAAGATTTGTATAACCCATGATTGAGCTGTTAGATCTCCTATGCTAAATGAGGATGGGTTGTTAAATTGTCCCCGGAAACCAAGGATCGAATCGCAATCCCGTTTCCTGTGTTTTTGCTTGGAAGTGAGAAACATGGTAAGGAGCGGAAAATTAAACAGGAGCGAGCCTAAGACCCCCAACTTGCTCGAGATTATCCAGAAATTCAGCAGCGGTTTCGGAAACCAAGCTGGGAGCAATTTTTCAATCGTTGTGCAAGTTACGATGACGAAATTTCTAGAGTGTTTGCTGAAGGTTTCGATGGTCAGACTGTTGGCGAAATTACATTTCAAGTCATAGAGGAGCTAATTGCTGAAGTCATAGGTTTGCTCGTAGATGGAGAGAGAGCTTTCAGGAGCCATGTTTTGCTTGGCAATGATCTACCCTTTTTTTTGAAAGATGAATTTAAGGAGATGAATTGGCGTTCAGGGGTTCAAAGGTCTTGGTTAAAGGATAGCTGGCAATGTCTCCTGCAGATTACTCAGTCATACTTCACTTGCGAAGGACACTACAATCGTGTCAATCTTTATCATTTCCGGTTTTTGGCTCATATAGCAGGTCAGTTGAGAATCAATACTCCCTATTTTCTGTTGGAAAGCCTGAAACATATGTCTGCTAGAGTCAGAGCAAGAACAAATGCATCCTCCCACTTTATATATCATAAGGGTCTGATAAAATTGTTAATTGAAAGTCAGTTAAGAAGAGTTGGAAGGACCTGGGAACACTTTTTGTTTGGGGAGGGTTTGAACTTCAGCCTGCAAAACTAAAAAAGGGTAGGAAGAAGGGTAGTAAAAAGAAAGCTAAACAACCACAAAAACCTGAACAGGGGACCTCATCTATAAAGACAAGAAGTCAGCAAAATGTGGAAACAGTTCCCCCTTTGGTTCTTGAATTACCTAGGGTCTACACCAAGAGAAGTGATAGGCCAAGAAAAACAGAGGATGCTCCTCCTCCCATTGTCCCCATGCATGTAGAAAAAGAGGTTAGTAAGCAAACAGAGAAAGCCAAGGGCAAAATGATTGAGCCCGAAGCAGAGCAGACACCAGTAGAGAAGGAACCCACCTTGGCAGAGATGTTTGAGGGTGGAAAAAGATCCCTCACCAAGCCATGGAATAACCTGAAACTGAATGTCAAGTTGAAACAGAGTCCTGGGTTAGCAAAGGAGGTCATAGATGTAGATAAAACTCCTCAAAAGGACCTAATCATAAATCAAGAGAAGGCCACAAGCTCAAAGAGACCAAAGAAAACCAAAGATTCAAAGAAAGTGGTTACTGTCAAGGTTCAGAGGAGTAAGAGATCGACGAGGACAAAGGTTGACATCTTGTAGGAGGTAGCTAGGACACTTGGTTGATTTTTGACCACCCATTTTTGATTGCCCATTGTCAAAGTGAAATTTTGATCCATAGGTTGGTAACTCGTCTATCAACTTTTCACACCGTTAAAAGTGGAAGAGCACTGGCATTCTCATTGTCAGCGCATTTTTGGCAATCGGTTATATAAAAGCATTGACAACCAACTCGTCAGTGATACTGTTATATCTCAGCTTCAAAAGGATAACAACGAGACTGTCAGCGCTATCAGATCAGAAAGCCCGAAGGGAGGCGCTGTGCAACAAAGGATATTTTTGGAAGGATGGCGAGGCACAAATTCCAACAAATCCGCAGAGGATCAGTCATCGGTTTTTGACCTAGTTTTATGGCCATTTTTATAGCACGCTGCTATGTTTAGATACAAATAGGCTTGAATAAATGTGTTATGTACATGCATTTGACATATACACTTATTTTTAGAAAGTTGTAATTAAGTAGATACTAGGAACTTGGTTATATTTTGTAAGTGATCTATAAAGACAAAGACTTTGTAATTGAAAAGGGTTCGGAAATTTCTTACAGAACCTGGTATAGTGTGTAGACTTTTGACATTAATATAAATTATTGTGATCAATGTTACTTGTCCAGAATTATAGAGATTCTCATGTGATAGTTTTCCTGTCTGTTTTTCTAGTGCTTGTTATTTCTTCTATTTCACAATTTGATTTATAAGTCTTCTACGTGTGGAATTGAGTAATTAAATCTGAATTCTGTTTATTAGATTTAGAATTGCCAAACTGCTTATATGTTTTTGACTTGAATATCATTCACATGATTCACTCAGTGGCTCTGTTTGCGATATTTATTTCTATATGCTTCTATCATAGTTGAAAGAGAAGCTGTCTAAGGAATCTGTTGCTACCTTGTGTTTGTAGTTTGTTCATATAGCCTGTAACAAGTAGTTTGTTGTCAAAAAGACCCCATGCTTAATGTTTTTACCTTTCCTTTCTAAACCAATTTTATATGATCCAATCAGATTTAGCCATTGTTGTAAGTACATAACCAATCAGATTTGAATGAGTTATAGAAGGGATCCCCCTTTGGATTGAAAGGGCTAGCTTTCAATTCAAGAGATTGGTTAGAGGTTACCTTAGAGTTTTTTTCCTTACAACCAGGGTTTTCTCTGAGTGATAACATCATCTCTCTCAAAGTAAAAACACGTGAAGCAACAAGAATGAAAGAAGAAATGGAGAACCAACTAGCAAGAAAAGATGAAGACAGTGAAAAGATGAAAGAGGAGATTGTCTCTATAAGTTGATCTACTGAACAAGAACTTGAAGAGTTCTCAAGTTCTGGATGACATCCTTAGTCATCAAACATCCCCTCTTGACATATGTGGTCTTGGATATGCAGGCGAGTCTTCTATCAAAAGTGATGCAAACCCTAACGCATCAAAAGACAAGAATGTGGAGAAGCTTGAAAGTTGTGCTAATGCCCCCATTTACAACAAAAGAAAGGGAAGGAGTCAAAATAACTTTAGAAGATCCCTTGCTCCTAGAAGATATGATGCAAGAAGCAATGAATATTATCAGAGAACCTGAAGGCAAAACAATTTCAGTGATGCACAAAGGCAATACTCACCCTCTAGGTATCAATCTATATTTTTGGCTATTGTTACTCTTGTACAAATTTTGGGCACATGCCAAAGGATTGTTGGGCATATAATAAGGATATTTATGAGGACTCCAATCAATTTCCCAAAAGTAAAGTTACAAGGAGATACTCCAATATGCTTACCAACAAAAATTATGCTTCGTCATTCATGTATAGAACATAATGCTTCAAATGCCATAATGTTGGACATATAGCTCGGGATTACAAATTGAAGTAGGTTCCTAAACAATTTGCAAGTTCCTATGACCAAGCTGGAGCTTGGTGGTATAGTACATGTTGGAGCCTGGTTTGATTGAAGATTGGAGTCTTCATCTAGGGTTGGAGCCCTGAAGTGTTATTGTACTTGAATTGTTGTAAAAAGAGAATTGGAGTCCTCGCCATTCTTGTTCATAAACTTATTCTTTTATTGTACATTTTTGTGTTTTAATTTATTAAGTGATCTTCACTGGTATAAAAATAACAATTGTAAAAGGAAATATTGATTCGCCCCCCTCTCAGTATTTCCAACGCAGAGAGTGGTAAGGATGTTTGGTACTTCATCAACCTTGCAGACGCAGTGAACTTCCACCGACCAATTGAAGACCTTATTTGGGAATGGGCTGCAAACATATTGCTGGTCCAAAGATTGTGCTTTTGTATTTGAACACGCATTTAAAATGACCATTATCGGAGGGTGATATAGCTGATGGTCATAATTAGAACTTAGACATATAAGTGATGATTAAGTACTTGGGATAAGTTGCATGGTATGGGGAAACAAAAATGCATATCTAGAGCTGGAACATGCTGGAAACAAGACCCCTCCCCCCACCACAAAAAAATCAAGAAACAGGGAAATGTGATATATATATATATATATATATATATATATATATGTATGCTAAATTATAATGTTAAAACTTAAAACTTGAATGCTTTCTTTCAAAGTTTCAAATAAAGCATTCAAGTTTTAAGTTTTAACATTATAATTTAGAATACATATACTGATTCACGAACAAATGAGCAAATGCTAAGGCCCAAGGCCCAAGAAAATCATGCTACAACAAATACCTACACATCATCAACACCATTGCCTATATTGGGATCCTCATCATCAATATCACCCTCTAAGCATTACAATAAGATAGAAAAAGTGTTAGATGTCAAATCCAATTTTTTGTTTGACTAATGGGTACACTTTCACTAGGGTTATGATAGAGTGTTATTTTTAGGCAACAATGGCATGTTCTATGCTTTAGAGCAATTTTACTTCAATTTCTTTATAAGCCCAATATCAATTTCAGTTTTGCAATCACATAAACATATAAGTAAAATGCTGATAGAACATAAACATAAACAATAGAAGACAAGCCAAGACAAGAGGACACAATATGTGGCACCAGGTAGGGACAAACCCCAATGTGGGGAAACCCTTGATCAAATCTTCTTTTAGTCTTCAATAGTTCAGTAGAGAGAGAGTATGCTTTACAAATTCTGATAATTTATGACAACAGCAAAAGAGCCCTAACCAGAAAAGTCAATGCTAGTCAACATGGCAGATTTGACCTTCAAAGATTCGGTTAGCTTCAGTCAACTTTGGCCTCCAAACAACAAGATGAAACAACCCTCAAAACAGTGAAATTCAGCCCAGTCAAAGTCTGGTCAAACAGAGGTCAAACAATGAAGCATAAAAATTGTTACTGAAGCATGAAAACTGATAGCTTGGAAGCTTGAATGTAAAAATACACAAGAGGTATTTGTAATAATAATTTATTATATATATAAAATGTGTAAGTGATATGAATGTTACAATGAGGCCTTGCTTTTATACCTCAGCAGGTGACCTTTCATGATTAGGCATGTCTTTTAGACATGCTTTTTCACTTAACTTAATGACTATTTAACATAATCAATTTTTGATTATTTAATATTTACATTTATTTTATTGATTTACTTGTTATGAATTATATTCATAACATAGCCCCTCCCTTCGGAAGCTTTGTCCTCAAAGCTTTAATGCTATGGATTTTTTTTACTTAGTGTTTGTCGTCTCGATGTGTATAATACGGCATCCTCTCGTCTTATAGCTCATCAATAATATTTCATTGAAATATATATATATTTTTTTAATAATAATTTCTTTTATATAACTATATTAAATTTATATAATATAGTTTATATTAATTGAATTCAGTGTTACTTGGGAGCGGGAGTGAAAGCGGGGAGTGGGAGCGACATTTTCAGAAGCTCTTGGTTTGGGAGCGAATCTCAGAGCTTTATATATATATATATATATTATATTTTGATACATATATGTCAACAAAAACATGTAGAATAATGAATTAGATATAAAAAACATAAAAAAACATAGATTGAACCATATAACAACAATCATCTAGAAGTTATAATCTTCATCAACCACGTCCACAAGTTAGTAGCATAGTAACATACAACATATTGAGTGTCATGATTCATCAATCTTAAAGTTTCAAGCTTTCAAAATTCAATATATAACATTTATCATCATTGATCACCAAAGTTGTACTTGTAAACTAAGTGTAACCATTACAACAAATAATATCTAACATGAAATGAAATGTTATAAAATGAAATGAAATGAAACAACTTTCAACTTTCATGAAGCATCATATTCATAATTCATTACTAATGAGTTATAATTGCCAACTTCAAACTTAAATTGTCATATATTGTTTTAAAAAATATCATAATAAATATGAAAGTGTCAATAGTTATAACAACTACTAGAAACTAGAAAAGAGAAGTAAATCTATTATCTATTTCTTATGCTTGGGCCTCTTGCCACCACGAGAAATGTTTAATTTTTTAGTCTTGTTGGAAAATCAGGATCTTTGTCATTAATATCACCCTCTAAGCATTAATATCCAGAGGTATCTTTGTCATTACCTCTGTATCTGTATAGGGATCTTTGTCATTAATATCACCCTCTAAGCATTAACATAAGATAGAAAAAGCATAGCATGTCAAGTCAAGATTTTGTTTTAGTGATGCGTACATTTTTAGGAGGGTCATGATAGAGGAGTTCGACAACCAATGTCACTAACATCAAGGTACATAGAGGAATTGGTGCTCTTGATTAAATACGAATTCCATACCCTAATACATGACAAAATTCAATGGAAACATTGCAATCCCCCAATCCTGAAATCCTAAAAAACTGATAAGTCTATTGGATTTTGAATGAAATCTAAAATTCTACTTTCTCCATATGAAATCCAATGCGGCCGGAACCACACTCAAACATCTTGAGTCATTTCATGGTAATGTTAAAAATTTAAGTAAAATGATGAAAATGAAGATTAAGGAGAATGTCACTTTTACTTTAAGAATTTAACATTACCATGAATAACATATCAATACTAGGGCCATAGACTTGATCATTAAGCTGCCCCACTAAAAAATTATTTGTTTCTTTAAAAAAAATTGCATTTCGAACATTACTACAAATTTTTCTTTTTCAAAAAAGGCAAAACGCTCCCGAAAACGCAGGGAGCGTAAATTGTTTTAGGGAGCGCGCTTCTGAAATCTCTCCCTTTTCGGGAGCGCGCTCTCGACCCGCTCCTGAGTCGCTCCCACCCGGAGCGCAGATTGGGAGCGGGATCGAGGAGGGGGGGGCGCTCCCCCGCAACACTGATTGAATTTATAATATAACATTACTTGAAACAATATTATAATACTTTAATATAGTTTTGATTTTTTTTTTTAACGTCATTGAATGGGATATGACGGACATACGCGTTGGTCGAGGTCCCTGTTGACTACGACACTTAACTTGGACCATGATACGCTGTCATCGACAGTGGGCATTCACTAATGGTTAGCGGACAATGTCGAAGGAACGGTGCCACACAGAGTTCGACAACGCTGTGGAATGGAATGTGGAACGAATAGAAATAGGAAGGTTGCAACGGACAACAGGGGGGCAACATTGTTGGTGCGGTCGGGCAGGGTCTTCTGTTGGAAAAATGGACGACATCCAGCAGCAGGGATGGCAATGCCAACGTTGCTCCACTCGTGGCCGAAATGTCAGTGGTGGTGGCTGTGAGCAAGGTCATGATCCCGGAAACCCCTTGTTGACCACTACGTGTCAACTTCCCATAGCAGTACACCCCTTTTTTTGCAAAAGGGATAGCGCTTGATTGACATGTCCGTGCCATTCGACAATCATCGTCAACTTGATCATATTATGTTGTAAACCCAGTCTGCATGTGTGAATTGTAAATAATATTAGCAGATATGAGTCATGTATGCAAATTGCCTAGGTGGACCTAATTTTCTAGTGATAATCTACGTTCCGGAAGGTTTTTTGTCTCACCGATCCATGATCGGCAGAGTTTTCCTTCAGCCTAACCCGAAAGCCGGAACGAATTTTGTCATTAGAATCTTAGGGGAATCCTAGTGCGTTGATCTGCTAGATTATGGTTGTGTCGCAGAACTGGGTGGTCTATGAGGGTCTATGTCAAATGGGTTTTCCCCCTTTAGATGTAAAATTGTAAAAGTCATGATGTAAAGTGTCTTGAGGGTTAGAAAATGTTTTAATCCCCTCATAAGTCCTAAGTCCTAGTCCTAGGTGATTTTTCCAAAGGCTAAGTTCGAGGATCCATTAAAAAAAAATGATGAAAGATATAAATAATTAAAAAAATAATAAAAAATAAATAAATAAAAAATAAATTAAAAAATTGAAAAATTAAAAAATTAAAATAATAATAATAATAAAAAAAAATAATAAAATAAAATAAAAACTTAAAAATAATAAAATAATAATATTTTTGAGTAAATAAATGTAGAATTTCAATTTTTTAATGCATTAAAAATTCGACGGATGAGATTAAGAGATATCTTGATCCTCATCGACGGTCGAGATCATTTTGACGTGGATCACTCGAACTAGCCGTTGGGAATTTTTCCTTTAAATAGGGTGCTAGGGGTCATTTGAGATGATTCGATCTGTGAGTCTTGTGCTGAAGAAAGCTCTCTTGTAAACTTTTTTCTGGTGCAAATAAAGAAAGACTTTGGGGTTGAAATCTTGTTGGTGTTACTCTCCTGAAGTGATGTGAGCTGTTTTATTTTCTGCATAATTTTATTTTCAGCCATTAGTAATAGCTTGATGTAGAGTATTGTTGAACACAGGTATCTTGTTCACTTACTAGGGTTTGAATAGTATTAGAGTTTCTGAAATAATGGCAGGTATCTCCATTGGATCTGGGATCTAGTACTGTTTTTCTCTCTTTATTGATGGTTGAAGTGAGCTGTGTAGGAAACCCTTATTGAAAAAAATCAATGGGCGTTTGGGGAAGTTCTCGGCCGAACCAACCAACTCCCGCAAAACATTCTCTTGTAGAGCCCAGCAAGTTTTGATTCTGGGTCTATCATTTAAATTTATTTTGAATTGCATGAGAGATTTCTGAAGTATCTCATAGTAAATCTGAAAATTTCTGAATTATTTTTGTGGATCATTGACAAATCTGGCTTTTGTAGAGTCACAAAAGATGTAAATAATTTTAGCTGGTTCTTAGGGTTTATAGGTTTTCATTTATTTTTTACGTTTTCAGGTTTTGCTTGCTTGTTTTCATTGATTTCAGGTTGCAGGTACAGGTTTTCAATCTATCTAAAGAGGGTCAGTTATCTGCCTACTGGCGTTTCATTGTTTGCTTTTTTGTGCTGCCCTGGGCCTGCAACAGGCTCCCCATCAAATTTCCAACGCAGCCTGTAGGCTGCCAGCTGCCTGTATGCTGCCAGCAGTGTCCAATCACACAAAAAAATCCAGTGGCCTCGTCCTTTACCGTCCAGATGCCATTTACGCCTTCTCTGCTCCTGTACGTGACATCCTGCTACTTGCTTATCCACTGCATGCTCACGTTTTGTTGCCGAAGTCCCTCACCCGCTGGTTGATACTTCTCCACCGCTGCCATTCCATTCTCTTTTGCTGTTCCATACATTTTCTTGCATTCAATACGTAGTCAACTTCTCCGTTCTAGCAGAATTTTTCATTCCTCCAAGCGCTGTCATTTCTGCAATAAACTATTGCCTCTCCGCCTGCGTCTAATCCCTAGCTCGTGGTGCCTCTTCCACGCTGCCTCGTCTGTTCTCTTCCTTAGCATGCTACAATCCCATCGCTGCCCATTCAGCTGATCAAATCGCTGACCTGTGGATACAAAGCCGCAACATCCTTCACGCAGTCCAAACGCACAACTGCAAACCGTTTCCTTCCTCATCGCTCATACAACAGCAAGCAAACCTGCATCTTCAGCCCGCGGCTCGGTCTTCTTCCTTCTGGATCGATTCCAATCCCATTGCCACCGTCAAACATATGCCTGCAAACGCATAATAAAAATCAAGCAATCGATGCTATACGATTCCTTTTGGGTAATGCGTTTTAGATTTAGAAGAGTAGCATAGTTAGTTTAGATTTTTTATTTTATTTTATTTTTATATGTATGATCACGTGAGCGGTTCTGTTTTCTTAGATTTTATTTTTAATTTAGCGCATAGTTTAGTTTAGGGTTTTTGGATTTGAATTATATTTTCTTTAAAGTTTATTTTTATTTCATAAAAAAAAAAGTTTAAAAGGAATCCTTTTTTAAATAGATTTTAATTTTGTTTATTTCCTAGTTTTAGATTTAATAAATTTTACTTTAATTTTAGATTTAGATTTGGGATTTAAGTTATTTTGTTTAGTTTTTGTTTTTTTTGTTTAGTTTTGTTTTTTTTTAATTATCAAAAGATAAAAATAAAAAATAAAAAAAATCATAAAAAAGCAAAAAAAATTTCTTTTTACTTTTTAGACTTTGGATTAGATTTTATTTTTTAGGCTTTTAATTTTGATTTAAAATTTTATAATATATATATATATATATAGATATATATAGGGTTTCTTTTAATTTAGTTTAGATTTTAATGTTATTTAGATTTAAGGTTTCATTTAGTCTTTAATTTTGTTTTATTTGAAAAATATAAAAAATATTTCTGGAAATTTTTTGCCAGTTTGAGTCTTCGCTCAGGAATTTGTTATGTTTTATTTTTTCTGCTGAGGCTAAAATTTTGATGTGGGAATTAATGTTTAACACGCTTTAATGTTCATTTGAAAATTAACTACATGAATGTGATCTCTGGTTAGCATTTTACGTGGTTGTTTAAAGCACTTTATGTTTCGAAATTTTAATTGCTGGAGTATCATTAAGTCATTGAGCATTTATTGATTATCTCGCATTTGGTAAAAGTTAAACTTTGTTTGAGTTGTTTGATGGTAAGCGATTGTTGATGTGTTCATACTTCTGCAGCATTTAATAAATAATCGTTTAATCATTTATTTCATAAGGCACTGGTCTATTAACTTAGTAAAATCAATTAAGTGCTTGTTCCCCCTCGTGTCTCCCAACCCAACTGGTGCTCAGTTGGTTATCCATTTTCCCATAGGGTCTACCCCCCTTAACCGCGGGAGACAGGCTTAAACGGAGAGATCGGGGATCAGGGTGACAGCCCCCGGTCTGAGCGTTGTCGTGACAATCTGTGCGACAACATTTTTTGGCGCCGTTGCCGGGGATAGAGTTTTTCTGTCCTTGGTCCTTTCCTTTCGAGCTTTTCCGTGTTTCACTTCCTGTCTGGGTGGCGACTCCACTTCATATATTATCTACAAGAGTGTATACTAGAAGAAATCCAAGCAGTCTGTGCAATCCTGCTCCTGATCTTGAAAGGGCCCTCAGGTATGATTACACAAACTCTCTTCTCGTACACTTCTTGTTAACCTCGGACAAGAAGCCCTCTCTGATATCCATTTACTTTTTACTAGTCCAGTTGAGCACGACATCATGGACATATTCGCCCCGTGTAACTTTGCTAACATTCAGGGTTATCCCAATGATACTCCAAAGCATGGAATGGATAAATTGCCTATCTTTCAGGGAGATAACACAATCAGTTCTAATTCACATCTGAAAGCTTTTAGTTCATGGTTAGGGAAGTACGCAAGGGCCGCTGATTTTAATCATGAAGATGTTAAAATGACCCTTTTTGTTTTGACCTTGGAGGGTGATGCTTTAGATTGGTTTACGAAAAAGCCTCAAAATTCATTTGATTCCTTACAATCGATTGTTAATGCCTTTAAGGAAAAGTATGGAGATAAGAGAGAAGGAAGACACCTTGTGAAAGCTATCAACATAATCAAAAAGAGAGAAAATGAAACCGCTGAAGAATTTAATAAAAGGTTTAATGATATGATTAAAGAATTACCTCAAGACTATAAACCTACCGACAAATCTCTTCGATATTTTTACATTGATGCCTTTAGTCCTGAGCCATCTAATGAATTGAGGTGTGCTAGACTTAATGATTATAGGGAGTGCCAAGCCTTAGCTATCGAGCTTGAAAAGGACAAGGCGACATTTGGGAAGTCTAAGATCCCAGGTTTTGATAGGGCTGCTATGAAACTAAAAGAACCTAAAGGAAAAGCAGTTCAAGAGCCTCAAAGCGAACTTGTTCTCAAATTGCTCCAAAAGATTGAAACCATGGAAATTAATCATAATAAGGAGATTGCTACTTTGCAGAATAGGTTGATCCAAATGGAAAGAGCGCAAACGCAAAATTTGAAGCCTCGAAATAGCAATAATAGAAATAACAATTGGAAAAATAAGGGTCAATCTAGTGAGCAGAGACCTCCTAATCCGATAACTGATTTGGTTGATAATGCTCCTCCTTATTGTCGGGTTTGTGATGCTCTTCATGAAGAGGCCACTTGCCCCATCGTTAGAAGAATCTTGAATAATGGAATGTTTGGGATAGGTGATCAAATAAATGTGGTAGGTAGCAAGTTTCCTTTGTCTATGGATGATTGGATAGAGGTCAAGGAAAATAGTCGTGATGTTATGAATCCTTCATCAGCTTTTAGTATAAATAACCTTGAAAATGAAGATGACATTTTGGCTAGGTTATATGGTGAAAAGCCCTCTCTCGAGCAAATCTTGGAAATTGCTAGAGATAAAGGTTTGACCTATCAGAGAAGGGATAAAGATCAAAGCGGGAATCAAATTCCCCATCGAACTTTTAACCCTGGTTTAAACTCTGGATTTGATGTTGAGTTGGGAAGTTGGTTTAACAATTCAAAAATCTGGGTTCCTGTCTTCGAGATTGCTAAGATCCCTTCCCAAAGAGATAAGTTACTAAAAGCTATCCAAGGTCCTCAAATAAATACTTCTCAGCAGAAGATTCGGGAAGTTGACTATCACGATGCTCCCATATATTTGCAAAGCTTAGATGTAGATAACAAAGATGACCAGCCTTTATTTATCACCTTGTTAGTTAATGGATATAAATTGAATAATTGCATGATGGATTTTGGTGCATCAGCTTGTGTAATGACTAAAAGGGTCATGGCACAACTTAACTTAAGAGTTTCTAGACCCTACTATAATATATGTGCCATGGATTCTAAGAAAATTGAAGTGCATGGTTTGATCAAAGATTTGCAAGTTCATCTATCAGTTTACCCTGACATCATGATTGTTATGGATATTGTTGTTGTTGATGTGCCTGATGCCTGGGGAATGCTTTTATCCAGAAAGTGGGCCTCTAATCTAGGAGGAAGTATTCAAATGAATTGGTCATATGCTATGATTCCTTCTCCTAGGGGTGATGGTTTTGTAAGACTTAATAGAGAGCCCGACAGAAAATTCCATGTCGAAGATCCTAAGAGACCTCACAATGAGATAATTAAAGAGCAGTCTGACATTGGGAACTATGCCATTATGTCTAATTTTATAATTCCTCCCGATGATAAGATTAAGGATCTCAGTGATAGAGTTTGGTACATGTACTTCGATGGTGCATCGTCTAGGCATGGTAAAGGTGCTGGAATAGTGCTTAAATCTCCCCTTGATCACATTTTCAAGTTTGCCTATCGATTAGAATTTGAAGCAACCAACAATGTCGCTGAATATGAGGCTATATTGTTGGGTCTTGAATTGGCAAAATCTTTGAAGATTAAGTTGCTTAGCATTAAGGGGGATTCTGATTTAATTATCATGCAGCTTAAGAATAAATTCACATGTAAAAATCAAAGATTAAGAAATTATCGAAATGCTGTGTGGGATACTATGGAGCACTTTGATGCCCTTGACCTCAAAGCTATCCCAAGAGAGCAAAATAGTTTGGCAGATGAACTTGCCGTAGCTGCTACTACTTTCCAGTTATCTGATGAGCTAATTAAGGATAAGATCAAAATGGAAGTAATATTTAGACCATCTGTTCCAGATAACTCAGAGCATTGGCAAGTCTTTAATGATGAAAAGCAAGTCATTCGTTTTCTTAATAGTTTGGATGAGTTTGAGGATTTCCGGATAGATTCTGAGGAGGATGGATCTTTAAATCATGAGCATATCATAAATCCAACTCCTAGGAATGTGGTTGCCTTAGAGCAACATTTTGATCGGCATGATGCCATGAAGTTGAGAGAAGAAAATAAGATGGACCCAGGCGAATATCTCGAGATAAACATTGGTACTTCTGAAAACCCAAAGATTGTTAAAATTGGTAGAGGTACTAGTGTGGAGGAAAGAAAAAAGTTAACTAATTTACTTCGCGAATATCGAGATGTTTTAGCTTTTTCTTATGATGAATTAAAGGGCTATAGGGAAGATGTCATGGAACATACTATCCCCTTAAAAGATGAAAATGCTAAACCCTTTCGCCAGAAACTTAGGCAAATTAATCCTAAATTAGCCCCTTTGGTTCAGAAAGAGCTTGCGAAAATGCTTGTAGCAGGAATTATCGCTCAAACCAGGCATTCGACATGGTGTTCAAATCTGGTGATTGTTAGGAAAAAGAATGGTATGATAAGGCTTTGTGTCGATTTTCGAAACCTTGATCTAGCATGCAAGAAAGATAATTACCCTTTGCTAAACATGGAGACTTTGTTGCAAAGAGTAACTGGTTCTGGAATGATGTCGCTACTAGATGGTTTTTTTGGGTACAATCAAGTATGGGTTAAAAAGGAAGATCGTCATAAAACCACATTCACCACACCATGGGGTACCTTTGAATACATCAGAATGTCGTTTGGATTAACAAACGCTGGGGCTACATTCCAAATGGCTATGGATTATGCCTTCAAGGGGTTAATCGAGAAATTTATTGAGATTTACCAAGATGATCTTACTGTTTTTTCTAAAGATGGTATCAGTCATGTAAATCATCTTAGGCAGGTTTTCGATAGATGTAGAGAATACGAGATTTCTTTGAATCCAGCTAAGTCTGTTTTTGGAGTAACAGAAGGGAAATTACTTGGCCATATCATTTCTAAGGATGGAATCAAGATTGATCCTGAAAGAATTGAAGCAATCCAAAAGATTCCTCTTCCTCATAATCTTAAATCCCTTCAGTCTTTCCTTGGAAAGACAAATTTTCTTAGAAGGTTTATTCCAAATTACGCAGAAATAGCTAAGCCTATTCAAAGTCTTCTAAAGAAAGATGCAAAATTTGTTTGGCAAGAAGACGGCAAAAAGGCTTTTCAAGAAATCAAATGTGCTATTGCAAGAGCTCCTGTCTTAGTTAGTCCCGATTATTCCAAGGATTTCATGATTTTTTCTTTCGCTTCCGAAGATACCATTGCTGGTGTCCTGTTACAAAAGAATAAAGATGGTCACGAGCAACCTATTGCTTTCATGAGTAGAGCACTTCAAAATTCTGAATTGAAGTACAATACCATGGAAAAGCAAGCTTATGCCCTGGTCAAGTCTCTTAAGCACTTCAAAACATATGTGGGTTATTCTAAAATCATTGCTTTCGTCCCACATTCTGCTGTTAAAGATATATTAACTCAAACCGATTGCTTAGGGACTCGTGCTAGGTGGGTTACTAAAATACAAGAATATGATTTAGAGATCAGACCCACCAAGCTAGTCAAAGGCCAAGGTTTGGCTCAAATGTTGACTGAAGGTAACGAAAAGACTCTTGGTTTATTTTGTCTTAGCAATCTATCTTTGCCTGAGTTGCAAAGATTAGGAGAGCATGAGTGGTACAAGGACATAGTTTATTACTTGATGAATCTTGCATGTCCTAACCATTTAGTTGCTCATAAGAGAAGGGCTCTTAGACTAAAAGCCACTAAGTATTGCCTTATGAAGGATGGCTTTGGATGGATTACTTGATGAATCTTGCATGTCCTAACCATTTAGTTGCTCATAAGAGAAGGGCTCTTAGACTAAAAGCCACTAAGTATTGCCTTATGAAGGATGGCTTTGGATGGAGAAATCCTGAGGGCATAATGCTTAGGTGTGTTGATGACATTGAGTCCAAGAAATTAATCTCTGAGTTTCATTCAGGATTTTGTGGTGGTCATTATGCTATTAGAACTACCGCCCACAAAATCCTGAGAGCTGGTTATTATTGGTCTTCAATTTTTTTTGATGTGCATAAGTTTGTTAGAAATTGTCAAGTCTGTCAACTATTCACTGGGAAACAGAAGCTTGCTGCCCTGCCCCTACAACCTGTCATTGTAGAGGCACCTTTTCAGCATTGGGGTCTGGACTTCATAGGGAAGTTCCATGAAAATTCTAGCAATGGCTACTCATGGATTTTGACTGCTACGGATTACTTCACCAAATGGGTTGAAGCCATTCCTGCTAAGAATGCCACTGAAAAGGTTATTATGGATTTCATTGAAAATAACATCATTACTAGATTTGGTGTCCCTGTTAAGATCACTACTGACAATGCCAAAGCTTTTAGTTCGTCAGAGTTTTCATCTTTTTGTTTCAAGTATGGCATTGTCTTATCTCATTCGTCAAATTACTATCCTCAGGGTAATGGTCTGGCCGAATCAAGTAACAAGAATCTCATAACCATTATCAAGAAGATTAATAAGAGATCTTGGGATAGCAAAATCAAGTATGATTTATGGGCAGATTAAATCACTAAGAAGAAAGCTACTGGTAAATCTCCCTTTGAATTAGATCAGATTGTGGAGTTAGATGAAGCTCGTAGGATAGCTTTTGATGCTATATGTAAAAATCAATCTAACATTAAGAAAAGCTTTGATAAATTCTCTCGATCTAGATCTTTGCAGGTGGGAGATATGGTACTTCTTTGGGATCGCAAGAATGAGAAACCAGGAAAACGTAAGAAGTTCGACAGTTTGTGGCTGGGACCGTACATCATTCGAGATATAGCTGGACCAAACTCATTCCACTTGAGCAGATTGGATGGCGAACCACTTGATCTACCTGCGAATGCCCAAATGCTCAAGCTGTTCTTCAAAGATGATATCTGATGCCATAGGGCATCCTTTGTATTGTATTTCTAACCCTACTCCTTGTTATTTCAGCATTTTATTTTTGATTTAAGATTAGATTTACTTTCCTTGTTAACAAATGAAGAGCTTCTATCTTTCATGTGCTTAAATGTTATGATGATTTTTGAATGGACGCTACTTATTTCTGTTGTGTGTTGCGTGGATGCAGATTCTGGATTCTCACATTCCTATAGTGCAACGACGTGTCCCCAAGTAGAGCCAGATGTTGACCACTACGTGTCAACTTCTCATAGCAGTACACCCCCTTTTTTCGCAAAAGACATAGCGCTTGATTGACATGTCCGTGCCATTCGACAGTCATCGTCAACTTGATCATATTATGTTGTAAACCCAGTCTGCATGTGTGAATTGTAAATAATCTTAGCAGATATGAGTCATGTATGCAAATTGCCTAGGTGGACCTAATTTTCTAGTGATAATCTACGTTCCGGAAGGTTTTTTGTCACACCGATCCATGATCGGCAGAGTTTTCCTTCAGCCTGACCCCAAAGCCGGAACGAATTTTGTCATTAGAATCTTAGGGGAATTCTAGTGCGTTGATCTGCTAGATTATGGTTGTGTTGTAGAACTGGGTGGTCTATGAGGGTCTATGTCAAATGGGTTTTCCCCCTTTAGATGTAAAATTGTAAAAGTCATGATGTAAAGTGTCTTGAGTGTTAGAAAATGTTTTAATCCCCTCATAAGTCCTAAGTCCTAGGTCCTAGGTGATTTTTCCAAAGGCTAAGTTCGAGAATCCATTAAAAAAAATAAAATAATGAAAGATATAAATAATTAAAAAAATAATAAAAAAAATAAATAAAAAATAAATTAAAAAATTAAAATAATAATAATAATAATAATAATAAATAAATAAATAATAATAATAAAATAAAATAAAAACTTAAAAATAATAAAATAATAATATTTTTGAGTAAATAAATACAGAATTTCAATTTTTTAATGCATTAAAAATTCGACGGATGAGATTAAGAGATATCTTGATCCTCATCGACGGTCGAGATCATTTTGACGTGGATCACTCGAACTAGCCGTTGGGAATTTTTCCTTTAAATAGGGTGCTAGGGGTCATTTGAGATGATTCGATCTGTGAGTCTTGTGCTGAAGAAAGCTCTCTTGTAAACTTTTTCTGGTGCAAATAAAGAAAGACTTTGGGGTTGAAATCTTGCTGGTGTTACTCTTCTGAAGTGATGTGAGCTGTTTTATTTTCTGCATAATTTTATTTTCAGCCATTAGTAATAGCTTGATGTAGAGTATTGTTGAACACAGGTATCTTGTTCACTTACTAGGGTTTGAATAATATTAGAGTTTCTGAAATAATGGCAGGTATCTCCATTGGATTTGGGATCTAGTACTATTTTTCTCTCTTTATTGATGGTTGAAGTGAGCTGTGCAAGAAACCCTTATTGAAAAAAATCAGTGGGCGTTTGGGGAAGTTCTCGGTTGAACCAGCCAACTCCCGCAAAGCACTCTCTTGTAGAGCCCAGCCAGTTTTGATTCTGGGTCTATCATTTAAATTTATTTTGAATTGCATGAGAGATTTTTGAAGTATCTCATAGTAAATCTGAAAAATTCTGAATTATTTTTGTGGATCATTGACAAATCTGGCTTTTGTAGAGTCACAAAGCTGTAAATAATTTTAGCTGGTTCTTAGGGTTTATAGGTTTTCATTTATTTTTTACGTTTTCAGGTTCTGCTTGCTTGTTTTCATTGATTTCAGGTTGCAGGTACAGGTTTTCAATCTATCTAAAGAGGGTCAGTTATCTGCCTACTGGCGTTTCATTGTTTGCAGGAAGTTTGTTCGAAAAAAAAAAGAAATTTTTTTTGTGCTGCCCTGGGCCTGCAACAGGCTCCCCATCAATTTCCAACGCAGCCTGTACGCTGCTAGCTGCCTGTATGCTGCCAGCAGTCTCCAATCACACAGAAAAATCCAGCGGCCTCGTCCTTTATCGTCCAGCTGCCATTTACGCCTTCTCTGCTCCTGTACGTGACATCCTGCTACTTGCTTATCCACTGCATGCTCACGTTTTGTTGCCGAAGTCCCTCACCTGCTGGCTGATACTTCCCCACCGCTGCCATTCCATTCTCTTTTGCTGTTCCATGCATTTTCTTGCATTCAATACGCAGTCAGCTTCTCCGTTCCAGCAGAATTTTTCATTCCTCCAAGCGCTGTCATTTCTGCAATAAACTATTGCCTCTCCGCCTGCGTCTAATCCCCAGCTCGTGGTGCCTCTTCCACGCTGCCTCGTCTGTTCTCTTCCTTAGCATGCTGCAATCCCATCGCTGCCCATTCAGCTGATCAAATTGCTGACCTGTGGATACAAAGCCGCAACATCCTTCATGCAGTCCAAATGCACAACTGCAAACTGTTTCCTTCCTCATCGCTCATACAACAGCAAGCAGACCTGCGTCCTCAGCTCGCGGCTCGGTCTTCTTCCTTCTGGATCGATTCCAATCCCATCGCCGCCGTCAAACATATGCCTGCAAACGCATAATAAAAATCAAGCAATCGATGCTATATGATTCCTTTTGGGTAATGTGTTTTAGATTTAGAAGAGTAGCATAGTTAGTTTAGATTTTAATATATATATATATATATATATATATATTTTTTTTTTTTTTTTTTTTATATGTATGATCAGGTGAGCGGTTCTGTTTTCTTTGATTTTATTTTTAATTTAGCGCATAGTTTAGCTTAGGGTTTGAATTTTGAATTAGATTTTCTTTAAAGTTTATTTTTATTTCATAAAAAAAAAGTTTAAAAGGAATCCTTTTTTAAATAGATTTTAATTTTGATTATTTTCTAGTTTTAGATTTAATAAATTTTACTTTAGTTTTAGATTTAGATTTAGGATTTAAGTTATTTTGTTTAGTTTTTTTTGTTTTTTTGTTTATCAAAAGATAAAAAAAAAAAAAAAAAAAATCATAAAAAAGCAAAAAAAATTCTTTTTACTTTTTAGACTTTGGATTAGATTTTATTTTTTAGGCTTTTAATTTTGATTTAAAATTTTATATATATATATATAGTGTTTCTTTTAATTTAGTTTAGATTTTAATGTTATTTAGATTTAAGGTTTCATTTAGTCTTTAATTTTGTTTTATTTGAAAAATATAAAAAATATTTATGGAAATTTTTTGCCAGTTTGAGTCTTCGCTCAGGAATTTGTTATGTTTTATTTTTTCTGCTGAGGCTAAAATTTTGATGTGGGAATTAATGTTTAACATGCTTTAATGTTCATTTGAAGATTAACTACATGAATGTGATCTCTGGTTAGCATTTTACGTGGTTGTTTAAAGCACTTTATCTTTCGAAATTTTAATTGCTGGAGTATCATTAAGTCATTGAGCATTTATTGATTATCTCGCATTTGGTAAAAGTTAAACTTTGTTTGAGTTGTTTGATGGTAAACGATTGTTGATGTGTTCATACTTCTGCAGCATTTGATAAATAATCGTTTAATCATTTATTTCATAAGGCACTAGTCTATTAACTTAGTAAAATCAATTAAGTGCTTGTTCCCCTCGTGTCTCTCAACCCAACTGGTCCTCAGTTGGTCATCCATTTTCCCATAGCGTCTACCCCCCTTAGGCTCAAACAGAGAGATCGGGGATCAGGGTGACAGCCCCCGGTCTGAGCGTTGTCGTGACAATCTGTGCGACAACACCCCTCACACCGACTGGATTGTATTCGACATGCTGCTGGATTTCATCACCAGGAAATCCAACTAGATTGTATCTGATGTGCTGTTGGATTTCATCACCAGGAAAGCCGACTAGATTGTATCCAACGTGCTGCTGGATTTCGTCACCAGGAAAGAAGCACAAGACAAAAATGTCGTCGGGTTCTTGGTTTATGTCGACGTAACTTATTAACATGTTCACTGGATCCATGGCATATTTGATCAAATGAAGTGGTCTGTTTATTTCAAATCTGTACTCCACGATATCTAGTGCTTGCTCTCGCCCCCTTTTCCTCACGACACTGCAGGTCATGCCAAAAGGTTGATTGACGAAATATGTATCATTGAGGCAATTCTCTTCTGCACCAAGAGTTTCTGTTAGTCGCATTGGTGGATTTTCATTCTGAGCGATTATTGCAAGCTCATCAGGGGTAATGTAATATTGAGGGTGCAAACAGAGGGAAATTTGCTTGTGGAGTCTTCCATCGAACATGGAATAAATTTTCAATGAGATTTCACCTAAAGAACTATTATGGTTATACATCCCCATCTCCCTATTACAAGGAGATAAAAACCTAAAATGTAAATTCCCCCAAGGAGTGCCACTTTCATCTGGAATGGTATACAACTTTTTGTACTCTTTTAATTCTAAAATTGTGAATAGTTTTTCCCTATTATTATAAATCATTCCCCTGCAATTTGGAATATCAAAATCACAATGATGTATTTTATCTGATTGAAAATACCTTCTATATGTTGTTGTTTGTCTTGCTATAACCAGTGTAATTGGAATACTCTTGAAAATTTTAAGAGGAACCCCACCAACAATTAACAATGAATCATTATAATTATTGTAGCACACAAAGTCCACTATATCTGGGGAACGCATTATTACAGGGCTCCCAGTATCGTGAGTAAGAGGTGAGATTTCTCCATTTGCATATCGTAGATATGGAATAAGATCATGTTGCCTATGGAGAACAAATATTATGTCATTGACTATCACAATGTCACTTATAGAGGAAGTCTGCGGAGGGTTCTTGAATTCTTGTAGATGATATTCCGGAAATGTAAGCATAGCCTTAGTTTTCCTGTTCAACTCTCGAGCTTTTAGGTACCCTTTTTCCTTAAACAATTTGAGTTCCAGATACAGTTGCTCAAGGTCACTTTTGTGCCTTTTACTGTGATGCATGGCCTTGATATTTGTTGTTGTCACTGCAATGCCCTTTACTGACTTTATCGCTTCTGGAAGAAGTTGTTGCTTAAAGAATTCATTTCCTTTCTCCCGCTCTTCATCTGCCAACTTTGGATCAAAATCTTCTTGTTGTTCCAAATCTTTCTTTTCTTTCTCAGCTTCATTAAGTTTCTTCAATGTATGTGGATTACGATGTTCTGTAAGTACTTTCTGGAAAGTTTCAATTGTTGGCTCATAGTCCTTAGAACATTTAGCCATCTTAACATATGCAATTCCTTTTTTAATCGAAGGTCGTGCAATCATTTTAAAATCTGAATGAAGCTCCCTCCCTCTTTCAACAACCTTGTCACAGTCTTCAATGCAATCTTCATACTTCCCCATTCCCAAATAGACAACTGCTCTGTTTGTATAAGGAGATATCTTCATCATCTAGATCCATTGCTTTCGAATAATGCTTAATAGCAACCTCAAAATCTTCCTTCTTATAAGCTGCATTTCCAAGCTCCTTTTCCTTTTGTGCCTCTTCTTTTCGAGCTGCCTTCTCTTTCTCCTCATCTGGAATATCCATTGGTTCTAGCTGACCTGGAGGTGGGTGTAATGGAAACTCCAACTCTAAGGGAGGGCCTATTAGTTTCTCCTTTTTCCTTTGCTCATATTGTTGCTCTTCTTCTAATTCATACCGATCCACTTCATCATGTATTATATCTTCCGGATGTAATCCCCTTTGTTCACTTCCTCCCTCCTCTGAAGTAGCCCTACCAACACTTTTCTCTGGACTATGCTGAGAAGCATATTCGGGTTGTTCTTCCTCGCCAGAATAACCAAAAACATCATGCATATCTACTGTTGAACGAGTTACATGGTGATCATCACCTTGATCACTTAGTTCTCTAACTGGCTCGGTATCTGCTCCTTCTCCTTTACTTTCAACATCAACTTCATTTGAATCATCATCTTGATCTTTTTTAATTTCTTCACCATTATTATCATCTTCCTTATTATTGATTTCCTTTCGACATGCTTTAACTTCTGCATATGATTTTTCTACTTGCTGAAATGCTTCTTGAATTTTACTAAACTGCTCAACGCAATCAGGACGTGAACGTAATGGCACATTGTGCGGTGAACAATGTTCAAAGACTCGCATGATTATATTGTGCGCCATGGCTCTGATACCACTGAAGCATAAAAACTGTTATTGAAGCATGAAAACTGATAGCTTGGAAGCTTGAATGTAAAAATATACAAGAGGTATTTGTAATAATAATTTATTATATATATAAAATGTATAAGTGATATGAATGTTACAATGAGGCTTTGATTTTATACCTTAGCAGGTGACCTTTCATGATTAGGCATGTTGTTTAGACATGTCTTTTCACTTAACTTAATGACTATTTAACATAATCAATTTTTGATTATTTAATATTTACATATATTTTATTTATTTACTTGTTATGAATTATATTCATAACAAACAACCTCGGTTTTTGTGCCCAAAATTGTGGACTGCCCAAACAGGAATTCCTCACCCAAATCCACAGTCAAGGAAAGTCAACGCTGGTCAAAACAGCCTCCTGAAGTTTTTGGTCAAATCAGGTCAACGCAGGGACAGCAAGAAAACAGCCTTTCCTTCGCACATGTGGAGAGAGAGAGAAGCCCAGAAATCCGTACCCAATCAGATGAGGAGAGAGAAATGTGTGAAGATGAGTGATGTCCAAATGAGGATGAGGCATCATGTATTTATAGGCTAATGTTGAGGATGAATAGACATGACTGTTGGGCTTCTGAGCCTACATGAGCTTGCTGGCTGACCTTGACAATTTGTCCATAACATAAATAAATTCATATCTTCATTTGTACATGTTAGGATCGGGTGATCTTTAGATCAATCCTATACCTCTTAGAGAGAGGAATCCAAGAAAAATATCTGCTGTCATAAATAAGATGACCCATGTGGAGTTTGGCCCTAGTTGCCCATTTTAACATAGAGGAGTTCAACAATCAATGCCACTAACATTAAGGCACATAGAGGGCTTGGTGCTCTTGATTAAATTCTAGTTCCATACCCTCGTACACGACAGAATCAAATGGAAACATTGCAATCCCCTCAATCCTGAAATCCAATTCTACTATCTACTTTCTCCATATGAAATCCAATGAGGTTGCAACCACTCTCAAACACTCTGAGTCAATTAATGGTAATGTTAAAATTTAAAAATTTAAGTGAAAGGATCATTTATCCCCTTTTAGAATTTAACATTACCATTAATTACATAGCATATTCTTAACATTTCCATTACTTACATAGCATTACTAGGGCCTTAGGGTTGAATATTAGGCTACCCCATTCATAATTCCCTGTTTTTAGATAATTTGCATTTGGCCCACACATGCCACACAAGTATGTTGTACTGACCTGCATGTGCCATATGGATGCTGAAACGTGATGTATGGATTCTGAAATGCGGGGTTTGGTGCCTGAAATGTGTTTCAAAAATGTGAAACAAGTTTCCGCCCAGCTGAAATGCGTTTCAAGTGCATTTCAGCTGTGTTTCGGGGTTTGTGTTCCGAAATGCAGCTGGTACAGCCGGGAGGGGGGCTGGGGGGTGTTCCCACGTTTCCTGCAACTTAGTATTTGGGAGTTACATAATGGACTCTTCTCCTACTACGTAATGAAACATTGCATCACCCAATGATGAATGAATGAAACCACTCTTTCTCATGTTGTTGGCATTCCTGTCTAGGCTTGTGTGCAAAACTCACAATATTTTAGTTATTTCTCTAACACGGATCTCAGAATGCAGGAGTAATGCATTAGGGGAGTATGTTTGAATATCTTGAATGCATTCCAACCATAATACAAGTGGTAATAGCTAGTGGTCAGACCTGGTAATTGAGTATGCCATTTTAGTTGACAATAGCAATTTTTTTTGTATTTTACAACAAATTTCCATAGAACCCATCTACCCTTGTCTGAATTCTCTGCTGATCCAACTCTCCATTGGTCCATGTAGACCAGCGATTAGCTGCTAGCAATTTCTGTCCCTAAGTGATGGATACAACCTACAAGAGGTGCAATTATGCCTTCCCATGCCAGCTAAAGTCGTCAGCCTCCCTTATGCATGGTCTCCCTCCCATTCTACCATGTTAAAGTCTTGAATTATCCAGTCAGCTGCTGGGAAGGAGTTAGCACCAAAAGTATTATAATATTTTTGTTGAAATTTATTTAGGGCTCTTCTAGTATATTATCTCTGGTTATCTATGGTTAGGTAATTTCTGCTAATTTTCATATAATGTGAGATTAGTTTTAAATTTTCTGAAAATCATGACAAACAGTTTCTAAATGTCCTGAATTCATACTTATCTTGGAAATCACAGTTCAAAATTCTGGAAATGGTCTGCCAAAGGAAGCAGAAGACTGTCTAGCACATATTAATCCAGATCAAGTTACAAGGAAAACTAGGCATAAAAGTTCTATCAAATTGTCTGTAAAGGATTCCCAATCTCTGGTTCAGTGTGTGGCAGAGACTGCAGACAAACTACAGGTTTCTGGGAAGAATTCTACTAAGTCTAAGAAACAATCTAATGAAAGCAAGCGATCTGTTGATGTTATTGCACAATCAAGTGGCAGTGAGAAAGAAACAGAGAGTGCTAAAGCACCTTTGACAAAAAACGAAAATAAGGATTGTGAAGAATCCATGATTGAGTCAACTGCACCAGACAAGGTGTTGGCTCGAAAAAAGAGAAAAACATCAAAGGTTATTAAAATTTCAAATATGATGGAAGTTAATGCTGTTGGAGAAAATGAGCCAGTTAGCAATTTTGAACAACCATGGACAATGCTTGTTCACAAGAAAGTGCAACCTGGATGGGTAGCTTATAACCCAGCTATCATGAGGCCTAGTTCTCCATTGGAGACTGCAAACATAATAAAGATGATTTCTTGGAACGTGAATGGTTTGAGAGCCTTGTTGAAAAGGAAGGATGAGAACTCATTTTTGCAGCTTGCTAAGAAGGAGAACTTTGATGTCTTATGTTTACAAGAGACCAAGTTGCAGGTTAGTGCCCAACACAAAGTTTTTCATTAATTGTTGCCCATAGAGTGGCTATATTCTTTGCTTTATGTTTAATCAATCTTAATGGTGTATCGAGTAATTTGATTGTAAATGATGTTTGGTATGGTTTCCCTATCATCTCTGAGGCATAAATTTCAGTGTCTATAAAGCAGCAACAGTTGAATGTGGGTCCTAAATGTTCTGTTGTGCATGTTGATGCCATTGTTAAATGTTGTCTTGGATACAGGAAAAGGATGTGGAGCAGATTAAACAAAGCCTGCTGGATGGCTATGATAATAGTTTCTGGACTTGTAGTGTTTCCAAGCTTGGGTATGCAGGAACTGCTGTGATTTCTCGAGTAAGGATTCTTTTATTGCATGAAGCTGCATATATCTGTAGTTATTAACTCTGCTTGAGGAATTGTTAAATATGCAACCCTATCTATGACCTTTTGTCCAATTCTTACCATATTTATGACAATGAGTCTCCTTCCTTTTTCCCTTTTTATTTGAGTCGTTGATGAAGGTGTTGTTGAGTGAGCACCAAAAGTATTATAATGTTCTTTTTGAAATTTATTTAGAGCTCTTCTAGTATATTATCTATGGTTAGGTATACTAGAAGGGCTCTTCGAGTATATTATTTGCGCATTTGTGACCACTTGTCTACACTTAAGCCATTTGTTATCTGTATGCCGACATTCTTGTTTGTCATCATCCCTTAGTTGGGGCAGTGTATACTCATTGACTTTATTGCTTTGTTCAATTAATTTTGTTGCTTGTCTGGCATTTTCAATAGTTTTGGGCCTCAATAGTATTATTTCACTAAGGTAGTCCTTCAACCTGGTAATATACATTTTTAGTAATTGTTCACTTGAGAGACTAGTGTGCCTAGTTCCCATAATTTCCTATTCATGTGTATAGATATTTACGTTTCCTTTTTGTTTTAAAGGAGCAAACTTGGTGCAAACTTCATCTTCTTCTTCATCATGAAGTCTTTTTAATAACACAGTAATGAAGTCTTCCCAGTGGAAGGAGCAGGCTTCACATTTCCCAAACCACCATAAGTACCAATCATAAGATTTTCCTTCCAAATGATTGAAGGCTATCGTTATTTTTTCTCTTTAATTGACTGGGGGATTGATTCAAAGGTACTGCCCATATTGTTGATGCAAATGATGGCTCCTCTATGGTTTTTATTGTCATATTTGGTAATTCCTTTTTAGTTTTTTTAGTTCAAAAACTATTATAATTATCTAACAATTATATAAAAACATAATCTTGAAATCTTTGGTTACTTGTATTCCCTAAGAGAGATAGCCCTATAATTGTTATAGTATATATGCCTATGTTTATTTTATGTATATAATGAAGTTCCAAGAGTTTGGTTATGTTGTGGGAAATAAAGCAATAGGAAGATCACCCCGATCGGGATGCGGGCCGACAGTTGGGACAGGCTGGTTGTAGTTATGATTGGTACCCAAGCAATTAGTACTGTTGTGGCATGAATGCATGCTGGGGAGGTGGGAAAGGTGGCTGGCCTGGAGATAAGGCAGGGCATATAGTCGGGCGAGGTAAATCGACACGCAGTGTTAGAGGGTTAGCTCGTGGAGAAGGGTGGTATTGCAGTGTTGCAGGAGGACGTCGGAATAGGAGGAGCCAAGCTCGACGACGAACGCCTGCGGACTTCGGGTATGTAATTCGGCTCTGCTCCAACACTGTAATTATGTTCTGGTTGGGGTTTTGCTAGGGGGAAAGGAGGGTAATTAGTAAGAGAGCCTGGGGGATAGAAAATTGCTGGTGGCAATGGGGAAGGCAATTGCTTGCCATTGCCTGGTTTTGCGTCCATACCTTCTGCCAAATGGGTAATACCCATGACTGCTGGGGGGGCAATTGCATGCTGCTGGGTTGGGAAGCTCTGCGCTCCTTAAACATGGTCTGGGGGGAGTTTGACTGTGGCAAGAAAATGCATGAGGGGCAGGCGATGGTAGAAGGGGGCAGGGGGAAGCAATTGGTAGGAGGCTTGGGGTGCATCCATTCCCGCTGCATGCAAAGCAAGTGCTGGGCTAACTAGAACCCCTACCGGAACGATGGCAAGGCCAGAAACTCTGGGTGGAAACCTAGTTGGGTGGAACCGAGAGGCAGAGCCACTAATCCTTGGGCAGAGGGGGAAAGGAACCTGAACTACAACAAGCAAATTGCAAGAAGCGAGGGGGTCTGCGAGCTCGGCTTGGGCAAGGGCCGACTGACCTGCATGCAAACGCTAGTAATGGGGAGGGGAAAAAGGGCGTGACAGGGGGTATGGGCTATGGACCTCCCCATTGCGGGCTGCGGGCTTTGGTCCACCCCAGCTTGAATATGGTGAGAATTGGCAGAGAGGAGAAGTAGGGAAAGACGTATTATGTTGGAAACAACACTCAGAACAGAGCCACCAGGGGGTGGCACATAACTGAAATACTGTGTTTTAATTTAACTAATTGTGGATGTCACCAGTGTTTTGGAAAGTAGGTCATGGCTCGTGCTGCGAGGGGTCGTGGGCGTGGTAGGAGAGGCCTGACACCAAGGAAAGACAAGGAGCCGAGTACGTCGGAACCACGCAGGGGCAGGAAGTCGGTAGAACACCTCATCACTGAAGCAGCGAAGGCTTACTGAGAGGGGACAGATGCTGGAATCCGGAAATTGCTGGAAGAATGGGAAGAGGAAGTAAAACAAGGCAGCGAGACAAAGGAAGAAATGGATAATTGGAGGACCTTAGTCCCGGATCCGGGTAACACTCGCGGCAGAATCACTCAGTTTAATCAAACTCTGTACTTGTACTAGGTAATGAAGAGTTTATTAGGCAAGGCGATGGAGCAAATTTCTGTGGGAATGGCGGTGACACTCCAAGGAATGCCGAGCTATAAGAAGGATTTGCAGAAAATCCTCTTTCAGCTGCATAAACAAGATATCAGGTTGGACAGAATCGATCGCCATATCCCTTGCATACTGGAGTTGAATGATATGCCAAGGGCATCCGCCAAGGATTCAACACCTGTTGAATCTGCCTTAGAGGAACAGAAGGATTAGACTCTTACCCATGCATAATTTTGTTTTATGCGGATAGCTTTTAATTTCTATATTGCAAATATCAGTTTATATAGTTATGTAGTGTATGGACACAAAACAGAGACATATCTAGCTTGGCTGGAAAGATTAAGACTGTATTGTTTTTGGATGGCTTACAATGCGGACTGGTGGCCAACAAACTTGGTTTCCCTTTGGGGCAAGTTGAGGCCACTTGGTTAATGTATGTGGTGTAAACTTGCTTATTTTAATAGAAAATGGAATGGTCCTGCCAAGCTTAACAAAAAAAAAGCAATAGGAAGATCAAGCATCTCATGATTGATAATAGAGATGAATATACTCGCAATTCATTCCATTGAATTGTTCCTTATATTTCATTAGTCAATGGAGTAAGAAGCCAAACAAATAGGGTTATCATCGAGATGGCTTGTTGCATGCTCCACTCCAAGGAATTAAAGCTTGCATTATGGGGAGAGGTGGTTTTTTCTATTATCTTTTGAGGCTACTCCAAAGGTGTGTTCACCTTACTAGGAGATCTTTGAGCCCCTTGGTGATTTTTCATGAACATATGGATGGTTTAGTTTGGGTGGAGGCTTAACCTTGGTTAGAGTGTTAGCATGGCACCCTTAACCTAGGAGGTTGTTACCCTATTCAACTTGATGACTAATCCATTGGGTGCATACAATGGAGTTAGTTGCTTGATTAGGAGAGGTACCTAGCTAGGAGGATGAGCACTAGGAACATAGAGGAGGTCACTTAGCTATAAGAGCATGGGACTAACTAAAATACACCTTTGAGGTTAGAGATTTTATTGGAGGATGTTTGGATTGAGAAGCATACTTCATGGAGGTTGGTTGTGGGCTTGGACACGTTGAGAAGCATACTTCATGGAGGTTGGTTGTGGGCTTGGACACGTTCAGGAGAAGCACTTGAGCATTGTAATTATTGTCGCTCAGATTGTACAGGCATTGCGACAATGACTCAGGTCGAGGGCTGTCACTCTGATCCCCGACCTCTCCATTCTAGCTGTCTCCCAACAACAGGCTATGGGGGGTAGTCCCTATGGAAATGTGAAGATGAAGGACAAGTTGGCGACCAACGAGTCTGGGCGACACAATTGAGAGGTGTAATTGCTTGGTTAATTTTAGCAAGATTTAAGGATTAGATTGAATTCAAATGTGAGACCAATGCCTTATGGAGTCAACTTCTTGCTTATTATCAATTAGAGACCAAGTAACTGGATGGACAATCGCTGCTTAGATGCTTCACTAACCTATATGCTATGCAAATCCTAAGACCTAAGTGTGATGCAAGAATCTTAGTTACTTTAGTTATATGCCTATTCTAATTATGATCATCCTTTTAACTGTTTTGGAACCATTCTTTAGAGTAGGTTGTGGCGATGGAAGCCAACGGGAAGCAAGCAAAGGCTTGATTAACGATACCTCCCCTTGTGTTCCAACCACCAGATGCCTCTAGTTCTGCAGAGATTGTGTTTTGACGGCTGCAAGGTCACTGTGTTAACCACTAGAAAGGTGTTGAATCCCTCAAGCTAAATTGAGAAAGGGTGGCCCTAGAAGTCTATCAACCAAGCTTATGCTTGGAGGTAAATTATTAGTGCAACTAGACTTAGAATGCTTATGCAAGGTGGATGAGTGATTCTTGGGTTAAGATTGCTTAATGTTCAAGTACTTAAGTTATGATTAGCTTCTATGACAAGAGTAAATAATAAATGGAAAGACAATTTTATTGTCAAGAATGTGCCAATTATCAAGTGCCAAAATTAAACAATCCATAGAGCAGTTTAAAATGACAATAATTACAATTACTCAAGATAATTTAAAATCTTCAAGATATTTCCAAGTAAATGCCAATAATCTTATGCCAGTATTAGGAGATGCTCAATATTTCTTAAATATGCAAGTACTTAAGATAGACAATATAATTATCAAAGCTTCTTGGCATATGATGGCAAAAAAAATTATGTGTTTAATTTAGAGCAATTTATCCAAGGACTCCTTAGCAAGTTGCTTAACACAACAATGCCAATTAGATGCCAAAATACCCAAGAGAGATAGATCTTCAAAGCCAATTGATTTTCACTGCCCAAAGTGAATTAAACCATCCAACAAGGTTAGAGCTTAAATGTGTAAGTGCTTATTGAGTGATTTTAGTGCTAAGTTAATAATTCTTAGATCTAACACAAGACAAGTAAATGTTAGGTTCCAATAGCATAAATCTTCTCCACAATGAACTAACTAGAGCGTGAAACAATGAAAATCACTTATGTAACTTATAGTTCACTATTGAGATTTAGGACAACAGCAAGCAAATCACTCTATATCCAAGAAATGACAAACATGTAAGAATGAAATATGAGTAATGAAACACCTAATGAATTGCCAAGTGAATATATGAAATGACCAACCCTCTTATTATGTATTATTCAATGTTATATCATATCTAAGAGCACTTATGACAACATTAAGAAAAGTGTGAGAATAGTGAGCTATCAATGCAATAATTTGTGCCCCAAAATACCAAACAATTTCTAGATGCCAAAACAAGTTTGCCAATATGAAATTATGAGTTAGCAAGCCCTTTTATGATGTAGCTTCAGATTATATCAGATCTGATCACACTTTTATGTAGAGATATTAGCCATGAAATTGTTGATTTGGGGTAGCATCGGATGTGCTCTAGCCACGAAATTTGGTAGAGAGGTTGGGGCACAGGAGTCTAAACTTAGGGAAAATAAAATATTAATGTGTATTAATATGAATCTGTGTTAGAATGGTCCAAAAGACATGGATCAAGCCAAATCTAATCTTAGCCGTTGATTAGGGACTTCATCTCGGCCGTTGAGATGTCAACAGGAAAAGTATAAGAGGAAGCTTGAGGGTCACTTGGAGAATACACCAGATGATTAGTCATTTTATTCTCTAGAGCGGGGTTTGCTAAGAGAGATAGAATCAGTGATTGGGAGAGTAGCTGAGGGGCATTGAGTACAGAGAAATAGAGAAGGCAGAGATTGTTCTGGGAGAGCAGCGCAACAACCAAGGAGGGTGACGCAGAGTCAGCAAGGGCTCACGCAGGGCCACGCAGAGGCAGCCAAGTGCTGCGCAAAGCACCAGAGGGGCTAGCGCAGCTAACGCAAAGGCTCCCAGCACTGACGTAGGGCCTCCTAGGGCAGATGCAGGCCTAGAAAGAATGATGCAAGGCCAACGTGAGACAGAGAGGGGCTGATGCAATCTAGATTGGGCAGACGCTAGGGTTGCAGGAGAAGTTTTGTGCTGAAGAGCTGCTGGAAGGATTTTCTGGGGTTTCAGCCAGGAGATTTCTCTCAAACTATGAGGTATAGTTGCTAAGGAAATTCTCTGTTGGGTAGGCCTTTCGGCACCCAGATTGTACTCTGATATTGCTTAATAAGAAAACCCTCAGATAGCTGCACCGATTTTCTCGCATTGTGTTTTTTCGGGGACATTGGTCCAAAAATAATGGTCATGTGGTGTGTTTGTTCTTGTTTCTTTTAATTGCTGATCTGTAATATGTTGAGCATGCACTAGTGTTTATTTTCAGTGTTTACTTTGTAATAACTTGTTAAAAAAAATAACAAGTAGGTAGGAATAAATCAGAAAAAGTGCATGAAGGGTTTCCAAACTAAGTAAATTTAGGAACTTCAACATGGTATCAGAGCGTGATTGTAGATCACAAGAGGACTAAAAGATCTCAGCCGAGCGGAGTAATAGCAGTAGAAAACAGTTGTCCTGAGGTGATAGACGCTGTTTCTAGTAGCGCAGAAGCCAAGGAAGTGTGACGCAGAGCTAGCCAGAGCCACGCAGAGGAAGTCGAGAACTGCGTAGAGCCTCAGAGAGGGTAGCGTTGCTGATGCAGAGGGCTAGAGGGTTGACGCACGACATCCCAGGGCTGACGCAGAGCCAGCATGGGGCAGAGAGGGGCTGACGCAGTTCACAGAGAGGCAGTTGTTGGAGTCTAGAAGGCTGCAGAAATATTGCAGAGTGGAGCTGGTGAGGCACTGTAGTCAGAACAGTACCTGACAGAGCAGGGCCAAAGGAGTTGTTATCGAGGGTTTCTAGCCGAGGAACCTGGATCAACAGTGCAGTTGCACACGACGATCAGAGTAGGGGACATCTCGACAAGTGGCAGAAGGATTTCTAGGAGGGAAATCAGGATTTAGAGGGAGTCCAGAAGAGAACTTCCAGACGGGAAGTAGAGACTCAGAGGAGTCGAACAAAGAACTTCCAAGAGGGAAGTAGAGGAGCGTTATGGCACTACATGGGGTAAGAGACTAGGATAGACTGGACAGAGCATCGAACTTTGCAGTTTGGAAGGCCAGAATCTTATCAGTGCTTGACAGAAATCGTGGCAAGAACTTTGCCAGGAAGGTTATAGCTATCCCAGTCAACCCCAATGATAACGACAAGTACGAAGAGGCGATGGCGAGGGCCAAGTGCATTATACTTGACGGGGTCAAGGATCATCTGGTACCACATATAGACGAGAAGGAAACAACAATTGAGATGTGGGAGGCTCTCATGAACCTGTACCAGCATACTTTTGTGCAGAGAAGAATGCTGCTCGAGAACCAGATGAGGTTGTATGAGATGAAGAAGGGTTAATCGTTGACACCTTCCTTGGAGGACTGAATGAGATCCGAGACCAGTGGACTGCTATAGGAGCGACACCGAATCAGGAGCTTATGGTGAGGACAACCCTGAATGTTGTCTCAGAAGATTGGGAAGTATTTGTCCAAAGTATCCTGGGCAGAGGAACTCTCCTACCTTGGGACGAGATGTGGGCAGCTCTTCGCCAAGAAGAGATAAGACGACAGTGAAAGACAGGTAGCAACAACAAAGGGATCAAAGTTCAGCAGGAGGAGGAGGATGTGGCCCTAGCATCTGAGGGAAAGCAGGAGAAGCGGAAGAAGAAAAATCTCTCCAAGATCAAGTGCTTCCACTGTGGGGAGATGGGTCATTATGCGACCTAGTGCCCAAGGAAGAAGAGTAAGGGAGAGTCTTCCGAGACTAAGGCAGCACCAACACGGGCAAAGAAGGAAGTTTTGACAGACGATGATTATGTCATGAGTGCACACACACGACTTGAGCAGAAGTGGGGAGACATCAAGCTGTAGTCAAGCGGACTACAGGTGATGACGGGCAGGATCCTTATTAAATTGGCAACTAGGGCCAAACTCCATGTGGGTCGGCTTATTTATGGCAGCTGATATTTTTATTGGATCCCTCTCGTCGAGAGGTGTAGGATTGATCCAAAGATCATCTGATTCCGATAAGTATTTATGGAGATATGAATTTATTTTGTTTATGTAATTATAGTCAAGCCGACCAGCTCAACCGACGTGTCTATTCATCATCCTTGCTTTAGTATAAATAGAAGAGTTTTGATGTCAATTGGCACACGTATTCTTAAGGTGATCTCCTCTCCACGTCTGGGTTTTTGGAAGGAGAAAACCAAAAGATACGCTGGCTCAAGGGTGATGCCCTAACCGCAGGAAGCTGCAAGCATACGAGGATGAGCAACAAACAGACCCAATTCAAGATACGCAGACCTACAAGACTTGGAGAAGAAACGCAGTAAAACAAGTCCTAAATTATAGTCATGGGAAACGCATTCAGGTATGGAAATACGCACAGCAAAGAAGAAAAGTAATACGTTGTTCTGGGAAAACCTAGCCGCAGTTCATGAAGAGATACGCATCAACTCAGTCATGATATATGCTCACAGGCCCTAATCCATAGTGAATCTGGAAGCGTGGTTACTGACAACACTTATACGCCGTTTATGAAGAGATACGTGAGTTCATATATATGTTGGGATGATACGCTGTTCATGTTATATATATTGTTCACGTTATACGCAGTCATATATATATATATGCAGATCCAGATATGATGATACGCTGTTGTTCACGTTATACGCATGGAACCAGATATATATATATATATATATATATATATATATATATATATATACGCAGATCTAGATATGATGATACGCTGTTCATGTTATATATATTGTTCACGTTATACGCAGTCATATATATATACGCAGATCCAGATATGATGATACGCTGTTCATGTTATATATATTGTTCACGTTATACGCAGTCATATATATATATACGCAGATCCAGATATGATGATACGCTGTTCATGTTATATATATTGTTCACGTTATACGCAGTCATATATATATACGCAGATCCAGATATGATGATACGCTGTTCATGTTATATATTGTTCACATTCATCGCAGTCATGATAACAGGCTTTGTGTATAGTGGATCTGGAAATGTAGTTATGCAGAGATACGTTGCTCGTGGAATCAACACAGTCATCATAACAAGCTCCGTGTACAGTGGATCTGGTAGCATAGTTTTTATACGCAGTTCATGCAGAGATACACTGCTCGTGGAGACATATATCCGCATCAATGCAGTCAGGCACTTATACGCTATCCTCAGGTGTAGCCACTGTCAATGCATGGAGCTGCAGTCACATGTTGTTCATTCCTGAGGTATAGCCGCAGTCAACACATGGAAGCCGCAATCACACAATCGGATCCGCATTGAGATGAGATGTGTATAAGAGTTCAAGCTGCCTCCTCGGATGGGTTAAGGAGAAGTAGAACCAAGGTTGGTTACCCTCTCAGCATACCTGTATGGAGAGAGCACCCTGAGCATCTCGACATATCTATCTCAGATAGATGACAAACTTAGGATACTCCTGTAGCAGAGTCTTGGTGATGATCATTGTGATATTACTTCACAGTGAGCAGTATGAATTAGATCTATATGTCTCAGCATATGAAGCAGTGTTACAGTCTATAAGGAGAAGAAGTTCTAATGTTCAGCATAATAAAGAAATAATATAGTCATGGGCATCATAATGATGCATGAAGCATAAAGATTATGGGCAACATGATGATGCATGATGCGGCATGATGGTGCTACACGGTAAGGTGCAGCAAACGGACGAGATGCAGCACGATGATAGGTGAAGGAGTCACCTTAGAGAATCAGTTGAAGCAGAATGTCTTCAACTGATCTCATTGTTATAGAAAATGATCTATGCTTAGATCTAGACAAGTCAAAGTGTTGACTTCTGTTGTAATTGTACTCTCTCTCTCTCTCTCTTTCTCTGCTGAACTTTGAAGATAAAAGAAGATTTGATCAAAGGGTTTCCCCACACATTGTGGGGTTTGTCCCTGGCTCGCGCCACATCTTGTGTCCTCTTGTCTTGGCTTGTCTTCTGCGATTTTATATTTATGTTCTATCTGTAGTTTATTGTAATGTTGATGTGATTGCTAACTGTGAAAATTTAAATAAATTGCTCTAGCATAGAACATACCTAAACTTAACAATCCTTGAGGTACCCAGCATCTTGGATTAGACCTTGCTACGGGAGCCTTGAAGAGGAGTAGCAGGACTGGTTGAGTGGGTAGAGACGGATGCGGATGGAGTGGCAGAGAGAGCTACAGTGCAGGAGTCCTGAGACAGCGCAAAGTTGGCAGGCTGTAGCAGTGCAAGAGGCACAAGAGTGTTGCACTAGTGCAGGACGGGACAGAGAGGTGTGCAACGGTGCGAGATGCAGGGAGTTGTTAGAGTAGCGCAGAGGTCAGAGAGGGAGCACTTGCCAGCGGCAGAGGGAGCTTCAGCATCAGTGGGTGTCTCTAGCCCAACAGGGAGGTTAGTTGGGAGATCAGTTACTTACTTCTCAGTAACTGAGTTGCAGTGCAGCAGTGAGCAGCACGATGAAACATGATGAGAGGAGGTGCAGTGCGGATGCAGTGCTGGGAGAAAGGACCAACAGCAGCGTGGATGTAGAGGGAGCTGTCGTACAGATGCAACAGTGGCAGTGGCAGAACCATGGGCAACAGTACAGGAGGCAGAAGTGTAGAGGATGTTGGGAAGGAAGGCCTAGCATCATCACAGGTACCGATGCTGGAGGATCAGAGTAATACTCAGTGAGGAGTATTGCTAGAGCATAATCCTCGCTAAGAGGGAGTGTTGATTTGGGGTAGCATCAGATGTGCTCTAGGCATGAAATTTGGTGGAGAGGTTGGGGCAGATGAGATCTCCAATACCTAGAAAGGGTTTGGGCAGATTCTAAACAGATCAGGATATATTAAGATAATTAATATTTTTAATGGAGTCCATAAGTCTAAACTTAGGGAAAATAAAATATTAATGTGTATTAATATGAATCTGTGTTAGAATGGTCCAAAAGACATGGGTCAAGCCGGATCTAATCTTACCCGTTGATTAGGGACTTAATCTCGACCGTTGAGATGTCAACAGGAAAAGTATAAGAGGAGGCATGAGGGTCACTTGGAGAATACACCAACTGATCAATCATTCTATTCTCTAGAGTAGGGTTTGCTAAGAGAGATAGAATCAGTGATCGGGAGAGCAACTGAGGGGAATTGAGTACAAAGAATCAGAGAAGGTAGAGATTGTGCCGGGAGAGCAGCGCAATAGTCAAGGAGGGTGATGCAGAGCTAGCAAGGGCCCACGCAGGGCCACGCAGAGGCAGCCAAATGTTGCGCGGAGCACCAGAGGGGCCAGCACAGCTGACATAGAGGCTCTCAGAGCTGACGCAGGGCCTCCTGGGGCTGACGCAGGGCCAGCGTGATACAAAGAGGGCCTGACGCAGGGCCAGCATGAGACAAAGAGGCGCTGACGCAATCCAGATTGGGCAGACGCTGGGGTTGTAGGAGCAGTTTTGTGCTCAAGAGCTTTTGGAAGGATTTTCTGGGGTTCAGCCAGGGGATTTCTCTCAAACTGTGAGGGATAGCTTCTAAGGGAATTCTCTGTTGGGTAGGCCAGTTTCAACACCCAGATTGTACTATGATATTGCTTAATAAGAAAACCCTCAGATATCTGCACCGGTTTTCCCGCATTGGGTTTTTCTGGGGACATTGGTCCAAAAACAATGGTGTCATGTGGTGTGTTTGTTCTTGTTTCTTTTAGTTGCTGATCTGTAATATGTTGAGCATGCACTAGTGTTTATTTTCAGTATTTACTTTGTAAATAACTTGTTGAAAAAAAATAACAAGTAGGTAGGAATAAATCAGAAAAAGTGCATGAAGGGTTTCTAAACTAAGTAAATTTAGAACCTTCAACAAAAATCAGCTAGATCTATGCTCAAGAAACAATGCTCACTTCACCAAATGACTAGTGAATTTATACGATGAATTTCTTAGAGCATTTAGGAATTTATGTGTGATTTTTTATGCCAACTAAATATGTTTTTACCACTGTTATGATTGTATTCAGAGAGCTGTAACAAACAATGAGGAAAATGGAGGGTTTAGAGATCAAACCTTAGGCCCAAGGCCTTGAAGATTGCTTGCCCAAGTTGCCAAGATTTTTCCAATGGATTTGGCACCTAAAAACATAAAACTTGAGCCAATTTCTTCTGCAAAACCCACCTATATTCAGTCCAAAAATCCAAGTGACCAAGCAGGGATGAAGGAGAGGCAAACTAGGGCTAGGAAGAAGGCCACAAGAGAAGGGAAAAGGCCAAAATAGGCCTGTGGCTTGGGCAAAGAGGCCTAATAGGCCTCATGACAAGCCTAAGAAGGGTGCCGTTGGGCAAGAGAGGGGTTGCGACCTAGGGTTTTGAGGCCCTAAGGCCTGCAACACCCTAAAGCGAGCCTCTAAGGGGCCATCGCAAACCCAAAGAGGCTGCGACCTTAGGAGTAGAGGGCACCGAGGGCAGAGGAGGGGCTGAGAGGAGTTGTGGAGGAGGGATAGAGGAGAACAAAGGGGAAGAGACTGAGGAGAAGGGAGAGAAAGGAGTACGGGAGAAGGAGGCTAGCAGAGGAGGGATAAGGGGCCAAAAGGGAAAGTGAGGCCCTCTAGAGCCTGCAACAAGACCTAGAGGGGAGGTTGAGAGCCCTAGGGCTTACGACCAGCCTTAGGAAAGTTAAGAAGGGTGATGCAGAGGCTTAAGAGGCTAACGCTGAGGGCTTGGAGGAAAATTCTAGGCCTAAGAGTCCTAAAAGCTTGAAACCCCTGGTCCAAAATATTATTTTTCTTCAGCTCTTCAATTTCCTGCAAATACTTAAGTAGCTGGCCCTGTAAAAGGTTTTAGAGGCTAGATGTTACCCTCAAGGGTCTAGATTTAGCTCTAATCCACGTTGATCTCACTTGCACAAATGAATTTACAATAACCCAAAATCCCAATATATACAAAAAATTTAAAAATCTCAAAACCCTAGAAAACCCTAGCTGCAAAACAAGGGTTAGAAAAATAAAATATTTTTACAATATATATTTACAAAATATACAAGTGTACAATGCTTGGAGAATTTTTGAGAAATAAATTTTTGAAATTTTTGATGATGGCCAGATGTATTTCGAAAGATAAATACCAAACCATAACCTTGGAGAATTTAGAAAACCATAAAAAAATATTCAGGATCCAAATAGAGTCAACTTGTGCCCACAGTTTGTGAACTTGGAGCCCAAGGGATGAGGAACTTGCAAACTGTTAAAACTGGCAACTAGGGCCAAACTCCATGTGGGTCTTCTTATTTATGGCAACTGATATTTTTCTTGGATTCCTCTTGTCGAGAGGTGTAGGATTGATCTAAAGATCATCTGATTTCGACATGTATTCATGGAGATATGAATTTATTTGTGTTATGGGACAATTTGTTAAGGTCGACCAACAACCAAATTGCCCCCACTTATCCTCCACGTTTTAGTATAAATAGAAGAGGACTTTAAGTCATTTGTCATACACACTCTTGTGATCTCTGTTCATTATGTTTTGGGTTTGATGAAGATGAGATCTAGAGGGAGTGCCCTAGGATATACGCTAGCCTAATGATGCCCTAATGCTGCCCTAAGGAAGATCAAATCACAGCCATGGAAGGAGATACCCTATAACGCTGTCAAGAAGGTGAAGGATGATTCCATTACGCAGCAAGGAGAGGCCTATATGCTAAGCAACCTAACGCTATCCTGAAGGGGTCATAACCGCAGAGAAAGAAGACTCCTAGGCCGCAGTCAATGAGGGCTTCATAGGCACCAAAAGGAGGCATGTATTCGCTGTAAAGAGAAGGGCTTGACAAGCTCTAACCGTAGTCCAATCAAGTGTCACAAGTTGGTGCCCTAGACGCTATCAAGGAAGAGATGAACACGTAGTCAAGGAAGAGAGTTATATGCTGTCCAAGGAAGGGATCTAATCCACAGTATAAATGTAGTCAAGAGGCACTAATATGCAACTCAATCTAGGAGCCCTAATCTGTAGTTTGATGAGGCTCCTATCTGCCCTAGCCGCAGTCCAAGAAGGAGGTTCAAGCCCCTGCTAACAAGGTTCCTAGCAACTGTCAAATTGTACATTAAATCGCTGTCCAAACATGAGTTCAAGATGCATTCAGGTATGCCCTCATCCACTGTCAAAGGAGGGTTAGTCTTGCCCTTGTCACAGTCCTAAAGGAGGACATCCTGACTGGAACACATTTAGGAGGAAAGCCTTAATTGAAGGAACCCTTTTCTATGTATGAAAGGACCCTTAGTCACAGAAAGGAAAGTGGATCTAAAACTGCAGCAAGGGTAATTGTATTACATCATGATGTTGTAGGTGGCAGCATATTTGTTTTTACATGATTTGTTCCTAGGACTGTTTACTTGGTTGGTGAATGATAGTGCTGACAACAAAGTCAAGTATAGCAAACAACGTTGTATCTAAATTATGTCTGGGTATGTATAAAGGATTCATGAGATTTGTTGGAAGAATCTCTTGCTACAGTTAGCTGCTTTGCTGGGCTGCAAGCCATAGCAAGCTGCTAAGCCTATTCCATGACAGAGTTACAGTATTGCAGTATGCAGCATATAGGTGACAATGATGATGGGTGCAACATGGTGCAACACAATGATGATTAGTGTAGCATTGGTGTAGCATGATGATGAGGTGCAACTCAATGATGGGTATAGCATGGTGATGGAATCACTTGAGTACAGATCTGCTACCTCATGTGTCATCTTCTTAAAGAAGATCTTTGCTCTTATTTTGTCAAGTCAAAATGTTGACTTCTGATGTATATGTACTCTTTCTCTTTCTGCTGAACTATTGAAGAACATAGGAAGAATTGATCAAGGGTTTCCCCACATTGGGGTTTGTCCCTGGCTGGCGCCACATCTTGTGTCCTCTTGTCTTGGTATGTCTTCTGCGATCTATGTTTATGGTCTATCTGCATTTTACTATCATGCTAAATGTGATTGCTAATCTGGAATTGATTTTGAGCTAATATGGAAAATTGAAATAAATTTGCTCTAAGCATAGAACATACCTAAAATTAACACAAACATTATATAATTTCTCAAGAATAAACCGTTAGAACAACATTGAATCAGATCACCTAAGATAAGCCCAAAACTTATCAATAGAATGTTCCTATCATTTACAATAAAATAACGATTCAACAAAATATAAAGCACAATATAGGAATGCCCGTGCCCAACACACACCACAAATCAGTAGAATTAAGACACCATGAACTGCACCCCAAAGTCTTTTATTATGATTATTCAAAACATTCCCAGCGGGACAATAGCCTTACATCAGATTTACAGAGTTACATTAGCCAAACATCAGATGACTTGAGACACAAATGACCTCTAATTTATAGATAAATCCTCCAAGTGGAAAATAATGGCTAGTTGGCTTGATCGTCGTCAAAATAATCTCAGCTGTTGATAAATATTTGACGATCTTTTAATCTCTGTCATTGAAATAATTATTTTTGAGGAATTTTCGAATTTCTCATTAAAATGGTTTTTTATGAGCGCAAAAATAATTAATTTGAGCTAATTTCCTAAAAAAATTGACTTTGACTTGACCACCAAGGCCCAAGGGGACAATTTTTCTTGAAATTTCCAATATTCCCTTGGTGGGGGACGTCCAAAAATTAATTTCTTTAAGAGCCACAATTTTTTCCACTTGGAGAATTTAATTGCTCTAGAATTTTAATTTTTTGACTCAAATTAATTAAATTCTGGTTTAGGATTAATTTGATTTTGCTAGAAAAATTAATTAATCGACACTTGAGGGGATTAATTATTTTTCCACCCTCAAATATTTTAGCCACAGTGTCTAAGTATGAGGGACCATGCACTAAAATACTTTTTTACATAAGATTTTACATAATTCAACCCTGAAAAGGGGGGATACCTGTTCGTTATAGACCCTCAAATAATTTACCCAATTTTGCGGCACAATATGATCTAGTAGACCAAGTGATTTGTAAGAAAATAATTTAGCCAGTTAGTTTAAATTATTCCCAAATCACTTTTACAGAAGACTTGTCTAAAACACTAGGACTCACCTAAGACTTTGACGATAAATTCCACCCTAGCTTTGGGGTGAGGTTGGAGGGAAAAACTCGTACAATTATCCATGTTTAGAAACACAAATAAATCAGTGAGACGAAAAACCTCCTAGGATGAAATTTGCTGCCAAAATAATAGGCTTACCTAGGTTTTACATACATACACGGTCTTACTAGGATCATTTACATTACAATTTGTAGAATGGGTTTACAATGGCTCAAAATGCTGATGGTTGATGATCTTGATCCTTTGAAAAATTTGGTACAACTGCTTCCTTGGAACTTTGAGAAAATGTGTGCAACATCTGGCTCCAAATGGGGACACATTGCTTCCATGAAGTAGCGTGAGAATCCCAAAATCCTGCATCTAAGCAAACAAAAGTCCATAAAATAGATATCCATTCAAAATTCAAATCATCATTCATACATAGTAAATTTGCTGGAATAGAAAAAGTCTACTCTAACAAACTAAAATATATATAACTTAAATGCGTGAAATAAAACCAGCTAATGACATAAATGTAGAGGAGTAGGGTTAGAGATACTATACAAAAGATGCCTTATGGCATTAGATGTCATCGATGTGGCACAATCTTGAACATCTGCTTTGCTTACATATAGATCAATAGGTTGCTTATCAGGTGTCTCTTGTTGAAACTTTACCCTCTTTGGTTGATGAAGATTCTGATCATTGTGCTGTACATCTCTATCATACTGTATACTCCTTTTTCTGCTCGTAAGGAAGGATGGAAGATGCAATGAAGAAAAGTAATACACCAGCTGAATGAACTCTGACTCAAAATGCGGTGGATGACCTTGTGGCTTGATTTCTTCGCCATTCTCCAGCCTCTTCGGAACCTTGACATGATATATTCTTTCAACTTCCCTGTATAATCCGACCATACCACCTGCTGCATTGGGAATAGTGGCATAAGATAAGTCCATCTGAATAGAACTACCTAAGTCAGCTGCAAATTTCTTGGACACGAGCATTCCCAAAATTTGCTCTTGAGATGGCTTTTCACCATACATCTGCGTAATAGGATCTTTTCATTACCGAAGTTATTGATGGTGAATGATGAAGGAATCATATTGCACAACGACTTTTCCTAGATGAATCCTGACCAACATTATTTATTTGTTCATTTGCTGCTTCATCAAAGATTTTTTTAGCTAAGGCACATGCACTTTTGTCGTGGAAGCTTTCACAAGGTCTGTAGAAAGGGATAGGCTCATCAACAATATTAGCAGATTCAAGTGAAGTAGGAGGCCTTTAATCATTTGGAGGATTCCTCCTTGGCCATGGATTACTGTTTCCCTTGTTATTATTGTTATTTTTGGGTTGCATATTCTGCATTTAACTTCTTTCCATCTGAATTAGCTTATTCTGCATATCACTTATTGTCCTAGCATGCTCAATTTTCATTTCCTTAATTATTCAAGTTAATTCTTTAACTGAGTCTTGCTCTTCTTCCTTAATTTCTTTCCCTTTAGACTTGACTGTACCTCTTTCAAAACTTGGGATCTCTGACTTACCTGAAGCTTAACTATCCTTCTCTAATTCTTCAACCATACTCTGGGCAACGACTAAAGTAACAGGCTTGACATGTCTAATCTCATATTGAGTATCACCATTGAAAGCTTCAAGATACTGCTCTAGCACTGTTTTGTCAAGAGGCTTGTAGTCTTGAGTCATATCCTTTAGAAGACCATTAAATCTTTGATTAAAATCTTCAACTATTTAATTTTCCCTCTTCTTAATAGTATTAAGCTCTTTGACCAAGTACTTTCCTTCTCTTTTATCCCCAAATTTATCTTTAAATGCATCAATGAGGGCTCTTAAAGAGTCAAAGGCATTATCTGCTTTGTCATGAAACCAATCAAGTGCATTATCTTCCAATGACAAAACAAACAATCTCATTCTAACATCCTCATTGGTGTAAGCAACTGCATGAGCATATCTCTGAACAAAAGTGTTGAACCCCTTTATATGAGCTTCGACATTGATGGCGTTATTTCCCTGAAAGATCAAAAGCTTGTTCATGGTAGAGTCATATGGTAGATCATGTGGATATCCCTGGATGTTGGTGAAGTTGCAAGGCCTGTAATAATCAACCATGAAGTCTTGATTGGGAGGATTAACGAAAAGCAAATGGAGGTCAGAGAGGGCTTCCTGTCCAAGAAATAATAAATGCTCTTTAGAATGTAGTTTGTTTAACCGAGCTCCTAGAACCTTCTTAGGATTGGGAGCAGGGTTAACTAAGCTACTAGGATTCCTTCTAGAGTAAGCTCTTGTGAATGGATGAATAAGTGGAGTCACCACCCAAACAGGAAACCAACCTAAATGCCCAGGTGCTAAAGGTGTGGATAAACAAGATGGAAGGATTAGTGAGAGGAAAAAAGATAAGGTGATGAAAAGATGAGAAATGATGAAATACAGGAGCCAGAAAATGTTGTGGCGTTGTTGGCTAAGAGGAATGGATTAGAAGATTATGAAGATTAGGAAGAATGTCGTTAAAACGTCGAGAACAAGATAAAACTATCCCCAACAATGGCGCTAAAAAATGTTGTTGCGTTGCCGGCTCAAATGCAAAGATAAAAGATGCAAGATAGAAATGGAAGAAATGTCGAGAAACTGACAACGAGAAACTTGTCCCTGACAACGACGCCAAATTTTTTGTTGCTTAGATTGTATAGGCACTGCGACAATGACTCAGGTCGGGGGCTGCCACACTGATCCCAGACCTCTTTGTTCTAGCTGTCTCCCAATATCAGGCTATGGGGGGTAGTCCCTCTATGGAAATGTGAAGACGAAGGACAAGTTGGCAACCAACGAGTTCGGGAGACATGATTGAGTGGCCTAGCTACTTGGTTAATTTTAGCAAGATTTAAGGATTAGATTGAATTCAAATGTGAGACCAGTGCCTTATGGAGTCAACTTATTGCTTATTATCAATTAAATACCAAGTAACCGGATGGACAATCGCTGCTTAGATGCTTCACTAACCTATATGCTATGCAAATCCTAAGACTTAGGTGTGATGCAAGAATCTTGGTTACTTTTAGTTATATGCCTATTCTAAGTATGCCTTTTGTCTTAATTGTTTTGGAACCAATCTTTAGAGTAGGTTGTGGGTTGGAAGCCAATTAGAAGCAAGCAAAGGCTTGATTAACGATACCTCCTCGTGTTCCAACCACCCGATGCCTCCGGCGTTGCAGGGATTGTGGCTTTGACGACTGCAAGGTCACCATGCTAACCACCAAGGTCACCTTTTGTTTACATGCCAAAGGTCAATTGAAAGAAAACTTAATTGTGCAACTAAGCATTTAAAAATTTATCATTCCTATCCCAATGCATATACTTAACCAATTAAAGGGCATAACGAAGAAGCAGGATGAATAGAGAAGGAACCAATGGAAAGCACCAAGGTAATTGAACTGAAAGCGTGAGGGGAAAAATGAAAATGCTTTGTGATCATGGAATATACTAAAAGAATAGGGGGGCCAATACTTCTGTATAGACTTGTTAAGGGCTTAAGACATGGCGTGCCCAATTCCCAGACCTTTGTTGTCCTGGATCTGTCCTTGAAGTCTCTTCATTGTTTACATGTCCCCATTGATCTAATTGAGTTTAGCCCAAGTATTTATTGATTTGGCTTATCTCTGGCTGCTCATTTCTGAAGCTGAACATATTGATCCCGATTCCCTGTCATAATCTGGCCTTATTTGCATTCATCTCCATCTTCGCTAAATTTTTTTCCCGATTCCAGTAAGTTATCTTGCAAGTTGCTCAATGCTCTAGCTGTCAGGATTATGTCATCTGTGTGCAACATAATTATTATTATTATTGTTCCTGCTATGTTTGATCTTCTCCTCTTCTTGTTTATCTGTTCTTCTACCTTTTCATCTAGAGACCGCTCTTGCATCTGCACCTATGCAGCCTGACTATGAGTATGCACTTGCATCTGCACACACACCTTGGCTACTTGTAACACAGCCTGCACACCTCCACGTAGCTTGCGTCAAAAACAGGTGCAGTCGTTGCCATGCCTGCACACACACGTCCTATCTATTCATCTCCATCTCCGCTAAATTTTTTTCCCGATTCCAGTAAGTTATCTTGCAAGTTGCTCAATGCTCTAGCTGTCAGGGTTATGTCATCTGTGTGCAACATAATTATTATTATTGTTGTTCCTGCTATGTTTGATCTTCTCCTCTTCTTGTTTATCTGTTCTTCTACCTCTTCATCTAGAGACCGCTCTTGCATCTGCACCTATGCAGCCTGACTATGAGTATGCACTTGCATCTGCACACACACCCTGGGTACTTGTAACACAGCCTGCACACCTCCACGTAGCTTGCGTCGAAAACAGGTGCAGTCGTTGCCATGCCACACATGTCCTATCTAGTTAGGTTAACATCATTTTTACCTTTTCATCCATGGAGATACCCACATAGCATTCAGATCCCTGGTTGCCTCTCAAAGCTCCATTGAAATTGAGAGTGGTTTAGGACAGCTTCAATCAGCCCTGTGTTTAAACACCGGCATCTGTCCCCTCAGCCTTTCCCTTGGTGGAAAGAAATTCAAATGCTTGGCTTTGTCAAACAGGAAACTGTTTACCTGGAAAAAAAATAGGAAAGTTCTATAAATATATGCAGTAAACCGTTAGTTTTTATAATTGAAATTTAAGTTCCAGTTGTTTAAAACTTTTTTAGAAACCAAAAGGTCATAACAAACCTGCTTATAATGCATGAAACACATGGCTTATATTCTTGGGAAATGTGGAAAAAGTTAAATTCATGTCTGGTTTCCTTGAAATGGGCCATGCTTTGTCAACCCAAAAACAAAAGAGGAAAGTGTAATTATGAGGCATGCTTAAGATTTTAGACCCCCAGGTTGATTTCACATCCGTGGTGGCTGAGGTTCTTTGTTAGTCATAATAGAACTATTCTTTCAGCTCAGTTTCATAGTTTGCAGAGTTCAATTGAAATTTCCAATAATCCTCCTCTCAAGCAACTTGACAACTCTTCAATCTGGTAGTCAAGAGGGTTTTCTTTCATGGATGAGTACATAGTGCTGGCAGATTTCTTTCTAAAATATCAATTAAGCGTATGATATATTATCTGTGTCCATAGCCTTCGCTACTCCATTGTCTATTGTTCAAACACTTTTCCAAAAATATTGGGTTGAGTTGCTTAATGAGGAGCTTCATTGATAGGCTGACCTGTGTAGTCTGCTAGCTTTGTGTTCTGTAGATGTTTGGATTTTCACTGTTATATATGAACAATAATTTTGTGTTTTTTAGAGAATGCTCAAGATTTCCTTATTATCTTCATAAATAATATCAACTCAAATAAAATATATTCCTAGCTTTGGTAGATGGATTAATGCATGAAGTTCCTTGTATGCTGTGCTAGCAGATCAAACCCGTGTCTGTAAAATTTGGACTTGGAATTCCAGACCATGACGGTGAAGGACGCCTAATTACAATAGAATTTGATACTGTCTACTTGGTAGCAGGATATGTGCCCAACTCTGGTCAAAAACTAGAAAGACTGGTTAGCTCGTTAACATTTTTAACTACTTATTTTAATGCCAGAAGGAAAATCTTTGTCAAAGGTTGATGTTCTTTAGACATGAATTATAATTTATAATCCTTTTTTGCTCAAATTTGCTCTTCCTATATAACAACGGTATAGTATCATTTGTTTTTAAAGATTTTTGTCTGTCAGCAGAGTTACAGGGTTCAGCAATGGGATCCATTTCTAAGCAGCTACCTGAAAGTAAGTACGCATGGACTTTAAGAGCTTACTAATGCAATTTAGTTCTGACACACCAAAAGTTTGCTGGATATGTATGCAGTACTATGCACATATCCTTTCCAATTGGTTGAATGCCAGTGTTCGAGTGCTCCAAAGAGGCTACATAAGCCATTTCTTGAGATAGTCTGAAATCTGGATATTTATTTTTCCTTCTGTTCCACATTTGCATTAATTATATCTGATTGATTTCCATACGCTTGTAGGTTTTTATTATGTTGATTCGTAGAAAGGATTTTGTTTTATAACGTGTTCAACAAAACATGAAACTTTTGATCATCTGAAATACACTCAAGATGGAAAATATCTATCTTTTTTAGTTCAGAGTAGCAGAATATTTGTTCTACATGGTATGGTTGGAAAAATAGCGAAGGTTGAGCTAAAATGGATGTTAAGCATTGTGTTTTCTGTTATTGACTGGTACAACTTGGTGCAATGGAAGACTCTTATGCTTAACCGGTATAGTAAAATCTTATTAAGATACAATGTAAGTTTATGCTGGGTCATAACAAATAGCATACTGCAGTTGTCAAACTTTTGCGAAAGTGGAAAATGTCTCTTGGTTTCACATGCATCGAGGCTTTTAGAATATTTTTATAGTTGTTTTAAGCTTGAGGTAGGCTACTTTGGGGAGCTTTGCAGATTTAATTTCGTGATGAAGTTCAGGGGTATAGAATTGTTTGCATTTGATTGCTGTTTATGTTTTTTTGCCTTATATTTTATGAACTGGTCTGCTTTCTTTTTTCATTCTTTTTCATCTGAATTATGGAAAGCATCTACAATGCATGTTTCATTCTTTTGTTCCTCTTTCCCTATAGTTATTTTTGGAAGAACTATATATAAGTAATTAGGTTGTTGCTCAGATATGATTTGGGACATTGATCATTCTCAATGAGAATTGTATTCCCACTGCTATTAGTTGAACTGATTGAATTTTAGGTGGAAGCAAAAGAATGGACTAAATCAACCTTACCTCTGCGTGCAGGATCTGGAAAAGAAAAAGCCAGTAGTTTTCACTGGCGACCTAAATTGTGCACATGAAGAGATAGACATCTACAATCCTGATGTAAGCCTTACTAATCTTTCTGGTTGTCAATGTATATAGTAAATTGGCTTTTTCAATCTTTCTTTCATCTTTTATGTGGTGTGTTTGGTTGGAGTAGACATATTTGAAGACTGCCATTTACTATATTTTATTTCTTGATATAATATAGTATGACACATAGTATGGAAACAAAAAATTGAAATAATTATCTCAACTTGAATTGTCTTATCTGCTCTATCAGTTTGCCATAGAGAAAAGGTCGTTATTGTCTTTCTGCTCTTTTGTTGTTGTATTTGAAGAATTCTTTTGTGTCTAGATTTAAAGTAAGGTACAACCTCAATATACCTTCTATCTAGTGAAATAAATTTGGTGAGGGGAGAATTTCTAGTTGATTCAATCTTGGAAGGATTCTAGCTATAATAAATTAGCAGAAAGAAACCATTTTGCCTCTAATTCCTATTCACAAAGAGCATGGTCTGGAATGATGTAAATGACCTTTTTCAGGTGCAATTATCTTAATTTAGGGAACATTTCATGCAGGGAAACCGCAAAAGTGCAGGATTCACAGATGAAGAAAGGATGTCCTTTGAAGATAACTTTTTGAATAGAGGTTTTGTGGACTCTTTTAGACAGCAACATCCAAAAGCTGTTGGCTATACTTACTGGGGCTACAGACAAGGAGCAAGACCTGGGAATAAAGGTAAGTTTAATGATATTTATGAATTCTTCAGTCTCTGTTCTAGGAAACACATAGAAGTTAACTAGATTGATGTATGGTATTGATGGTAGAAAGAATATTCAGTTATCCATTTTTCAGTCCAGTGGTTGCTTTAGAAGTTTAGATAATGTTACCTCCTGGATCTGCACACAAGATAAGTTCAATTTTCTATCTTCTAGTTACAAGCCTTAGGGCAATTCTTGGAAGTTCTATCCACTGTCAGCTAAGTAGAACCTTCCTTCAGTTTAGGCCGGCTCTCCACCAATACAAGGGAGTTTCCCTAGATCAAATCATTACCCTGTCTATTTGCACAGATCTGAAAATCAGATTACTGATTTGTGTGTTTAATGATCTTTAGGGTGACGAGAAGTAAGACAGAACGCCTTGTCCTTTGGGAAAATTGAGTTAAAATATTACTTGCTGATTTGTGATATGAAGGAGAAATCAGCAAGGTATGTTATACATGTGTCATGAACGTTACCAATTAACTCAACCCAAAGAACTCTATGATAAAAGCATTAAAATGCTCTGGCTCAAAACCAACCAGCATATGATGCAATCAACAAAGTAAAGAGATAAGAAACAACTATCAAATACAAGTAAACAACCGCTTTATTCTTCGTCGACAAACATTTATTACATCAAAGAACAAGGAAGGCATGAATACATCTCCAGAACATCCTTTCTAGCATCTAAAACAGTTCACAAGAAGTATGTAAGAGATCTGATGATAGAGATATATACCAACAGAAGTTGATATGGAAGCCCTAGATCAATATGATCTATGCTTCAGCAAAAGATAACATAAATCCCCCAAGCTTTCCTCCCTCAAACCTACGAATTTACAATATCCTTGGCATTCTTAAGGGACATTTTCTCTACTTGAACTTTTGATTTGCAACTGAGGAGAGCTCATCCATTATAGACTCTTGTCCTTTTGTATTTTTCAATAATCAATAAAGCGTTTCTTTGTAAAGTCTATAGAGCCTTGGGTCCTTTTATCCAAGAAATAATAATAAAAGTTTATGAGAAGGGTATAGAAACACCACTTGTCCATTTTAGCACTAACAAACTCTAGAAGATGCTTTCCTTCTTGGGTAAATCTAGGCTAACTCGCTGAGCACGCCCTTCTAGGCAAGCACTCCTTAATTACTCTCATAAAAGAATAATAGATGCTAAGTATAGGAGGGAATTCTTAAAGGTAGGGAAATATTGATTCTTGGGATGATAAAAGTGTTGAAGAATGTAGCTAGTTTCGGTCTTCATAATTGTCATTTTACTCATGTCATGATGTAATTCTTATGTATCTATGAAGAGAAAAAAGAAAAGTGATGTAAAGATCAAAAGAAAATGATTTATGTAAAGCATGGGTTTCATGCTCAAGTCATTTTGTCATTAGGTCAAGCATCCATTGAATGCTCCTAGGGTTTGTCATGAGTCAAGAGTCATTGTCACTTTGTAAAAGACCCTTGCGGGCACTTGTACCAAGAACAAGTTGGCCAGCCAGCTAAAGTCGGCCTAGAGTGGGCTTTAAGAGCCACTTGGAAGGCTATATAAGGAAGGATTTCGACCTCCATTGAGACACACATAAGCACACTTCATTTGGATAAGGTCTGTGGCTAGAGAAGGATGCAAAGAGGCTAGAAGAGCCTAGCGAAGAAGCAAATCTGCCCTAGAAGGTGTTGAAGATCTGAAATTCGTTCATCTCTGCTCCCACGTGTGAAGTACCTAGGTTCTTCTAGGGTTTCCTCAGGTCCAAATTACAGAAGGAGACAACATATTTTGTTTGTGAGACTGAAAGGCTAGAAGAGCCTCTTCTTGGAAAGATTCTGCTTCACCATCTTTGAAGACCTTGTGTGGAAAGGTGGGTTGGCTGACTTGGTCTTAGTAGGAGCCATGGTATAGGGTTTGGTCTTGGAAGTCTCCTTTGAAACTGATTCTATAGGAAAATAAGTTCTGTTGGGTTTTCGCTTTGGAGGGGTTTTGCCCGGGCTTGGAGCCTATGTCTTGTGTTCATTATTGTATGGCTGTGATCCTCACTGTTTTGGCATTTATTTGATGATAAGAACATAATGATAATCAAGATCAAGAACATAATATCATAAGTAAATGCCATGTAAGGAAAAGTAGATTAAATGCTGCCTTAATCCAATTTTCCAACATGGTATCAAAGCTAAGGACACGAGTATAGGCAGCTGGAACATCACTGGAAGGGTTTTGCATTTCTCCAAGAAGCCAAAATTTATGGACTGTTTGCATAATCCTAAAAGGCCGAAGTGACTAGAGGTGAAGCTGATCTAAGGAAGGCCATTTTCTGAGCATACTTGTATTATATCAGACCTCTGAAATCAGATCAAAGTTTTGTGCATAAGACTGAAAGTATTGAAATTATTAGGGACTATTTGTAATCTTCTTGAGGGCCAAAATTCTCTGAGATAATGTCACCGAGTTTCTGGGTTAGTTAAGACCTAGAACATCCCTGTTTTCATCATTGTTTTTTCCCTAGATTAGTTCAGAACTTGGCACCAATAGCCACATATCTGAAGCCTTGAGTCAAAAGCTATAGGAGGGTTGTTTGAATCCAATTGAGTGTGGATTGGAGGGAGGGATATCCTTGTAGTAGAGCGGAAGCATGGAGGAAGAATAGGCCTGAGGATTATGCCGAATTTCAAAGAATCTGGATCTGTGTTCTAGGCCGAGGGTCCTGTGCATATGTACAAGGAAGAACGAAACTAAAAAATACAAGTGCTGTGGACTAATAACGACCATTCTAGACAACAAGAGAATACACCTTGTAGTGGGATCTAAACTATTGGTTGGAAATGCATTTTCTCAAGGTCTATACAGTGATTGTGAGAAACCCTAGTTGCAGGGCCAATATTTAAGAAAGGCTTCATTAGCATCAAGATTTATATACCAGAAATAGGTATCAAACACCCATTGTTGAAGACAATGAAATAAGGAGATGTTGAAGATAGCAACAAGAAATGCTAAAAATAGAAAATGCTAAAAATAGCACTGCTATAAATAGCAGTTTCAGCCAGTGTTGAACTTAGCAACAATGGATGAAAAGTGAAAGTGCTAAAAATAACTTTTCTATAAATAGCATTTCGGGATACCTTCTTATTTTAGTCAGTCCCTAAACTATAATAGGAAGTAAAATTCGAATTTGATATTAACAGCAGTTTGTAAATTAATTAATTAATTCATCTTGAGTTAATTAGTTAAAGAAAATCAAACTTGAAGTCTATGTGAGGACATGCAACAATTTCTCCATTAATTGAAGAATTTATCCATCAGTTAAAGAGATAAGGATGAGTTCTAATTTGAGTAGTAATTAATTGGCTCAGTTAACTGAGTCAAGTCCAGTTAGATTGATTTAAATAGGTTCTTTAAATTAAGTTCAGTTAGTTAATGCATGCTTGCATATAACTGCTGCTCTTCATTTAACTGAATATTCTCTCATACATAACTCATGCATGTCAGTTTAGACAGAGACCCAGTTGAGATCAGATGGAGGGATAATGTACTATCAGTTGCTAGGATATTCCTTGGTGAATATTCCTTTCATGCAGAAGGATTTCTATCCGAGAGAATTGCATTGTTACTTCTTGTTCAGTGAGTGTGATGAGGCCAATTCACACATGTGGCTTCACTGGACCCCAAGAAAAATTGCGCAAAGAAATAGGGGCTTGGAGGACTTGAGGAGGATATATACTTGTCTATTGAGTCTATGAGCTTCATTGTTTGATTACAGAGAGAGCAGGAAAGCTTTTGAGCTGATTCTTTTTGTAACTTGGACAAGATTTCCACTTGTATGATAATATAGAGTTGGGGTTTTAGGCTGGTGCTTTCCCCTGGTTATTTCTTCTGTGTTATGTGTGATTGATTTCTTCTTATCAGTTATATGTGTTCAATTGATCTTGCTCATATTCGATTAAGCTTCCACATAATTGTTTGTAGAAGTAGATCAAGTATTTTGCTTTAGTATATTGCATTATCAGGTGATCTACAGGTGGGAATTTCTACATGGTATCAGAGCAAAGGTGATCAAGGAAGAACAATATACAAGAAGGAGAAGTTCGAAGTTTGGTTTCTGAATATTGAAATTGAGTTCTTATCACATCTCTATTTCACCTATGGCATTCAGTGGTTTAAGATTCGAGTATGCCCTTGATGGCAGCTCAAATTATATAGCTTAGAAGGATCGCATGAAAGCAGTATTAGAGGATAACGGTCTAAAGGAATTCATTGATCAAGAAGTCCCCAAGCCGATTGATGCTACTCAACTGGCGGAATGGAAGAAATGTGTGGGTAGAGCAAGGAGAATGCTCCTGGAGGGAGTTCGAGACCAATTTGTGTCGAGCCTCCATGGGAAGGAGACTCTGTTTTCGATGTGGGAAACATTGAAAGATCTATATCAGAATCGCAACGATCAGAGGAAGCTGCTGCTGAAAGACAAGCTTCGTAAGATCAAGTGTGAAAAGGGCTCATTATGGAATACATATAGCTAGATGATTGTGAAGGTTCATAATGCATGTTTAAAGTAACCTTTGGGTAGAATTCATGTAATCTTGTAGAAAAGGTTGATTATATGCATAATGAATCTTTCGTATGATGCCTAAGAGGATGAATTTAACTTACTCAAGAATGAATAAAATGCTAAGAACTTTTTCGCTAGAATATATTTATTAATGATCAACATCTAGTATAATCTCCAGAAGATAATGGTAACTTGGTAATCAAGTTCGATCCTTGGGCACTCTGATGTATGAAGAAAGAATCGTATGGAGATAGACCTTGAAGATATTGATGTTGAGAAAGTTGTCACAATGAAGTAAGTCTGATATTAATATTTATTGATGGTTATCTGGTTAACATATTGTTTTGCTACCTGGAAGAATATCGCAGGATGATAGTTGAGGCAAGTTCAATTGTATGAATGGCATGTATGAAGAATGTTGAGGGAAGCTCAATATCTGGTACCTAGCAACTGTGAAGTCAAGATGTGCCCATCTTGGGATTGAAACATAACAGTGCGAGAAAATAACCTAAAGGTGAAAGGAGATCACTTTCATGAGGAAGCTATGATCATCTTGAAGTATGGAAAGGCTCAATGCGATGCCTTCATCTATGATGTCGAAAATGAAAGTGATGAGCAAGAAAATTGACGTGGATCCCGTCACAAGATTGAAGAGTGAGGATGGCTCCATGATACCTCGAAAGGAAGCAGGCTTGATACGATGAGATGCAGAGAAAAAAGGGAGCCAGGTAGGTATGAAGAACTGGTAGTTGATACTCTTATGGAAACAGGCTAGAAAGCTTGTGGATATGACTTTCCAATTAGAAAGGAAGTCAAGAATCTCCTCTAGATTTGAGAGGGAGTAAAGGAGTCTCCTTAGATAGGAGCAAGTGTTGATTTGGAGTAGCATCGGATGTGCTCTAGCCACGAAATTTGGTGGAGAAGTTGGGGCACATTAGATCTCCAATACCCAGAAAGGGTTTAGGCAGATTCTAAATAGATCAAGAGATATTAAAATAATTAATATTTTTAATGGAGTCCCTAAGTCTAAACTTAGGAAAAATAGAATATTAATGTGTATTAATATGAATCTGTGTTAGAATGGTCCAAAAGACATGGATCAAGCCAAATCTAATCTTAGCCGTTGATTAGGGACTTAATCTCGGCCGTTGAGATGTCAACAGGAAAAGTATAAGAGGAGGCTTGAGGGTCATTTGGAGAATACACTAGAGTGATTAGTCATTCTATTCTCTAGAGCGGGGTTTGCTAAGAGAGATAGAATCAGTGATCGGGAGAGCAGCTGAGGGGCATTGAGTACATAGAAACAGAGAAGGCAGAGATTGTGCCGGGAGAGTAGCGCAGCAGCCAAGGAGAGTGACGCAGAGCCAGCAAGGGCTCATGTAGGGCCACGCAGAGGCAACCAAGTGTTGCGCAGAGCACCAGAAAGGCCAACGTGTCTGACGCAGAGGCCCAGAAAGCTGACGCAGGGTCTCCTAGGGCTGACGCAGGCCAAGAAAGGCTGATGCAGGGCTAACGTGAGATAGAGAGGGGCTGACGCAGTCTAGATTGGGCAGACGCTGGGGTTGTAGAGCAGTTTTGTGCTGAGGAGCTGCTGGAAGGATTTTCCGGGGTTTCAGCGAGGAGATTTCTCTCAAACTGTGAGGTATAGTTGCTAAGGAAATTCTTTGTTGGGTAGGCCAGTTTCGACACCTAGATTGTACTCTGATATTGCTTGATAATAAAACTCTCAGATAGTTGCACCAGTTTTCCCGCATTGGTTTTTTCTGGGGACATTGGTCCAAAAATAATGGTGTCATGTGGTGTGTTTGTTCTTGTTTCTTTTAGTTGCTGATCTGTAATATGTTGAGCATGCACTAGTGTTTATTTTCAGTATTTACATTGTAAATAACTTGTTAAGAAAATAACAAGTAGGTAGGAATAAATCAGATAAAGTGCATGGAGGGTTTCTTACTAAGTAAAATTAGAAACTTCAACATGGTATCAGAGCGTGATTGCAGATCACAGGAGGACTAAAAGACATCAGTCGAGCGGAGCAATAGCATCAGAAAACAACTGTCTCGAGGTGACAAAAGCTATTTCTAGCAGCATAAAAGCCAAGAATTGTGACGCAGAGCTAACCAGAGTCACGCAGAAGAAGCCGGGAGCTGTGCAGAGCCTTAGAGAGGCTTGCGTTGCTGACGCAGGGCATCCCAGGGCTGACGCAAAGCCAACATGACGCAGAGAGGGGCTGACGCAGTTCATAGAGAGGCAGTTGCTGGAGTCTAGAAGGCTGCAGAAATATTGCAGAGTGGAGTTGGTGAGATACTGTAGTTAGAACAGTACCTAACAGAGCAGGGCTAGAGGAGTTGTTACCGAGGGTTTCTAGCCGAGGAACTTGGATCAACAGTGCAATTGCACAAGACGATCAGAGTAGGCAGCATCTAGATAAGCGGTAGAAGGATTTCTAGGAGGGAAATCAGGACTCAAAGGGTGTCCTAAAGAGAACTTCCAGACAAGAAGTAGAGACTCAGAGGAGTCAAACAAAGAACTTCCAGGAGGGAAGTAGAGGAGCGTCATGGCACTACACGGGGTAAGAGACCAGGATACACTGGACGAAGCATCAAACTTTGTAGTCTGGACGGCCATAATCTTATCAGTGCTTGACAGGAATCGTGTCAAGAACTTCGCCTTGATGGTTATAGCTATCCCAGTCGACCCTAATGATAACGACAAGTTCGAAGAGGCGATGGTGAGGGCCAAGTGCATTATCCTTGACGGGGTCAAGGATCATGTGGTACCACATATAACCGAGAAGGAAACAGAAGTTGAGATGTGGAAGGCTCTCAAGAAGCTGTACCAGTATACTTCTGTGTAGAGAAGAATGCTTCTTGAGCACCAGATGAGGTCGTATCAGATGAAGAAGGGTCAATCGATTGACACCTTCCTTGGAGAACTGAATGAGATCCGAGACTAGTTGACTGCTATAGGAGCGACATTGGATCATGAGCTTATAGTGAGGACAGCCCTGAATGCTGTCCCAAAAGATTGGGAAGTATTTGTCCAGAGTATCCTGGGCAGAGGGACTCTCCCACCTTGGGATGAGACGTGGGTAGCTCTTCACCAAGAAGAGATCAGACGACAGTCGAAGACAAGTAGCAGCATCAAAGGGATCAAGGTCAAGCAGGAGGAGGAGGATGTGGCCCTAGCATCTGAGGGAAAGTAGGAGAAGTAGAAGAAGAAAGATCTCTCTAATATCAAGTGCTTCCACTGTGGGGAAATGGGTCATTATGCGACCTAGTGCCCAAGGAAGAAAAGTAAGGGAGAGTCTTCCGAGATTAAGGCAACAAAAACACAGGCAGAGAAGGAAGTTTTGACAGACAATGACTGTGCCATGAGTGCACACACGCCACATAAGCGGAAGTGGCGAGACATCGAGCTCTAGTCAGGCGGATTACAGGCGATGAGGGGCAGGATCCTCGAGGTACCCAGCCTCTTGGATTAGACCTTGCTACGGGAGCCCCGAAGAGGAGTAGCAAGATTGGTTGATGTGGGTAGAGACGGATGCGGATGGAGCGGCAGAGAGGGCTACAGTGCAGGAGTCCCGAGACAATGCAGAGTTAGCAGGCTACAGCAGTGTGAGAGGCAGAGGAGTGTTGCACTAGTGCAGGAAGGCACAGAGAGGTGTGCAATGGTGCGAGATGCAGGGAGATGTTGCAGCAACGCAGAGGTCAGAGATAGGGAGCACTTGTCAGTGGTAGAGGGAGCTTCAACATCAATGGGTGTTTCTAGCCCAACAGGGAGGTCAGTTGGGAGATCAGTTACTTACTTTTCAGTAACTGAGTTGCAGTGCAGCAATGGGCAGCACGATGCAACATGATGAGAGGAGGTGCAGTGCAGATGCAGTGCTGGGAGGAAGGACCAGCAACAACACGGATGTAGAGGGAGTTGTCGTACAGATGCAGCAGTGCCAGTGGTAGAACCATGGGCAACAGTTCAGGATGCAGCAGTGCAGAGGATGTTGGGTAGGAAGGGCTAGCATTAGCACAGGTACCGATGTTGGATGATCAGAGTAATACTCAGTGAGGAGTATTGCTAGAGCACAATCCTCGCTAAGAGGGAGTGTCGATTTGGGGTAGCATAGGATGTGCTCTAGCCACGAAATTTGGTGGAGAGGTTGGGGTACATGAGACCTCCAATACCCAGAAAGGGTTTGGGCAGATTCTAAACAGATCAAGAGATATGAAAATAATTAATATTTTTAATGGAGTCCATAAGTCTAAACTTAGGGAAAATAAAATATTAATGTGTATTAATAAGAATCTGTGTTAGAATGGTCCAAAAGACATGGATCAAGTTAGATCTAATCTTAGTCGTTGATTAGGGACTTAATCTCGGCCGTTGAGATGTCAACAGGAAAAGTATAAGAGGAGGCTTGAGGGTCACTTGGAGAATACACCAGAGTGATCAGTCATTCTATTCTCTAAAACGAGGTTTGCTTAGAGAGATAGAATCAGTGATCGGAAGAGCAGTTGAGGGGCATTGAGTATAGAGAAACAGAGAAGGCAGAGATTGTGGAGGGAGAGCAGCATAGCAGCCAACGAGAGTGACACAGAGCCAACAAAGGCTCACGCAGGGCCACGTAGAGGCAACCAAGTGCTGCGTAGAACAACAGAAAGGCCAGCGTGTCTGATGTAGAGGCCCAGAAAGCTGATGCAGGGCCTCCTGGGGCCGACGCAGGCAAAGAAAGGCTGATGCAGGGCCAACATGAGACAGAGAGGGGCTGACGCAATCCAGATTGGGCAGATGCTAGGGCTGCAGAGCAATTTTGTGCTGAGGAGTTGCTGGAAGGGTTTTCCTGGGTTTCAGCCAGGAGATTTCTCTCAAACTGTGAGGTATAGTTGCTAAGGAAATTCTCTGTTGGGTAGGCCAGTTTCGACACCCAGATTGTACTTTGATATTGCTTAATAATTACCCTCAGATAGCTGCACCAATTTTCCCGCATTGGGTTTTTCCGGGGACATTGGTCAAAAAATAATGGTGTCATGTGGTGTGTTTGTTCTTGTTTCTTTTAGTTGCTGATCTGTAATATGTTGAGCATGCACTAGTGTTTATTTTCAGTGTTTACATTGTAAATAACTTGTTGAGAAAAATAACAAGTAGGTAGGAATAAATCAGATAAAGTGCATGGAGGGTTTCTAAGTAAGTAAAATTAGAAACTTCAACAACAATAATCTATTCCATAATCAAAAGGGAATAGGGATATCCTCTCTAATTGAGAGGGAGTGATGTTGGACATCACATGTGCATTATCTTCTTCAGGTGATGAAAAGAGAACGACAGAGGATTGGATAAGCATTTCTGGTTTCCTTGAGGATATAGAATGTTGATGTGGGTTGGCATCAGATGTTCTCTAGCCACGAAATTTGGTGGAGAGGTTGGGGCACATGAGATCTCTAATACCCAGAAAGGGTTTGGGCAGATTCTAAATAGTTCAGGAGATATTAAAACAATTAATATTTTTAATGGAGTCCCTAAGTATAAACTTAGGGAAAATAAAATATTAATGTGTATTAACTTGAAACTGTGTTAGAATGGTCCAAAAGACATGGATCAAGCCAGATCTAATCTTAGCCGTTGATTAGGGACTTAATCTCGGCCGTTGATTTGTCAACGACAAAAGTATAAGAGAAGGCTTGAGGGTCACTTGGAAAATACACTAAGGGAGACCAGTCAGTTCAATTTCTAGAGCGGGGTTAGCTGAAAAATTGAACCAGTGGTCTAGAGAGCAGTTAGGAGGCAGCAAGCACGGAACAGAGAGACGGGAGATTAGCATAGAGGTAGAAGAGGCAGACACAGGGGCTAGAGGAAGCCACGCAGAGGTAGCAGAGACTGCGTAGAGCCAGCAAGGCCTGCGTCATTGATGCACAGGTTGCAGGAGTGACGCAGAAGGCTGGAAAGGCTGCGCAGAGCCTCAGTAGGCTGACGCAGAGGGTTTCAGGCTAATGCAAGGGGTTTCAGGCTGACACAGAGGTCAGTAGGGCCTACGTCGAGTTCAGTAGAAGTGCTGGATAATTTGTTTATCTGTGGGTAAGCCAGTTTGGCACCTTGTTGTACTAGAAAATTGTTGAATAATAAAATCCTCCCTTGCTGCATCGATTTTCCCACATTGGGTTTTTCCGGGGACATTATTCCAAAATAACTGTGTCAATGTGTTGATTCTTGTGCATATGTTTGTTTCTGTATTACGGTGTGATATCTGCAGCAGTATTTATTTTAATGTTTGTTGAAGTAATTTCATGAATAACTTATGGTGAAATAAGTAGGAAAAGTAAATCAGTTGCTGCAGTGATAGAATTTTCACATGGTATCAGAGGAAGTAATCAGAGACAGAAAGGGAAAATCAGTTATGGGTCGAGACCATGATGTAGAGGCATCTACCTCAGGGGACTCACGCAGATTTTCAGAAGATTGCACAAGAGAAAGAGATTTCGATTTCTCTATGTTGGCTTCCAGGTTGGAAGAAGAAGTGGCGTGCATGACTAGTGCTGCATCATCAGAAGTATGGTATATAGTCAGTGGAGGCTTGTGGCATATGACGGGAATCAGGGAGTGTTTCTCAGAATATTGAGAAGAGAAGATGAACTTTGAGATCACCATGGGGAACAAGGCAAAGTGTACTCCAATAGGAAAGGGTATCATAGTTTTTCAGACAGAATCGAGAGAGTGGTTCCGTGCCACAAATGCACTGCATGTACCAGGATTAGGGATGAACTTACTTTCCGTGTCACAACTACAAGGCAAGGGCTATGACATTTACTTCGTCAAGGAAAAGGTATACATCAAACACCCCAGCTGGAAAAAGAAAGTGCAGATCGGGATCAAAAGTAATCGGTTGTATAGATTACAACTAGAATCTCCAATGGCACTAATAGGCAGTCATGGGGACAAGGACTTGAACGAACTATGGCACAGAAGGATGGGTCACTTGCACCATGGAGCTTTGAGAATTCTCTAGGAGCACTGTAACAGGATTTCTGGATTTGAGTACGGAATGAGATGATATATGCAGGGGATGCGCTCTAGGAAGGTATGCCAAGGCGACATTTCCTAGAAGCAAACACAAGGCCAAGAGTGTACTAGGATTGATACACTCAGATATCTACGGACCTATGTCTGTCAAAGCTCTTAGCAGTGCCGAGTATTTCCTTACCTTCATTGATGACCACTCGAGGAAAACTTGGATCTATTTTCTGAAAACCAAGGATGAGGTTTTCTGTTGATTCAAGGAGTTCAAGGCTCTAGTGGAGAATCTGACTGGTAAGAAAATAAAAGTCTTGCGCTTAGATAATGGTGGAGAGTATGTCGATAAGGACTTCACTGATTATTGCGCTAAGGAGGGCATCAAAAGAGAGTCGACAACTCCCTACAATTCGGAGCAGAATGGGGTGGTAGAAAGGAAAAATAGAACCATTGTAGAAGCAGCTAGGGTCATGCTGTATGATCAGGATATGCCAAAATTCCTGTGGGCGGAAACATGCAACACAACTGTCTACGTTCAGAACATGACTCCTCATCGGGCATTGGGCAAGATTACTCTAGAGAAAGTCTTCACTGGGAAGACGCTTGAAGTCAGTCATTTCAGGATATGCCAAAATTCCTGTGGGCGGAAACATGCAACACAACTGTCTACGTTCAGAACATGACTCCTCATCGGGCATTGGGCAAGATTACTCTAGAGAAAGTCTTCACTGAGAAGACGCTTGAAGTCAGTCATTTCAGGATATTTGCGAGTTTAGCATATTGCCGCATACCCGCAGAAAAGAGGAAGAAGCTGGACCAGACTGCAAAAAAGGGGTATCTGGTGGGATATAGTGAGAACGCTAAGGCATACAGAATCTATCTTCCAGGGAGCAGAAAGGTAGTAGTACGACGAGATGTAAAGTTCATGGAGGACAGAGCTTTCAGAGGATCTTGCGAAATGCCTTCCGAGGAGCAGTCAAAAGAGGATCCCTTGGTCATGCCTCTTCAACCGACGGAAGTGAAGAATCCTTCCTTAGGTCAGGAAGATTCTCAGGATGAGGAGGAGGAGCGGACAAAAGCACTTGCTGGCAGATGAAGAACTAGCAGAGAACTTCGTCAGATTTTGTGTGATGCAAAGAACTTCATTAGTGAGCCAAGGAACAACAAGAGGGAGCGAAAACAGCCAGACAGGTATCAAGCGTTAGTAGCTCAGGATGGGGAGCCTGTAAGTTTCAAGGAGGCAGCTCAGCATCAGGTCTGGCTAGATGCGATGGTGGAGTATAACTCCATAATGGTGAATGATGTCTGGGAGGTGGTGTTAAGGCCTCAAGACAGATCTGTGGTAGGTTCAAGATGGATCTACAAGATCAAATATGCTGCGGACGACAGTGTTGAGAAATATAAGGCCAGGTTTGTGGCTAAGGGGTATGCTCAAAAGGAAGGGATTGACTATGAGGAAACCTTTGCCCCGATAGCTACGTATACATCTCTTGCAGCCCAGATGGGTTGGGAGATCCATCAGATTGATGTTAAGACGACATTTCTGAACGGGGTAGTAGAAGACGAGGTATATATTGAACAACCAGAGGGCTTTGAAACTCATGAGAAGAAGTCTCATGTATGCAGACTGAAGAAAGCCTTGTATGCGCTGAAGCAGGCACCGAGAGCGTGGTATGGTTGAATAGATGGCTACTTGTAGAAGATGGGGTTTGTCAAGAGTGACACGGATCCGAATCTCTACTATCTGGTCGTAGAGAACGAGCCACTTATCTTAGTATTATATGTGGATAATCTCTTTCTAACAGGATCATCTAGACTCATTGAAAACTGCAAGAAGAATCTAGCCACAGAGTTTGATATGAAGGATTTGGGCGAATGCACTACTTCTAGGGTTGGAAGTTTGGCAGCAAACAAGAGATATCTTCCTTGGGCAAGGGAGGTATGCTACAGAGATCTTGAAAAGGTTCGGGATGGGAGATTGTAGACCTATGGCTACGCTAATGATCATCAACTGGAAGAAGATTGATGCATCAGAAGACAAGGATGTCGATCCCACCCTATACCGACAGCTCATAGGGTCCTTGATGTATCTGGTCAATACTAGGCCAAATATTTGCTACGCTGTCAACACCCTCAGTCAGTTCATGGTGGAACCAAAGAGGGCACACTGAGCGCAACCAAACACGTTCTCAGGTATTTACAGGGAACAGTTGATTATGGGCTCTTATACACCAAGGGTAAGGATATCAGGTTGAGTGCATTTACTGATGCAGATTGGGCAGGAAGTTTAGTGGATCGAAAAATTACCTCTGGGTACTGTTTCAACATTGGATCAGGAATGACCTCCTAGTGCAGTAGGAAACAGAAGTCCGTGGCTCTGAGCTAATCTGAGGCAGAATATATGGCAGGAAGCACAACTTTGTTTTAGGCCATATGGCTTAGAAAACTGCTGGTGAACCTATTCAGAAGAAATATGGAAGCGACTAGGATCATGTGTGATAATCAGAGTTGCATCAAACTCTCTGAGAATCCAGTATTTCATGATAGGTCGAAGCATATTGATATCCGGTGTCACTTTTTCAGAGACTATGTCCAACGAGGAGCTGTATAGTTGAGCTACACTCCTACAGGAGAACAAGTGGCAGATATCCTCACCAAGGCCCTTGGAAAGTCAAAATTTGACTATTTCAGGGAGAAGATGGGGATGGTAACGAACCGTTTTCAAAAGTAGTGTGTTAGCAACACGAATGAAGAGGGAGTTGTAGTGCAGATGCAGTGTTGGGAGAAAGGACCAGTAGCAGCACAGATGCAGAGGGAGTTGCAGTTCGGATGTAGTGTTGGGAGAAAGGACCACCAGTGGCATGGATGCAGAGGGAGTTGTCGTACAGATGCAGCAGTGGTAGTAGTAGAGTCATGGGCAGCAGTACAGGGTGCAGTAGTGTAGAGGATGTTGGGCAGGGAGGCTTAACATCAGCACAGGGATCGATGCCGGATGATCAGAGTGATACTCAATAAGGAGTAATACTAAAGCACAGTCCTCGCTAAGAGTGAGTGTTGATTTGGGGTAGCATCGGATGTGCTCTAGCCACGAAATTTGGTGGAGAGGTTGGGGCACATGAGATATCCAATACCCAGAAAGGGTTTGGGCAGATTCTAAACAGTTCAGGAGATATTAAAATAATTAAAATTTTTAATGGAGTCCCTAAGTATAAACTTAGGGAAAATAAAATATTAATGTGTATTAATATGAAACTGTGTTGGAATGGTCCAAAAGACATGGATCAAGCCAGATCTAATCTTAGCCATTGATTAGGGACTTAATCTCAACCATTGATTTGTCAACGAGAAAAGTATAAGAGGAGGCTTGAGGGTCACTTAGAAAATACATTGAGGGAGACTAGTCAGTTCAATTTCTGGTGCGGGGTTAGCTGAGAAATTGAACCAGTGGTCTAGAGAGCAGTTAGGAGGCAGCAAGTATGGATCATAGAGATGGGAGATCAACACAGCGGTAGAAGAGGCAGACGCAGGGGCTAGAGGAAGCCACGTAGAGGTAACAGAGACTGTGCAGAGCCAACAAGGCCTGCGTCATCCACGTAGAGACTGCAAGAGTGACGCAAAAGGCCAGAGAGGCTGCGCGGAACCTCATTAGGCTGACGCAGAGGGTTTCAGGCTAATGCAAGGGGTTTCAGGCTGACGCAGAGGTCAGTAGGGCCTACGCCAAGTTCAGTAGGAGTGCTGGAGAATTTTTCTATCTGTGGGTAAGCCAGTTTGGCACCCTTTTGTACTAGAAAATTGTTGAATAATAAAATCCTCCATTGCTGCATCGGTTTTCCCACATTGGGCTTTCCGGGGACATTAGTCCAAAATAACTGTGTCAATGTGTTGATTCTTGTGCATATGTTTGTTTTTGTATTACAGTGTGATATCTGCATCAATATTTATTTTAATGTTTGTTGAAGTAATTTCATGAATAACTCATGGTGAAATAAGTAGGAAAAGTAAATCAGTTGTCTGCAGTGATAGAATTTTCACATAGAATCCAGGAAAGGAAAGGTACCTTTGAATCTTTCTTGAGATGCAGCAATTGGAAATAATTCTTCTAACTGATAAATCAATTATGCAGTTTATTTTGTTTACGTCAAAATAATGAATTATTCACATTGCATTTTTTTCACCATAAAAAATACTGTAGAAGCAAAAAATAGGAATTGAAAAATGATAGCGCACACATAAAATATGACAATGTCCTCAGAAAAACCCAATGTGCGAAAACTTGTGCAACAATTGAGGGTTTTATTATTATGCAGCAACAGAAATTCTGAGTACAATAAAATGACGCCAAAACGAACATTTTTATCTTTAGGAAATACTGGCAAAATTCTCTAAGGGAATTTACCTTCCTCCTCAAGCAATCCCGCAACAAACTAAGCCTCAGAAACTGGCTCTCCAAACCCTTACGCAGGCCCCTCTACATTGCCTCTGCGCAGGCCTACATGCACTAGCTGGAAATTGCCTCCGAAGACGACGTCTTGCTTGTTGCTGCCTTTGGAAGTGATTCTCTCAACGTCCTGGAAATTTTCCTTGCCACTGGAAGTTGAATCGACCTCACTTTTGGTTGAATCGAATTGCTCAAATGAGGGTCTGTGCGATCCCTGTGCAACCTCCTAGAGAAATAATATGACCTCCTCTCACTGCCTATCCAGAACTGGAAACTCCTTCAGAATACTGCTATATTTCCCCTCTGCCACCTGCTACTCGATCACTGGTGCAATCCCACTGCTGAATCACCTGCAACTGGGAAATCGAACTGCCTTGACCACCGAGTATCTGCAACTAGTGTGTTCTCCATCTACCCATCGACCTCCTCTTATAATCTCTAGTTGAGACTCCAACGACCACGATTAAAACTTAATCAATGGTTGAGATCATCTCCAAGTTGATTTGTGTGAGTTTCTAGAGAATTCTCACCTTTCTCAATTAATTACTATATATTAACCAATTTTCCTAAGTTAGACTTAGGAAAAAATTAAATAATGTTGAATTAATTTAGTTGAGCTATCTCTAGCTGGAATTTCTAGAAATGATTTATGGGTTTTGGAGTACTCATGTTTTATCGTCTCCATGAGGTTTCAATTCTAGAACACCATCCGATGCTACAAAAACTAACACTCCCTCTTAGCGAGGAAGGTGTTCTCTAGTGCTGCACTATTGCTACAACACCTTCTCTGCATCATCCTCCCGTACATGCTGTTGATGTCTGACAATTGTAGCTGCATGCCATTGTCCATCAACCACTGCACTAACTTTGATTCATCTGCTACTGATTGTAGCTGAAGCTTGCTGATTCGTGTTCACAAGTGGATCCCCCCAAGTGTGTATAGGGTGATGGATGTATCTCCCCTATGATGATTCTTTTTCATTAGGTTGTAACATCATTGTTCCAATGTAGAGATAACAGAGATCCTTGTATCGGAAAGAAATTCCTGCCTAGCTGAGAGGTAGTGTTGAACCTTGAAGATAATTTCATTTATAACCTTTCTAAAGTGACTTTCTAAAAATAGAAAGTCATGTCTATCTTTGCAACCATGACTTTCCAAAAACAGTAAATCACCTTCCATTAATTTGTAATCATATATACATGATGGAAATGTAGGTTTTAACCCTGTGCAGAAATTACCTGCAAACGAATTCTTAAAAATAGAAAATAAACAACGGCAAGAGCATAAAACATAAAACATATATACACAGAGATTCTCCCCTCGATCCAAAAACCGGGACTACCAGATTGATTTTTCATTATATTCCTTTCAATGTTACAATACATATATATACATGCCGAAGCATCCATAAACCCCAATCCATTAACCCTGAATTAGAACATAACCGTAGTTTCCTTGTCCGAATCTACAAAATACCATGGGCAAAAAACCATCATGCCCAAACCCATGTACGAAATCCATGCCCAAAACCATAGATAGGTCCGCCCACCTAATATAGGGTCATTTTTTTTTTGGTTGTCGGGGCGCTGCCCCGGACCTTGTGCAGGGGGGTTGTCGCCCCCCCGTGACCCCCTCACTGCGATCGACACAACGAAGGGGGTGCTAGCCACCCCCCTCTAACCCCCCGGCTTCGCGCATTTGGCTAGTTGTGGAAAGAATATAACACACACCCAAAATTATCCCACTTGTTTTCTTTCCATAGGGGGCCACAAGATAGCTTAGTCATTGGTCCAACCCTGCAACGCCCATTGTTTCTCTACACCAAGAGAACTTCTGTGTGCTCACAGACATTGTCAATGCATCTGCAGTATTCTTCAAAGTGTCCACCTTTACTAGCAACACCTTTTTGTCCTCAACCATATCTTTTACAAATTGATATTGAAAATCAATGTGCTTTGTTTTTGAATGATAAGTATGTTTCTTTGCCAAGAAAATTTCACTTTGGCTGTCACAGTCTATCCTTATAGCTCGCTGTACTAACCCCATACTTGAACACAATCTCTGCAATCAAACTGCTTGCATCAGTGGCTGCCATGTATTCTGCCTCTGTAGTTGAAAGTGCCACTACAGACAGTCTCTTACTCATTCAACTGACTACACCTCCAAATAGGTTAAACACATACCCACTTGTAGATCTTCTCTGATCCAGATCTCCAGCCCAGTCTGCATCAACAAATCCACGAATGTCCAAAACTCTGTCCAATCCTAGTCTTCCTTGGTAGCATAGACCATAATCACTAGTGCCATGCAAATACTTGAAAACCCGCTTCATTGCTGTCCAATGCTCCTTCCTTAGTTTTGACATAAACCCGCTCAATACTCCCATTGCATGTGCAATGTCTGGTCTAGTACAGACCATTGCATACATCAGGCTACTGACTGCACTTGCATATGGAGCACGGGACATGTCCTATTCCTCTTCTTGTGTCTCGGGACACTGTTTAACAGATCATTTTACACCTACAGGAATAGGAACCTTCATTGGTTTACTATCCAGCATATTAAACCTCTGCAATATTGTCTCGACATACTTCCTCTGGTTTAACCAGAGCTTCCTCTTTGCACGATCTCGTTTAATTTCCATGCCCAAATATAGTTTGCAGCACCAAAATAATTTCTTTGTTATTTCCAATTAGCAACATATCATCCACATACAAGACCAAATAAATAACACGATCACCAATTAATTTAAAATACACACAATGATCTGCTTTGCTTCTGGTGAAGTCAAGTCCCTGTATATATGTATCAAATTTCTGATACCACATCCTTGGTGACTATTTTAACCCATACAAAAACATTTTAACCTGCATACCAGTTCTTTCTTACCCTTCACCGCAAAGCCTTCAGGTTGCTTCATGTAAATCTCTTCTTACAGATCCCCGTGAAGAAATGTTGTTTTCACATCCCTCTGTTCTACCCTAAAATCAAAAGCAACAACAATAGATAAAAGTAATCTAATAGAAGTTGCCTTGGCAACAAGAGAAAAAATATCACCAAAATCAATTCCCGACACTTGGGAATAACCTTTTGCTACCAACTGAGCTTTGTATTTCTCCACCTTGCCTTCTGCATTCATCTTCTTCTTAAATGCCCATTTTCTGCCAATGAGTTTCCTTCCAGTCGACAACTCCACCAGATCCCAAGCCTCATTTTTGTGCAAATATGCCATTTCATCAACAATGGCCTCTTTCCAGAGTTTGGCATTCTCTGAATCTACTGCTTCCCTGACAGTTCTGGGATCATCATCAGTAATAGATAAAGAAAAATTTGAACAGAAAGAAACTGAACTATACCTTTTTGTCTGCCTTCTTTCTCAAACTGATCTTCTTACAATTGGAGTTTGTGGCTCTTCATCTTTTGATTCCTCTTTTGCTGTAGACTCTGATTCTTCCTCCTTTAGCTCAAACTCTATATTCTCAGGTTCCTTAGTAGGACTTCATGTTTAATAACATCTTTCACCTCTCTAAACACCACATTGTGGCTGTACACAACCTTCCTTGTTTCTGGGTTCCAAAGTTTATAACATTTTAAGCCATCCTTATACCCAATAAAGATGCACCTTTCAGATTTACTATCCAACTTGGTTCTTTTCTCCTTTGGAACATGTATATATGCATCACAACCAAATACTCTTAGATGTGAAAGAGAGGGTTTCTTACTAGTCCATACCTCATGTGGAGATGTATCCTCCAACACTGATGAAGGTGATCTGTTAACTAGGTAACATGCAGTCTCCACCGGCTTTGCCCAGAATTCCTGTCCTAACCTAGCAACACTGAGCATGCTCCTTGCCTTTTCCATCAACGTCCTGTTCATTCTTTCGGCAACTCTATTTTGCTGAGGTGTGTATGGAGTAGTATTTTGCCGTGCTATGCCACACTTTTTACAGAACTCTTCAAATTCCTTCTTGCAGAACTCTCCACCATTATCTGTCCTCAACAGCTATATCTTCTTCTCTATTTGGTTTTCTACCAAAGCCTTAAATTCTTTAAACCTGTCAAATTCTTCAGATTTCTTCCTAAGGAAATATATCCTTGTATTCTTTGAGAAGTCATCTATAATTGATACATAGTACACAAACTTACCCAGTGATGGAACCTAAGTTGCACAAAACGGGGAAACGGGTATGAGTTTCCGAAACAGGAAGCGATACGAAACGCGACCTCCCCAACTTTTGGAAACGGGGAAACACGAATATATATATATATATATATACATATATATATATATTGAAAATATTTAAATATATATATATATATATATATATATATATATATATATGTGCAATCATAAAGCATAAATGATACATTATAATTTATTACACTTAAACATTAAGTTTTAATTTACATCACATTTACTCATGAATGATCACATAATGAAAATATAAATATCGGAATATCCAAAAGCAACCTTTATTATATATCCAAATCTCAAAATCAACCTTTATTTATATTAATATATGAGGCTGCAAGTACAATAAAGACTATAAGGTTGCAAGAGAGAGATCCAAATCAGGATTTTCTGCATCCACATCCCATTCTTTAGAAGGACCATTGTTGTATTGGGAGTCTCCTCCTACATAGTCGAACGACCTTAGTGCTCTTGATTAAATACACGTTTCATACCCTAGTACCCTACATGATCTTGATTATTGGGAGTTTCCCATGCATAGAGGGCTTGGTTCTCTTGATTAAATACAAGTTCCATACCATAGTACATGATAAAATCCAATGGAAACATTGCAATCCCTCCAATCCTGAAATCCTGAAAAACAAATAAGTCTGCTGGATTTTGAGTGAGATCTAAAATTCTACTTTCTCCATATGAAATCCAATGAGGGTGAAACCACTCTCAAACATCCTGAGTCATTTCATGGTAATGTTAAAAATTTAAGTAAAAGGATGAAAATGAAAAATAAAGGAGAATATCACTTTTACTTTAAGAATTTAACATTACCATGAACTGCATATCCCTCAAACTTCCTGATGAACTGCATATCAACACTAGGGCAAAAATTCACTTTTATAACTTTAGACATGCATCTAGAAGCAACAAGAAGTCACTAACATACCCTAAAAGTAAATTAAAAAACAAATTAAAAAAAAAACACAAGTTAATGAGGAAATGTGGGTCGTACAGCCCTGAAACGTGTTTCCGGTCGTACTGGCCACGTTTCCGTTTCGGGAAACGTGGTAGTATGGCCGGAAACGCGTTTCACGACCGTACCAAACGCGTTTCCGCGTTTTGTACCCATTTCCGTACGGAAACGGACCTCTATACCACGTTTCCTGCAACATAGGATGGAACTGACACAGGTCCAAACACATCACTGTGCACAAGCTCTAATATCCCTTTCGCCCTCTTAGCACCAGAGGGGAAACTCACCCAATTCTGCTTCCCATATACACGATGTTCACAGAAATCAAAATCCAGAGAGCAATTAAGCATACCTTCTACCATACCATTACCATGAAGTATTTGAAGGCCCTTCTCTCGAATATGTCCAAGCCTTTGATGCCATAGCATGTTCTTTTCTCCAGAGAACACTAGATTTTCTGCTCCACTTTCAGGAACCACAGAACTGTTGCACCCATCAATAACAATATTACTCAGAAGCTCGTATAGAGTTCCAATTCGGACTCCCTGCATCAATACCAGTGCTCCCCGAAGCATCTTGCAGGTATCTTTCTTGAACACTGTTTTTACACCTGAATTATCCATCTTGCTTACAAAAATCAAATTTTTGGCCAATGTAGGAATATGCAGAACACCGGAAGTGTTCTAATCCTTCCAGCTTGCAACTTTAGCTTGACTTTTCCGTGTTTGACGATTCTAGCCTTCCTGCCATCCCCCAAGAAGACATCACCACCATCATATTTCTCATACTCGTAGAACCACTCCCTGTGGGGAGTGAAGTGAAAGGATACACTTGTATCAATCAACCATGCCTCATGATCTACATGTGTACTTGAAGAAGAAGCCAAGTACACATCCCTACCTTCATTTGAGGTGGTTTTTACCTCTGTAGAAAGACCATCATCAGATCCCTTTCCTTTCTTAGGAGCTTTAGATCCACAGTCCTTTTTGAAGTGCTTGTCCTTTCCACATTTCCAGCACACCTTTACAGGTTTTCCTTGAGATTTAGATCTCCCACTTGATGACTTATTTTTGTTTCTATTTTGGGACTGTCCTCGTACAGACAAGGCATCACTATTCTGGCCCTCCATATTTTTTCGTCTCATTTCCTCCGAAGGTAAGGATGAAAGTATTTCATCAAACTGCAAAGTAGTTGTATTGCTACCTATTTCAACAACCAGACTATCCCACGAATCTGGTAGAGAACACAACAAACTGATGTACTTATCTTCATCTGATATTTTAATATCAACAGATAACAACTGGCTTACCATAATATTAAAGGTGTTTAGATACTTTGTCACAGAGTCTCCATCCTTCATCCTCAGATTATACAACTTTTTCCATAGGAACAATTTATTCACTAGAGACTTAGATTGATACAAAGTCCCTAACTTGTCCCACAAAACCTTAGCCGAAGCTTTCCCCTGATACATTCAAGAATATTGAATCTGAGATACACAACCGTATTGTGCTCTTTGCTTTCCGATCCAACGTCTTCCAGTCTTCATCGGACATTGCCGTTCGTTTAGTACCTAGATCTACCGCGATCCACTGGTCTTTATCCACCAACAAATCCTCCATCTTGAGTTTCCACAACTCAAAAATCTGACCATTAAATTTTTCAATCCCTATCTTTTCATTGCTCGCCATCTTCTTTCACCACAAGAATTGATCCCGTAGATTTCCCACTAAACAAGGTCTACCACAAGCCCGAGCAAAACCCCTTAGCAACAAAAGCGTCCCCTTGAAGCCGAAACAACTCTGATACCAAATGTAGGTTTTAACCCTGTACAAAAATTACTTGCAAATGAATTCTTAAAAACAGAAAATAAACAATGGCGAGAGCATAAAACATAAAATAGATATACACAGAGATTTTCCCTTGGATCCCAAAATTGGGACTACCTGTTTGATTTTTCATTATATTCCTTTCAATGTTACAATCTAAGTTGCACGAAACGGGGAAACGGGGAAGCGAAACGAAACGCGGAAGCGAAACGAAACGCGAATATATATATATATTAAAAACATTTAAAAATTATTAATATATATATGTGCAATCATAAAGCATTAATGATACATTTACTTAAACATTTTAACATTAAGATTAAATTTACATCACAATGATCACATTTACTCATGAGTCATCACATAATGAAAATAAAAATATAGGAACTGGAAAATCCAAAATCAGCCTTTATTTATATTAGTATATGAGGCTGCAAGTACAATAAAGACTATAAGGCTGCAAGAACTATAGAGACAAGTCACAAAAGACTAATCCTCATCATAACAATCCTCATCAAAAATAGAAGCAGCAGAATGCTCAACAGTGGATGGTGGTGCTGAAGAAGATGATGCACCAATTCCACTTCCAGAATCCTCCTCAATATTCAGGGCAGCAAGAGAGAGATCCAAATCAGGATTTTCTGCATTCACATCCCATTTTTTAGAAGGACCACTATTGTATTCTGGACCCCTACGAGATGCAAGGCGAAGGTTGGAGTGCACATAAACAAGATCCTCTGCTTTCTGTGAGCCCAACCTATTGCGCTTCACAGAATGAATAAAACCATAAGTGCTCCAATTCCTTTCTGCTGATGAAGAGCTTGCCACTTGTGAAAGAATACGAATGGCAAGGCTTTGCAAATGTACACCATTTGCTCCATGACAAATCCACCACCTAACTGGATTCATGGTGCTTCTCTCCTCCAAAGCTGATATATCTGCATAATCATCTATTCCTGCAGCAAAACTGGCAAATTCCTCCTTTACCTCCCTATGTAGATGAGAAGGAAACATTCTCATTAGTGCTTTTTTCACCCCAGTAGCCACCTCTCTATCTGATCCAGATTTAAACAAGAACGCAACAAATCACAGAGATAACCATATACACAAAGATGCAGCGGAAATAATACTTCATTTCATTAATGGAAAATACTGAAATATGCTTACAACCAGAAATGGAAATAAACCAGCTAGGGCGATGGTAGCTTATCTCTGAGAAGAGATGTGATGGCTACATGCCTCTGAACTGTTCTGAACTGTATTACAATGAGGCTCGAAGGCCTATTTATTTTTGAGAAACAATGGAAAACCCTTCACATCCCGAAACCTAACCCTAGAAGATGAAACGCCAAATTGTGGGCCCCGTTTGGGTAAATTGGTACATCAATTTCCCGGGGTCGTAACTTTGGCATACGATCTCCGTTTGAAGCGTACGATAGCTCGTTAGAAAGATCTATTCGAGTACTACCACTTTGGGAGGCAACATGGGTCCATGGACCCATGTTGCCCCAGAATCCCAAAAAAAACGTCGTTTAGGGCCTCAAAACGGCTCCGGAAGTTTAGGACCCAAAAAACTGCTAAAAATAGTAAACTGTGCTACAATTTAGGAAACTGAAAAGACTGAAAGAGACAGATGTGGGGGTCCAAATGGGATAGGTGGTTGGCCACCAACATCCACCTGGATCATTCCTCCCCCCTTAGGAAGCAATGGTCCCCATTGCGTTGAGTTCCTCCCTGAGATGAGGAAGCTTCTGCTGAGTTCGTTCTCTGGTGAGCTGTTCTGCAATCTCTGATGTGTCCAGAAATGGTGGAAAGCGTGGTCGACGATGGTTCACATTGAATACTCGGTGCAAGTGAAGGAATGGAGGAATGCTGTGCTTCAAAGCATTGTTGCCCATAGCCTTGGTACTACTGTGAGGACCATGTCGGAGTGGTCGGAACTTCTGATGGGCTCTTGTAAGGCGTTCTTTTTGTCGATGCAACCATACTTTGTTGCCCACCTGAAACTTGTGTGGTACCCATGTGGGTGAGGAGAAGTTGTTCCTGTGTTTTGTCATGACCGTATCCCTTTGCTGCTGCTGCTGCATGGAGGAACCCTTTGCAGGGGTCATGGATGTAGCAACGATCTTCCCCTTATTTTGGGAGTGAGCCAGACAGATGAATTTCCTGGTCTGTGAGATGAACTTGCTTCCTTTCTTAGCAGTGATCAAAGATGTGGCGGTAGGTGGGGCTACCTCCGGTATCCTGTATAATGAATTATTCAAAGAAATAATGACAGCACGAGGCCTTGACTCATACACAGCATGTCGCCTCCACAAGTATGGCTGGCCTAATAATACATCACAAACATCCAGAGGTGTAACATCACACAATACCTCGTCTGTGAAGGGCTTGATGCTGTAGGGAAGGCGGCACTGCTGGCGAACTTTGAGATCTCGTCCTTCATGAAGCCATCCGATACTGTATGGCTGTGGGTGTGGTGTAGTCGGTAGGCCCAACCGCTTCACGACCTCTGCTGAAATAAGGTTCTTTTGGCTGCCACTGTCGACAATGAATTGTAGCGGCGAACCCTTCACCCACATCTGTGAGTGGAAAAGACGCTCCCCTTCCTCTGGATTTTCGGGCTCATCTTTCTGGATCTTGGCGGTGGCAACAGTGGCGCTGGGATCCGCATCAATGATTTGCTTCCCTTTGCCATTCCCCTTGTCGGGTTCTGGCTCAGGGTCGGAACATGCATCTGATTCGGAAGCCTTCAACTCAGCCACCAGCGACTGCTTGGTCCGACACTCACTTGTGTTATGAGTGGGACTCTTGTGGAACTCACACCACTTTCCTGTGTCCTTCTTCGGCTTCGTGGTGTTGTTCTTTTCTTGCAGCTTCGACGGGTTGTCTTGGGTCACCCCGCCTTGGCTTTGTCCTTTGGGCTTTGGATTTGCAGATCCAAAGTCTCACTTCTTCTGTTTGAACTTTTGCTCGATTTTGACAGCGTATCAGTATGCTGTGCCAAGTGAGGAGATGTTCAAGAACACCATCTCTTCCTGGATGTACTTGTGCAGGCAGCCACGGTATTTGAGTACCAGATGCAGCTTAGAATCTTTGATACCCAACTGTGTGCGAAGGGTATGAAAAATATTTGTGAACTCTGGGACATCTTGGTCTCGTCCCTGCCGCAGTGTGGTCCATTTGATGTATTTGTCCTCATAGCTTCCGACAGGGTAGTACTGCTCCTTGATGGCATCCCGGAAGTCATTCCAAGTGGGTGTGGCTGAAAATAGTGAGCCTGTACTTTCATCCTTCTGCTCGCAGTAGGTTTCCCACCAGTCCTTGACGTGGGGGGCTGCTTTGAGAAGAGCGAAAACAATCTTTTCCCGACTTGAAAATTCGTGCACAGAAAAATACCCATCTAGCAGATTTAACCATTTATCTACGACATCTGCGTCTATTTGACCCTCGAAGATGGGGATTTCAAAATTAACTTGTACCTTAAACGGTGTGGCATTTCCAGAGTCGCTGTTGGAAGCCGATGCGTCGCCTCTGGGTAGCCGCTGAAGGATCTGCGCAAAGCTATCCATCATCGCGTTCCTTTGCCGCTCGAGCGCTTCTTCGAGCAAGATTTTGATAGGATCTCCTGCCCCCTCGTCTTTCTTCTCATCCGCCATGGGAGGCCGTCGGGATTTGCGAGGCTGGTCTTGCAAAGGTTCGACCAGTTCAAGCCCTAACTCCTTATATCCCGACCTCGTTGGGGACATGCAAAGAAAAACAGAGAAAAAGCAGACCGCTCTGATACCACTGATCCGGATTTAAACAAGAACGCAACAAATCACAGAGATAACCATATACACAAAGATGCAGCGGAAATAATACTTCATTTCATTAATGGAAAATACTGAAATATGCTTACAACCAGAAATGGAAATAAACCAGCTAGGGCGATGGTAGCTTATCTCTGAGAAGAGATGTGATGGCTACATCCCTCTGAACTGTTCTGAACTGTATTACAATGAGGCTCGAAGGCCTATTTATTTTTGAGAAACAATGGAAAACCCTGCACATCCCGAAACCTAACCCTAGAAGATGAAACGCCAAATTGTGGGCCCCGTTTGGGTAAATTGGTACATCAATTTCCCGGGGTCGTAACTTTGGCATACGATCTCCGTTTGAAGCGTACGATAGCTCGTTAGAAAGATCTATCCGAGTACTACCACTTTGGGAGGCAACATTGGTCCATGGACCCATGTTTCCCCAGAATCCCAAAAGAAACGTCGTTTAGGGCCTCAAAACGGCTCCGGAAGTTCAGGACCCGAAAAACTGCTAAAAATAGTAAACTGTGCTACAATTTGGGAAACTGAAAAGACTGAAAGAGACAGATGTGGGGGTCCAAATGGGATAGGTGGTTGGCCACCAACATCCACCTGGATCACTATCCTTATGGGGTGCCTTCCTCTTCCCATTGCTTTTAGCAATAAGCTCCTCATCATAAAATTTGGGGTTCAAAGCATGTGCTAAAGTGTGCAATGGTGTATTGAAATTGTTCCACCTGTCAACAATGATTTTCTTGATCAAACCAGCAAAATGATCATCAACAAATAGAAGTTGTGGAGACTCCTGCGAAATGATTTCCATAGTTTTCTCAACCATGGAATCCATGCCATCATATACCTCTCCCAAGAAAGGTTGGTCAGTGTCAGCACTCCGGAGAAGCTCAAATGCAAGGGTTGTGAACTTTAGCAAGAAATCTACCTTGCTCCACCAATCCTCATCAAGGCACAATCTACGCACCATAGATCCCCGCTCTGAATCTGCTTGTCTCCACTCAATCCAAAGTTGACTCACCACCATAGAAACTAATGCATGCTTAACCTCAACAAGGCGGCGCAACATCACGAAGTTTGAGGCATATCTTGTCTCAGCAACTTTTAACAACTCCAATTTGGAGTACTCTCGAAATATGGCCTGAGACTGGTGGTGGTTGGTGATGAATTTGATAATCTCCCTTGCTTCCCCTGTGACTTCCTTTATCCAGGAAACTTTGTTGTCGATCTCCTCTAAGATCAGATTCAGATTATGGACAATGCATGGTGTCCAAAAGATGTGGTCATACCTCCCCTCAATAATTAAACCTGCAGCTTTGCAAACTAGTGCATTATCCGTGATAACTTGCACCACCCTGTTAGCCCCTATTTGTTCAATAGCTTTTATAATAACATCAGCAATGAACTGTGCATCTTTCACCTCTCCTGAGCAGTCTTCTGCCTTGATAAACATTGCTCCTTTGGGGGAAGTGGCAATGATATTTATCAATGGTCTGCGCCTCATATCTGTCCAACCATCTGAGACTATGGTAACCCCAGAGCTACTCCAGGAAGAACGAATTGGAGCTAAAACATCCTCCACAAGTTCCTTCTCATTTTTGAGAAGCTGGGTTCTGACTTTCTCATAGTTGGGCCCCTTGTACCCTTGAGGAGCTTTGTTAACTGCCCTTATCATATCTTGCCAGTAAGGAGAGCGAACAACATTGAATGGGATACCACATGCATAAATGCACCTGGCCACTCTGGAATTAGCTTCTTCTCTTGCTTGCACATTCACCAATCTAGCAATTCTGCTATCCTGAACTGATTGGGATGCCCCTGAGCCTCTGGTATGTTTGGGTGCTGCTTGTTCATGTTCTTGAGTGTGACCAGCTCTCCTCTTTCTTGCTTCAACTACAATCCTTGGCTCAATGTTAGATGTAGCCTGAGTATGCTCATCATGCCTTCTCTTAGTACCATCCGCCTCATCTTGCTCTCTTTGATATGCCCTCCTTACCAACGGATCTGATGTTTTTGTGCAACCCAGAATCCCTTGTCCTCCTCCATGCAACAGATGCGCCTTCACTCTTGGGTAGGAGCCCTTGTACGTATTATTGCAAAGAGTGCATCGCCATTCCCATGAGCCACCACCTCCACATTTTTGAAGCTTCGTCACATGCCTCCAAAGAGGATAATATTCAGCCCTTGGGTTGGCCCTAGGGTTTGAAGTTGCAGCTGCACTTTGGCTGGAAGCCATTGCTGCAAAAATAAATTAAAAAAACAAATCTGTAAATAATAAAAACGTTTTTCATATTTTTGGCTGTATAAACCCTAGAAAAATTAAAGAAATAGTAAGAAAAAAACTAAGAAATGAATGTGGCTTACCCAAATTAATTATCTGTGGCTGAATCTACCCTAAAATGCCAGAAAAGAGGAGAAATATGGCTGTAGCTGAGCCAAATCTGCTGCAAAAATAAATTTAAAAAACAAATCTATAAATAAAAAACGTTTTTCAGCAATTTAGCTTCATAAACCCTAGAAAAATTGAAGAAATAGTAAGAAAAAACTAACAAAATGAATGTGGCTTACCCAAATTAATTTTCTGTGGTTGAAACTACCCGGAAATGCCAGAAAAGAGAAGAGAAACATGGCTGTAGCTGAGCCAAATCTGCTGCTACAGAAATCTCCTGCTGAAATCTCCTTCTCTTGCTACTGAAATCTCTTTCTCCCGCTGCTGAAATCTACTTTGCTCACTGCTCAAAACACCAGCTACTGAAACAACTGCCAATCTCCAAGAGAAACTCCTTGCTGAATAGTGTGATAAGAGAATGAGAGGCACTGCTCTTTTATAACTTTAGAAATGGTTTCTAGAACAGCTTAGAAACCCTAAAAAAATTTAAAAACTAATTAGAAAAAAAAAAATTTAAAAAACAAGTCATTTTTTTGGGGAAACGGGGCCCGTACGGCCTGGAAACGCGTTTCCGGCCGTACGGGCACGTTTCCATTTCGGGAAACGTGCCCGTACAGCCGGAAACGCGTTTCCAGGCCTTACGGTACGCCGAAACGCGTTTCCGTTTCGTTTCCGGCCGGAAACGAACCCCTAGGCAACGTTTCCTGCAACTTAGGTTACAATACATATGTATACATGCCGAAGCATCCATAAAGCCCAATCCATTAACCCTGGATTAGAACATAACCGTAGTTCCCTTGACCGGATCTACAGAATACTATGGGCAGAAAACCATCATGCCTAAAACCATAGGTAGTCTGCCCACCTAATATGTGGCTCGCCTCAATTAATGCATATGTTTCTCTCTCTCTTAATGGATTCATTCCTCTCTCTCTTGAATGCTCTTACACACCTCTTACACTCTCTTACACACTTTAATGACTCGTCATAAAAATATTCCTCTTACACTTCTTTAATGCATAAGTTACACTTCTTTCCTAAATGCATAAGTTACACTCCTCTCCTTTATGGCATAAGTTACACTCCTATTTTGGCATATGTAACTCCTCCTCAAGGCATAGGAGTTACTCCTTCATGAATTCGACCTCCTTGCTCTTCCTATATATTTGTGCCTCTCATCCTCACTTGATACACTTGTGCTTGTGAAAGGAGAATTCAAACTTGAGAAAGAGAGAGTTGGAGAGTCTAGAGGAAGATTGAGAGAGAGAGAGAAAGAGAGTCTTGAAGAGCAAGAGTAGATCTTGGAGAGCCAAAGTGATTCAGTGTTTGCATCAACTACTGCTATCAGAGATCTTCTTCAGATTTGGGTGAACTTCTTCATTCTCTCATTGTACTTTGTATCTCTGTTGAACAATTGATTTCTAATAGAAGAAGAATATGGTTTCCTCATGTGGGTTTTGCCCTAGACATCGACCTAACTTCTTTGTGTCTCGTTAAGTTCTTGGTTGTCTTTTGTTGTGCATATGGTTTGTAATAATGGTTTATGTTCTATGTACAATTACTTAACTTATTTTGCAGAATAAAGAAGTTTTGGATTTAAGTGATTGTAACAGCATAGAACATCAAAATTTCAACAGGCCCTAATAGTAGTTATGGTCCACTATGATGCGTTAGTGGTTATTGTCTTGAATGATTGTTGATTTCACTTGATCTTGAGAGGTTTTATGATAGGTGACATTGTCACAGTAGTAGAGACCCCTTGAGAGTTGGTCTTTATCCCATTCAACAACACTCTAGAGGTCATTGTACACCTTCCGAGAGTAGTTCAGACCTTTATGATGCTCTGTTGCCTCTCCAGAGATGAGCGTTGGGCTATGAGATGATTCCACATGGTATATACTTGACTCATAGGAGTACCCCAGGTGTTGAAACATTGAGCCATTGATGGTTTCATACTGGACTTATTGATGATGTGCCCATATGGACACAGAACATCCCCCGACTAGCCTTCACATTGTTTGATGGGTGTTTCTTGTTCCAAGGCTCAGATGAGAATTGATTATTCTTGAGATGACATGGGAGGGCATGCACATCACTTTAGGCTGCCAACGCTTGAGCATAATGGTGCCACATCACTCCTTTTGCCCCTAGAAGGGTGACATAAGGCACAATGGTGATGAAATCATGGTTTTGAAGGCACTTTTGGAGGCATACCCATTGTACCATGAGTTTTCCTTGGAGTATAGAGCATTCATGATCCATTTGTCACTTGTTTGCGGCATATTAAGCATTTATGGAGGTTGATGTCATAATGGAGGGCATAATTTCCCACACATCTGGGCTGTTTTGGCATTTATTGTTATGTCTTTGAGCTATATTGAGGTCGGCTTGTGACCTCACACTTGTTGAACACTTAAGCAAACTTGTTTTAGGGCTTGCTTGTAAAACTAGAGGAAATAAGGGAAGCTGGTCCTCATATAAATAGAGGAGGCCTTATTTCTCTTTTCACCATCACACATTTATCACTCCTCTATTTTGGGGCAGAAATGTAATCTGTTCATGGTGCGAGTTCTCTTGGGGACGTTTTCGTGGGATTGATTGAAGTGTTTCTTTTGGAGAATTTTATAATTATAATGCATATTTTCCATATTTTCCATATTTTCCATATTTTGCAGATTGTATTTGTGTAGTAAGGTTTCTATTTTGTCCCATGATATAATTGTTAAATCTATCCTGAAATTTTGCTCCTTTATGACATGGAAAATTGACAAATTGTTTTCCTAGAAACCTTTAAGGAAACTCCGAGTGTGCATTCCTTAAAAGTTAATGTCTCCCCTCACAAGTAAAATTGTTAGGGTTTTAAAAGTGGATGCCCTAGTCATCCCCCTTTACTCCAACAATGCTGTTCTCATTGATTTTTACTCTAGAAGACTCCAAACTAATTTAGGAAAAGGCACGAGTCATTAAAGTGTTGATTAGCCTCCTTATTTATTAAATTTCTCCTCCTTTTAAAGTAGGAATTGCACTCGATAATTATATAGAACCAAAATCTAGCTTTATTGCATGTTAAAACCCTCCTTTTTAGGGCTCGCATCACCATTTATTTGTTGTTTATGCATGATTTCACCACAAAAGTCCATTAAAAACCCCAAACCCTTGGTGTCTATTTTAAGGTCTTGCTTTGTTTGTCAATTATCCATTGAAGGACCTTTTTTTTGGCTGTTAAATGGTCTCATTTACCTTATCATTGTAGATAGAGAGTTCATATTTTCCACAGTGATATTCGAGAGTTGTTGACATTTCAAATCCAAAAGAGGATCCACCTTCAGGACAATGATTGAACAAAGATGAGGCAAGGTGGAGGAATAAATAAACTAAAAGGAAGAAATCAGTCAAAACTAAAAAGTCGGCTAAGAAAACTTAATTAATAAAACCTAAAACAATAATCTAATAATCAAGATAAATATTAATAGAACTAATAATCTAAATATTTACATTATATATGATAAACACTCATATCCGAAACGTCACAGAGAAATGGACATGTAGAAGCAAGAAACTATTGCTGCAAAATCAAGCAAGTCTAGTGCAAAACCCCACTAGGAAGATCCAGACCTTAGGGCAACATGAGAATCAATTGCCACTATCACCTCAACAACTTTTCTCCTACTCTTTAGTGGTATTCAACCACAAGGGATGCTTCCCAAAGATCACCTACATGATACTCAATGATTATTGCTCAGTGTGATTGATATGAGGTCTACTAATTGAGATATAATATAGGCAGAGTCTAGAAGGCCTAAATATTCTAAGCCAAAGTTCACATTAATGAAGGAAATTTGTCATCATTATATAAAAAGTTTAAAAATAGAACATATTTTAAGGCCCAAATAATATTGTAATTATCGTAATGATATTAAAGTTGAATATCTTTTAAAGCCCTAAAAATTATCCTTGCACAAGTTAGGATGGTCTACAATCTAAAGTACATTATTGTTTGTATTTTATGACTACCTGGAATGTATTTTGCTTACTACTATAAACTAGATTTTCATAAGGTCTTGTAGGAAAACCAGGGAAAATGTAGTTTCTCCTTGATAATTAGTTATGAAGTTAGTTGTTTTTTTATTTATTATTTTAGTTCTCTTTCATCAAGCAATTACCAGAAAAGTAAATATAAGAGACAAAGATACCAATGTAGCCTCCACACCAGGGAAAGACCCCACTTCTTGGGGAAATCCCAAGCAATCTCCTTCTTTTAGAATTTAGATCAAAAGTGAGACAACTTTAAGACCCAATGAACAAACCTGCTAGCTACAAGTCAATTCTTTGAAGGAAGTTCTCTTAGTCAACCAAAGAATGCCACCTTCTTACTGTACAGACTTTTGCAATTCTGGATCACTGCACCTTACGGATCTTCTATTGTATTTGTAACTTGTTGAACCTCTGCTTTACTGTAGTTTTCAGATTTCAGAGACGCTTCTGCAACCTCGGCTCACTGTGATGACAAGTCCTTGGAGCTCTGCTTCTTATTGTAGTTTTCAGATTTCAGAGACACTTCTGCAACCTCGGCTCACTGTGATGTGAAGTCCTCAGACCTCTGTAACTACTGTTCTCAGACATTTTGTAATATTCCGATTGCCTTTTAGTCTGGACAAACTTCTTTATGATACGATTGGGAGCAGTCTATTGTTCAAGAGCAAACTTCTGTATTCTTCCTTATCTTTCACATTGTCTTATTGTTATCTTTCTCTACAAGCTTCAGATAGCCAGGAACTAATTTGTGTTCCTTCTTATATATACTTCTCTTCTAGCTAGATTAAGGGGCCAACTTTAAACAGGATACTAGGCCGACATGATTGTGCTTTCATAGGCCGACTTGTTGTGCATTTATAAGCAGACTTGTAGTGTATCCATAGATCTTTCTTTGACTGACTTGTATCTTGGAGGTTGACTATGATTTCTTTTGACTCATAACAACATCCTAGAGGCATGCAATGGATGCCTTGACCTATTTGACCAATAACTTAAGCATGAAACCCATGCTTCATAAACAAGTAGATAATTTTCTTTCTTCTTTACATCATATATAAATAATGACATGAATACAAAGACATTGATGAAGACCAGACCTAGTTACTTTTCCAACACTCCCTCTTAACTAGGGAGGTATTCATAATGACTTAACAGGTCTATCTCAAATTGAAATATTCTCATAAGAAGGGATCCAGATTGATAAGCATCACTCATCATAAGCAACATTGTGACATTACCCAAGGCCTTGATAGGTACACTCTATCTCTCACAAGATTAGAGCTCAATGCCGGGAGGCATTCCATAGAATATGATGCCCACCTCATCATGGTACATACTCCACCTAGAATACCCGGAGTAATCCTACCATCAGACCATTCTTATCCAAGTCCATGTGACTTAGGATCTCCATCCTAATTTATCAGATTTCATGACTCTAAGAATGTCTGTCCAAGATGCTTATCCAATCCAACATTCTCCTTATCCATGTTCAAGTACTTGACCTAGGCCATCAGTGCTATTTCAACAAAGTACTTAACACAAGGAGAACCAAACAAGTTATCATTCTCCCTATCTGTGATGCATGCACTAAACTTATGATTGTTAGTCCTAGTCTAGTACACGACACAGGGAGAACCAATGTCCAACCATACTCCCTCTTAATCAAGGAGGACATCCCTGTTCTCCTTTTAATCAGAGAATAGATCTTGCTCGTATTCATGGAGACTCTTTTTACTCCCTCTTTAGTCTAGAGGAGATTCTCGACTTAACAGCTACAAGTCTTCTTCCTTGTCTTTCATAAAAACACCAACTATTAGTTCTTGCATGGCTCCCTCTTTCCTCCACATCTCTCTATACAAAGCATGCTTCTTGCTTTTTTTGTGGGTTGAAATTTTGATGTTCTATGCTGTTACAATCACTTAAATCCAAAACTTCTTTATGGTGCAAAATAAGTTCAGTAATTACAGATAAAACATAAACCATATAAACCATATGCACAATGGAAAACAACCAAGAACTCTATGAGACACATAGAAGTTAGGTCAATGAATAAGGGAAAACCCAACATATTCTTCTTCTATTAGAAATCAGTTGTTCAGCAGAGATACAATGTACAATGAGCGAATAAAGAAGTTTACTCAAATCCGAAGAAGATCTCTGATAGCAGTAGTTGATGCAAACACTGAATCACTTTGGCTCTCCAAGATTTGCTCTTGCTCTTCAAGCCTTCTCTCTCTCTCTCTCTATCTATCTTCCTCCAGACTCTCCAACTTACTCTTTCTCAAGTTTGAATTCTCCTTTCACAAGCACAGGTAAGTGTATCAAGTGAGGATGACAGGCACAAATATATCGGAAGAGCAAGGAGGTTGAATTCATGAGGGAGTAACTCCTATGCCTTGAGGAGGAGTTACATATGCCAAAAATAGGAGTGTAACTTGTGCCATAAAGGAGAAGAGTGTAACTTATGCATTTAGGAGATAAGTGTAACTTATGTATTAAGGAGGTGTAAGAGGAATATTTTTATGATGAGTTATTAAAGTGTGTAAGAGAGTGTATGAGGTGCGTAAGAGCATTAAAGAGAGAGGAATGAATCCATTAAGAGAGAGAGAGAGAGTAACATATGCATTAATTGAGGGGAGTTACATATGACATGATTGAGTCTCATGATTGAGAGACTTGGATTTCTTTTTAATAATAATATAATAATATCATAAAGAGGATAATAGTAATAATAATAAATATATTGATGATTAAGTTAAAAATTAAACAATTGAGATTGATTAAAGACAAGTCAAGTGCTTTTCCAACATATATATATGAATATGAATTGATGGAAGGTGATTTACTATTTTTGGAAAGTCATGGTTACAAAGATAGAGATGACTTTCTAATTTTAGAAAGTCACTTTATAAAGGTCAGAAATGAAATTTTATTCAAGGAAATTCATCCCATAGCTACGAATTTTCAACATTATGGATCATAGAACCATCTTCACACTGCTACCTTTCAATCCCAAGATGAGCACATCTTGGTTACGAGATGTTGAGATTTTCCTCAACATTTATCATGTATACTTACAACATCTTTTCAAGTAGCAAAAGCAACAAGTTAACAAGATAACCAACAAGAGATATTGACATCTGAATTACCTCACCATGGTAGTTTCATTAGTATTCATGGTCCATTATATGAGTCTACCTTTATCAGAGTGCCCAAGGATCCAACTTGATTACCAAGTTATCATTCCCTCCATTCATCATGCTCCTCATGGGACAAGATCAACATATCTTTCTCATTTTTCTTCCTTCATTATATGCCTGGAACATTTAACGACAAGTACCACAAATTTGACCATTTTAGACAACCCAGGGTTTCTACGAAATCTAAGAGAGGGAAAATCCCAAGGTTTTTAGATTCAAACCCTAAGTTCCTTGATGTTTCCTTATGAAACATCAATCCTAGGGTTTGAGTCTCAAAACCAATTCCACCCTTTCTAGGGATTGCCATACATCCTAGCCTATCTACAAACCCTAGAGACCAAAGGCTAGGGATTTTATGAGGGAACAAACTGATTAGGGTTAGGGTTTCTCTGTTGACTAGGATTTCCAAATACCAGCAAAGGTTTACAAAAACCTAGATGCCAACAACTTTTAATAAGATGAAAACAACAAACCCTAGAACCAAACATGTCCCAAAACCCTAATACATCTTTAAATGTACAAAAACAATTATACGTACCTTAAGGACTATTACCACTCAAACCAGTAGGGGACCTAAAAGGGGTTCCTAAGAGGGAAACTACTAGTTTAAGGGAAACAATGGAGGCTTAGCCCACTGTCACCACATCTAAGTCTCCCTTCTCTTTACGAACTTTCACCGATGGGAGGAGTCCCGATAGTGTAGGGATCACTTGTAAAGTATATGTCAATGGATAGGTGGAAAGTGACCCTAGAAACCCTTTCCAAAGGATGGAGTTGAAGAATGGAACTTGCTTGCTCTTTAAGCAAGGGAATTGGTCTTCCAGGGGTAAGGGGCGAGGATTGGAGGGTTGAGGGAGAAGGAATAGGCTTATAGATGAGGTTCTCAATCCCTATAATCCTTGGGAAACTTGGATTCCCAAATGGTCCTTGACAAATAATCTTTATTGAAAAATGGGACCACACGGGGCCAAGTGGGCCCAATCCAAGTTCGAGGATGGAATGTAGCAACCAATGATGCTCTTATCTTGGACAAGGTGAAAAGAAATGACCGAACAAGAATGTTTACTTCAAAAGGTTGAATTCATCTTGTTGAGGTCTAGCCTTGGGGATGCCTAGGTGAAATTCGATCCTAGAGCTAGGGCTTGGGATTCCCTAAGATTCCACGTTAGAATTGCCTCAAATTTGGAGGATAGGGAGGGGACCCACTAGTGCAGTAGCCTGTAGGAGATCAAAAATTTTCCTTGGGTCAATTTCCAGGAAATTGATGCCCTAGGTGACCTAATGGGGCTAGACCTAGAAAAAAAGGGAAAAGGGTAAAAAGAGGGTTAAAATGATCACCCTTTTTGAGGGATCAGTGCCTAATTCACTTGGGTATATGGAGTCAAGGATGATGATGTGTAAGAACTTGGTCTCTTGATCAAGAGGCCCGAAAAGTCAACTTCATCCAATGTTGAGATAAGGAAAAGAGAAGTGACCTTCAAGCATTTATACTTCAAACAAAATGATGCAAGCTTATCGAGACAAATAAATCTCTAGGACATTTCATTCATATAACATTGGCCCATTCATTAAATTAGCTAAAACATGCTTAATTCCACATTTCAATTATGCAACAACTAGCCCTAATTTTAGGAGTATGCAACAACAAGAATAACAACGTCAAAATTTACTTACAACGTTATATAATATATCCAACCAACATTTGATTTGCAAGACAAAGCTCCAAGACAAAAAATAGCCCAAATCCATATGTCAAAATTCATCCATCTCTAAAAATTATCCCCCAAGGAATAAATGCGAAGTTCTCTATGATTAGAGAGATCCCAAGTCAAGTGATGATCCAAATGAATGTATCTAACATCAATATATAGCCTCCTAAGGAGTTCAGATTAGCCTATGGGCCTACATTAGCCCCCAATGATAAAATACTGTGCAAATAAAACCCCTATTGGTGACAATACCACCTGTTAAAATTTGAGTTAACATGTTCTCTGCTTTATTTAGTAACTTCATCTTCAATTCTATTAGACCATAAACCATCAGTAACTAACGAAAGAACATTAAATGAAAGTGCAAAAGACAAGCCAAGCCAAAAGAACACAAAGATATAGCACAAGCCAGGGAAAAACCCCAAGATGGGGAAATCCCTTGATTAATTCTTCTTATTATTATTATCACATGTTCAACAGAGGAAGAGAGAGTACAATTATAGATTTGTCAATATGAGGATCACTGCCTCCTCAAGACTAAGTTCTGGTTAGGTTTTACTTGATGCTGATGCAACTCACTTACCCTTAGTTCTTATTTCGGGGTAGCGACTTTCCTTCACAAGATTCTGTGCACTTTAGTTAGTAGATCTGGGCTGATGTATAAGCCTTTCAGTCCACCTGATCATGGAGACTAGGCCCACGACCTAGCTGTGATGACAACCAAACTCTCGGCCTTCTATGACAAGTACTGCGGTTTATCTTGAACCATGTTAATAGGAGTGTGGCTTACTGTTGGAGAGGAGACCCATACAAATATATACCAAAAATAACATCCAATAACCCTTGCCAAGTGCGGCTCCTTTTTTGCTCTAACTCGGTCTTGAAAAAGATTATAAATGAGCCCATAATTATTCATAGATAAACCCAAAATTCCTCCATACTGACCTCAGTGTCTTGCTTGAGGAACTCGGCTAATGAAGAAGACTAAACAGATCCCAATCTTGCCTTTGATACCTTCGCTAGAGAGCTTCCTCTTCTGCGGCCATTTCAGAGAGAATAAGGAGAGAATTGATGTGTCAAATGAGAATGGAGGGCACCTTTATATATCAAAATTTGTCCTTATGGAGGTGAAGCCGACCTTAGCATTTTGGAGGAAAATTTGAATTCAAATTTTCATTTTTTCCTGCCTTAATAAGGTCATGACTTATAGAGTTTCTTTCAGTAAATAAATATTTTTCCTTATCCAAATTTGATGATCTTAAGGTCAATTTTGGACCTCTCGAAAAGAGGAGTTCAATGCCACAATAATTTTCCTCGAAGGAGCAGACCAAGGTGGAATTTGGCCCTAGTTGCCAATTTTAACACTCCCTCTCAACTAGTGAGAATTCCACCTGTCAAACCATCAACCACTGTCACTGATCATAAAGCCATCTAGACACCATGAGTCATCTCTGAATCCCGTGTCTGCTTTTCTCTGCTGAACACTGATGTAATTATGAAGAAGAATTGATCGAGAGTGTGTCGCAAGACTTTACCACTCTTTATTGACAAAAATCAGTCCCGAGGTAAAACCTCAATCATACTTGATCCCAGATCAAGTTGAAGAACAACATGCATCCTAGTCATAGGGAGTACAACAATACCCTATGCATCCATTGATAGTGCTATGGTCCCTAACCACTTTTCGCAACTCATTGGCCAGATGAGAGGTACTTCCCATGTGTCTTGGACTACATGGGTAGGATGATATTGAATCAATAGCAGGGAAAGAATGTATCACATCCTGCTCACAACCATACATAGGGAAAGGACGAACCACATCCTACAATCACACATCACAATCACACGTAGGGAAAGGACAAACCACATCCTACATGCATGCCAACCAATAAAACGTGGGAAGGATCCTACTTGTGGGGAAAGGATGAACCACATCCCACTGACATGTCAACCATCGATCGTAGGGAATGAGCATCCTACATGTGGGGAAATGATGAACCACGTTCCACTGACATGTCCACAACCAGATGCCTGAATGCATCTCTCACAGGGTATCTGCAGGAGAAGGTGAACCACTCATCCTGTTCATATGCCATAGGAGAAGGTGGACCACTCATCCTATGCATTTGTCATCAATAGTAGCGGAAGTGAACCACTCACCCTACATGCATGTGTCATCAATCGTAGGGGAAGGTGAACCACTCACCCTACACACATGTCATCTGTCACAGGGGAAGGTGAACCACTCACCCTACACACGTCATCTGTCATAGGGGAAGGTGAACCACTCACCCTGTACACCGCACACCTATAGGGGAAGGTGAACCACTCACCCTATGGTCGCTCATAGCTCAAGAAGTACCCCAAGTCTTCAGGAGCTCCCAGAGCTTAATGTTCCATCTTAACCAAATATCCTTTCATAAAGGGAATAGTGCTAAGCTGCTTTCTGGAAATCAAGACTAGATCTTGAAGATGATATTGATGATCAGATCGTCAAATGAAAGCCTCATAGCTCCTAGCAGCATATAGATGTATACACAGCTTATTGATTTACATCAGAGATCTTAGCAGCACTTGGCTATCCTCTGCTTCTTGCATATCTGATGAAGGAAATATTTAACTGTTCTTACTCCCTCTTACTCAGGGAGACCACAAGCCTAAGCTTGTCTTTCCAGAGTGCAAAGTGTCCATCTGGCAGCCTGCTTATCATAAGATCCATCCACTTTGTAATTAAACATGCCATAATCCTGGTAGTGTTCTTCCATAAACAGGAATGTCCCTTGCTGTACCATATAAAGTGGTATCTGTTGTTAATACAGGATTTTCTGAATCCTACTCTGAAATATACAACAATGTGTGCATAAATGGCTGCTGTGGAGTTTACTTAGATGTCCATGCTGGCTGCTTTATTCATTCAGCCTCAATGGAGTTCCTAGAGTCACAGACTTCAGTCTAGCAATGATTGATAGTGCACTAGAGTCACAGGGATATCTCAGCAAACAACTGTCCAATATATGAGGCTTATCCATAGACATAAACAGGGATCCACAAGATATATGAATGCAGACCAGCAGCTTTTAAGTGCAGGGAACAATGCAACATGGTAAGGTCTTCCACCTTGACTTTAAGAGTCAACTTCTTCTTATATTGATAAACATGAGGATCATCATCATCAGTTACTATATATTTATACTCTAATTGACATATCTCGTCCATACATAAACATCGAGATATCTGCAACCTATCCTTCTGAGGTGACAGAGATCATCGGAGTCATCATACCCAACTGACATAACTTAAATTTATCAAAATTTATTGGGTAGGAAAAGTCATCAGGGATTTTGTCGCTCCCTCTGAAGCCTTGCTTCAGGTGTTCACCTAGCCTTGAATCATCAAATTACTTAATTCATGATTTCTTATTCAGGCATCCATATCTTTCTTCAAGGTACCTCTGTTTTCTTGCACATAAGGGTTGTTACAAGAAACTGCTTCAAAGTGCTATGCACTTCTCTTAACGGCCAGACTTCCAAGATGCTACTAACACGGTTCCATCAGGTGCTAGGCTTCTTCATACTGCCCCTTTTAATAGTCTTTGAACTTTGATTAGAACCTCAGACTTTAATTTGAAGAAAGCTCAGATTAGAGCTGTAGACTTCACTGAGAAAGATCCTTTCCAGAGGTATTATCCTTCAACAGTTGTCATTTCTTCTATCTCAGTTACAATACTTCAAGAGAACCAGACTTATTGGAAGATGAGACAATCATAGAGCACCCTTAGATCTGTTCCTTTACTCCAGAGGATTTACACTTCTTCATTGGTTGCCAGGCACCTTATGTGAATGCATCTGACCTTTCCAATACTGGGAAGTATGGTTACAAAGATTGCTTCTGATCTTTGACTCCTTGTAGCATATGTGCCTGCAACACACCTCTTCATGATGCACTGAAATATAATAAAATGCTCAGAAAATTTTATGCTGGACTGAAATCACCACCAGGCTATAGGCTTTGATCAGACTATAGATTTGTTCCAGGTTTATGCACAGATACAAGGTGTGATCCTCCTTTCGCTGTGACTATCCTCTCGTACTCAAATTATAATTTTATGCTATTGTTCAAAACTGGAGATCCATCGTCGTAGGTTCTCTTTTTGTATAGGAGACTCAACTCCCTCTTCTTTATGATAGAGGTTTGAATGTCATAGATTGGAGTAATGGAACAATGCTTCTTCTTTTCTGAATGATGAGAAAAGAGAAATTCAAACTACCTACAACCAGTCTTGACATCAAAATTTCAATATGATATTGTCGTCAGTAATTTATCAAAATATCATAACTGTCTCGGACTGCAAGTATGTCATACCAATACTTCTCTTAATGTTGACTGTAAGTATGTATGTGAGATGATGCCAATGTTAACCTGACTGTAAATGAAATGCCAGAATACTGTATACTGAAGACGTAATGTCAATATGGCTTCTTATAACTATACAATGTGAATCAACTTACTCGTTTGGGATGATAATACATAAATCTGAACCTGAATGCCATGTCTTGCGTATGATTCAGTCATACCAAAGACAATATCTGCTTGAAGTCTGTAGCTTTTCAAGCTGCCTTCCAAAAGTTGAAGTGTTACAAGATGTACCGGACCTTTACAAAGCACCAATAAGTGTGCTTAGATTTCATAGTTCAGAAAACAAAACTTAAGTGCCGAGGATGGATGATGTCCAGTGTATGACCAAGCTCGGAACATCCTTCTTCTAATCAAACTTATTAAATAGATCAAATAATGTTGGAGAAAATTTCAGAAGTTGATACTTGGCTTCTTGTTTGTCCTTCAATTTGCAGAGGTAAGGGTTCCTTCTCAATCAAGGATGAAGACTTAGAAATCCTTAAGTATTATACTTTCTTCACTCAGGTCGAGAGCTCATAATTGTTGAATAGTTGCTTTCTATACGAATCGAAGGAATATTTCCAAACAGAAATTCGGGCTTCTGAGAAAATACTGTTGATTTGATTTGATCCCCTTAAATTGTGATATGCTGAACCCAGAATTCTGATTTGATTGAAAGATAACTGGGCTTGGTGAGGGCTATTAGATTAGGCCCACAGTCCTCCAGATCAGGGAATATATGCCCTTTAAAAATCTTCGCTTTCTTTAGATAAGATTTAAGCCTAGTCACAGATACTATGACTAGAAATCATGTCCATAATGAGACCTTGATATAGGTCCGAGAACAACCCTTAATGGTAGCTTTTAAAGCAGTCTCAATTTATTAGGAAAAGAGATCTGAGCCTCAGGAAACCTCCTCAAAAGACATCAGAGCAACAACTTTAAGAAAACAGGTTCGAGCTTCAGGCAGACATCAAGGATTAACCCTTTGAGCTGTGCGAGATAAATCACAGAATTGCAGTGTTTATCCAATGAAGAGCCTTCCGGAAAGATGAAAGATTAAACCTCAAAACTCAGAGTAACATACCTCAGAATAGACTCAAATCAACACAGAAGAGAAAGACAATTTAGCCCAGGTATGCCTTTTGATCTGTCCATCATAGGAGATTGTTCACGCCTCAGAATAAAATAGGATCGACACAGTAGAAGCTTGCAACTGAGCCCATAAATGATCTCCGAGATTCAGCCTCCAGCATAAGAGTAGTCATTCTGCACCTGGCCTCAGAAGATAACTTCATAAGATCTGCATGACAGAGTGATTGCTTTCTTCCATTCTCTTGCTTGGGCTTGTCCTTATCCCAGCTCTGATACCATGTTAAAATTTGAGTTAACATGTTCTCTGCTTTATTTAGTCACTTCATTATCAATTCTATTAGACCATAAACCATCAGTAACTAACAAAAGAACATTAAATGAAAGTGCAGAAGACAAGCCAAGTCAAAAGAACACAAAGATATGGCACAAGCCAGGGAAAAACCCCAGAATGGGGAAAACCATTGATCAATTATAATTATTATTATTATTATCAAATGTTCAGCAGAGGAAGAGAGAGTACAATCATAGATTTGTCAATATGAGGATTAGTACCACTGTCTAATCTTCAAGAAAACTGCCTCTTCAAGACTGAGTTCTGGTTAGGTTTTACTTCATGCTGATGCACCTCACTTACTCACCCTTAGTTCTTATTTCAGGGCAGTGGCTTTCCTTCACAAGATTCTGTGCACTTTAGTTAGTAGATCTGGGGTGATGTGTAAGCCTTCAGTTCACCTGATCATGGAGACTAGGCCCACAACCTAGCTGTGATGACAACCAACCTCTCGGCCTTCTGTGACAAGTACTGCGGTTTATCTGAACCATGTTAATAGGAGTGCGGCTTACTGTTGGAGAGGAGACCCATACAAATATATACCAAAAACACCATCCAATAACCCTTGCCAAGTGTGGCTCCTTTTCTGCTCTAACTTGGTCCTGAAAAAGATGATAAATGAGCCCAAAATTATTCATAGATAAACCCAGACTTCCTCCATACTGACCTCGGCCTCCTGCCTGAGGAACTCGGTTCATGAAGAAGACTAAACAGATCCCAATCTTGCCCTTGATACCTTCGCTAGAGATCTTCCTCTTCTGCAGCCATTTTAGAGAGAATAAGGAGATAATTGATGTTGTAAGCAGAACTTCGGCGAAAATCACATGAGGAAAGACCTTTGTCAACGCATTTCGAACCAACCAGTGTGGTTCATTGTCACGACAAGTTGAAGAAACAGATCCAGCTAGGCATGTTAAATAGTCTGAGCAGAGATTCCAACGGCTAAATCGATCAACGGCTAATTTTGACCTACGGACCCAGGTCAAATTACAGTTCATTAAATTTATTTAATTATTATTTTTAATATTAATATAAAATATTTATTTAATGGTTAGTTTTGAAAATTAATTAATTAATTTGTTAATATATGTATATATATATTAAAGTACTAATAATAGGTTATTAATAAAAGTTAGGATTCAAAATAAATAAAATAGTATTAGGGTTGGTTTAAGAAGGTAATTCACTTATTTATTTATTTACTAATTTTCGTTAATATATATATATATATTCCAATTAAAAAATATATAGTTAAGGTTAAAAATATCAATAAATAAAATAATATACATGGTTAGTTAGAAAAGGTAATATTTAATTTAATTAAAATTAATGTGTTATTATATATAAGTAATTCTTTGTTTAATTCAGTGATTTATTAATTAATATTATATTAGTAAAATAGTCTTGATATTAATATATTATTAAAATTGGTAGACAAAATATCAATATTAATTTATTATTAATATTAATATTATTATTTATGGAAAAAAGTTAAAATAGGTAAGATAAAATGCTTTAAAGGTTGGTTAAAAACTATAATATAATTTATTTATTTAAATTATATATATATATATATATTAAAGTACTAATTTACATAAAAGTTAGGTAAACGACAGTTGAAAAAAATAAAAAAATAAATAAATAAATAAAGTAAAAAGAAAAAATAAAAAAACAAAAAAAAAAAATTATTAAATTTTTTTAATTAATTAAAAAAAAATAATAATAAAACTAATAAAAAATAAAAATAAAAATAAAAATAAAAATAAAATAAAACAAAATAAATAAATAAATAAATAATATAAATAATAAATAAATAACTAAGTAAATAAATAAATAAAATAATAATAAATAAATAAATAAATAACTAAATAAATAAATAAAATAAAAATAAAAAATAAAAATATAAAAATAAAAATAATAATAATAATAATAATAATAATAATGATAATAATAATAATAATAATACTCTTAAAAACTTGTAAATATAGGGTATATAAATGAATAAATAAATAAAAAGAGAGAACGACAAAAAAGGGGAGGGACAGGAGAAAGACCAAAACCAGCCAGAGAGCAAAACGGAACAACCCCAAAAGGAAGGCTCCAGGGGGAAACACAGAAAACTACGACGACAAGGCAGGGATCCAACAGCTACTGATTTTCCAGCCGTCATCTCTATTGAGATTGTTAGGCCTTTTTTCAATCTCAATAGCTTCCCTGAATTTGCGATGATGGAAATGAGTAATCTTAACAACAACCTTGGCCTCTTCAATACAAACCTGATGCTTGGTCTTTTCCACATGCTCTGCTAACGCTGAAGACTTGGTTCTCCCATGTCTTAGGTCAGCTGCATGTTCGCTTATCCTCTGATGGATGGAGCGTCTTGTTTCCCCAATGTAGGGGGTTCCACAAGAACAGGGGATCAAGTAGACACCCTTCATGTCCATGGGGTCAACAGGATCTTTCACCGATCGGAGGGACTTACGAATGGTGTTGAGGGGCCTAAAGGTAGAGGGGATATCATACCTCTTAAGGATCCGAGCAATTTTGTCTGTGGTTCCTTGAACATAGGGAAGATGGACCCCAAGTCGGCGCTCCTTCGGTTCTCTATTAATCATCGCATTTTTAGAGGCTTTAAGGAAAGCCTTCTGACCTAGGCGCCTACTGTAACCATTCTCCACAAAGACATTAAGGAGATGGGATCTCTCCTTATCAAAGCTCTTATTATCAGAAATCCTCAGGGCACGAGTAGCAAGGGTGTTAAGAACACCCATCTTTTGAGCAGGGAAATGATGGGAATCGGCATGAAGATACTGCTCAGTATGCATTTTCTTACGGAATACTGAGTGGGAGAGAGAGCCATCCATATTCTTAGAAATAAGAATATCCAGGAAAGGGAGGCAACCATTGACCTCTTTTTCCATGGTGAACTTAATGGCAGAGGACAGAAAGTTGAGGTGATTGAAGAAGCGATCCAGCTCCTCGTGGCCATGGGACCAGATGACATTAGTGTCATCTACAAACCTTCGCCAAAGTTTAGGAAGGAGACGAGCCGAGGCTAGAGCTTTGGCTTCAAAATCTTCCATAAAGACATTGGCGACAATAGGGGAAAGGGGGGAGCCCATGGCAACACCACAAGTCTGTTCAAAGAACTCACCCTCGAAACAGAAGAAAGTGGAAGTGAGACAGATCTCAACCAGATGCGTGGTATCGGGATCCGTTAGGCGATAGATCACTTCCAAGGCCTCCTTCATAGGGATGCAGGTATAAAGGGAGACCACGTCAAAGCTGACCAGGATGTCCTCAGGGTCAAGTTTAATATCTTTAAGCTCCTTAATGAAGGATGCAGAGTCTTTCACGAAGGACTCAGTGCGGCCAACCAGGGGCTTAAGTTTCAAGGCCCTGGTTGGCCGCACTGAGTCCTTCGTGAAAGACTCTGCATCCTTCATTAAGGAGCTTAAGGATATTAAACTTGACCCTGAGGACATCCTGGTCAGCTTTGACGTGGTCTCCCTTTATACCTGCATCCCTATAAAGGAGGCCTTGGAAGTGATCTATCGCCTAACGGATCCCGATACCGCGCATCTGGTTGAGATCTGTCTCACTTCCACTTTCTTCTGTTTCGAGGGTGAGTTCTTTGAACAGACTTGTGGTGTTGCCATGGGCTCCCCCCTTTCCCCTATTGTCGCCAATCTCTTTATGGAAGATTTTGAAGCCAAAGCTCTAGCCTCGGCTCGTCTCCTTCCTAAGCTTTGGCGAAGGTTTGTAGATGACACTAATGTCATCTGGTCCCATGGCCACGAGGAGCTGGATCGCTTCTTCAATCACCTCAACTGTCAGTCCTCTGCCATTAAGTTCACCATGGAAAAAGAGGTCAATGGTTGCCTCCCTTTCCTGGATATTCTTATTTCTAAGAATATGGATGGCTCTCTCTCCCACTCAGTATTCCGTAAGAAAACACATACTGAGCAGTATCTTCATGCCGATTCCCATCATTTCCCTGCTCAAAAGATGGGTGTTCTTAACACCCTTGCTACTCGTGCCCTGAGGATTTCTGATAATAAGAGCTTTGATAAGGAGAGATCCCATCTCCTTAATGTCTTTGTAGAGAATGGTTACAGTAGGCGCCTAGGTCAGAAGGTCTTCCTTAAAGCCTCTAAAAATGCGATGATTAATAGAGAACCGAAGGAGCGCCGGCTTGGGGTCCATCTTCCCTATGTTCAAGGAACCACAGACAAAATTGCTCGGATCCTTAAGAGGTATGATATCCCCTCTTCCTTTAGGCCCCTCAACACCATTCGTAAGTCCCTCCGATCGGTGAAAGATCCTGTTGACCCCATGGACATGAAGGGTGTCTACTTGATCCCCTGTTCTTGTGGAACCCCCTACATTGGGGAAACAGGACGCTCCATCCATCAGAGGATAAGCGAACATGCAGCTGACCTAAGACATGGGAGAACCAAGTCTTCAGCGTTAGCAGAGCATGTGGAAAAGACCAAGCATCAGGTTTGTATTGAAGAGGCCAAGGTTGTTGCTAAGATTGCTCATTTCCATCATCGCAAATTCAGGGAAGCTATTGAGATTGAAAAAAGGCCTAACAATCTCAATAGAGATGACGGCTGGAAAATCAGTAGCTGTTGGATCCCTGCCTTGTCGTCGTAGTTTTCTGTGTTCCCCCTGGAGCCTTCCTTCTGGGGTTGTTTCGTTTTGCTCTGTGGCTGGTTTTGGTCTTTCTCCTGTCCCTCCCCTTTTTTGTCGTTCTCTCTTTTTATTTATTTATTCATTTATATACCCTATATTTGCAAGTTTTTAGGAGTATTATTATTATTATTATTATCATTATTATTATTATTATTATTATTATTATTTTTTATTTTTTATTCTTTATTTTTATTTTATTTATTTATTTATTTATTGTTATTATTTATTTATTTATTATTTTTATTATTTATTTATTTTGTTTTATTTTATTTTATTTATTTATTTTTTTTATTAGTTTTATTATTATTATTATTATTTTTTAATTAATTAAAAATTTTTTATCTTTGTTTTTTATTTTTTATTTTTACTTTATTTATTTATTTTTTCAACTGTCGTTTACCTAACTTTTATGTAAATTAGTACTTTAATATATATATATATATATATATATATATATATATATATATATATATATATATATATAATTTAAATAAATAAATTATATTATAGTTTTTAACTAACCTTTAAAGTATTTTATCTTACCTATTTTAACTTTTTTCAATAAATATTAATATTAATATTAATATTAATATTGATATTTTGTCTACCAATTTTAATAATATATTAATATCAAGACTATTTTACTAATATAATATTAATTAATAAATAACTGAATTAAACAAAGAATTACTTATATATAATAACACATTAATTTTAATTAAATTAAATATTACCTTTTCTAACTAACCATGTATATTATTTTATTTATTGATATTTTTTTTAATTTTTTTTTTTATTTTTTATTTTTTTTATTTTTTTTCCGAGGAAAAAAGCGAACTTTTTTATAAGAAATAAAAAAGTTACAAGCACATGAGTTAACATTCCAGCAGCTTCTGTGATCTTGAGACCATCATCAGTCCTCAAGGAGAGAGTCATACTCCCCTTTGAATCATCAAGTCAAACCAAAAAGAAATAAGCACTTTCTCGCTTACTTACAGCACTGTGTCGTTGCCTACTATGGACAACTCTGTCAAAAGTTTTAAAACATGACAAAAATAAAACGTGGGCCTCCTTTTAACACAGGAAAACGACCCACGGATCTGTTTTTCATATGTTTGTTTTCAGAAAAGCATACCCGAAAACAGGAAATAGTAACCATCAGTGTTTTCATTTGTCCGAAACAAAAAAACGGATATAAGAAAACTGACTATAAATCCAATATCCTGTAACAACTGATATTTTAAGAAAAAGTTAAGTGTGAGGAGGGAGATCCGACACACGGATCTGATCATGCATCTGTTCAGTTATCCTCCACGAATCCACAGCGAGCTGCAAACCCTCTTTAGAAAGCCTATCTGCCTCTTCGTTCCTGTCCCTGTAAATATGTTCAATGGAAAAAATATTAAAATGGAGCTTTAAGTTTTGAATCTCTTCCAATAGCGGCCTCAACATATAATTTTGACATCTATATTTCCCATTGACCCAGTTTATTACATTCAAAGAATCACCAAAGATCTGAACAGAGAAGATATTTCTGTTTATGAGCCAGCATAAAAGAAGTTTTAGGGCGGATAGTTCAGCAAAGTTGTTGGTGCCGGGTCCTAATCCCACAGCGGCTTTGAGAGAGTGAGAGGGGTTAATATGAATGGCGATTCCAGCACCCGCATTGTTGTTTTGAGTTGCCCCGTCAAAGTAGGCCCATGGAATTCCTTCCCTGATTCGCTCTTCCTTTCTGGGGACTGTGTTCTGTGATTCTTCAGGTTCCGGGATACTAGACAGTATAGCTGAGCTTTGGATAGCAATCACCTCCGCTGGAGTAAGATGTTCTCTGAAGATGCTTCTATTTCTAGCGATCCAGATACCCCAACAGATAATGGGGGGAGATTTCTTAGGTTCCTCTCTGGGTAATGGTTCCACCAATATTCCCAAGCTGAAAGAAAAGTATCCCCTTCCCATCTAACATTTCTCCCTAATAACTTTTGCATTTCTTCCCAAACTTTCCTTGCAAAAGGACAAGCAATGAACAGATGATGAATGGATTCAGAGTCTGAGAAACATAAGGGGCACCTACCTGGGCCCTGTTTGAATCTGGATTGTAGAATGTCCCAGGTAGGAATTTTCTTTCTTAAAACACACCAGGAGAATAATCTTGCTTTCTTGGGGCACTTCAATTTTAGCAGAGGTTTAACCCACCATTCTGGATTAACCCACCCTTTCTTCTTCATTAAGAAAGAATACCCCGTCTTTGGGGAGTAGGCTCCAGATTCAGCATGTGCCCACACCAATTGGTCCGGCCTATCCTGAATTCTAACATTTGATCTCTTTAGCTCCTGAAGAAAACTCCGCCACTCATTCCTCCACCTGGGGTCGATTCCTAACTCTTCTTCTGATTTCCATGTTTGGCCCCAGATGGTTATTTATTGATATTTTTAACCTTAACTATATATTTTTTAATTGGAATATATATATATATATATATATTATATTAACGAAAATTAGTAAATAAATAAATAAGTGAATTACCTTCTTAAACCAACCCTAATACTATTTTATTTATTTTGAATCCTAACTTTTATTAATAACCTATTATTAGTACTTTAATATATATATACATATATTAACAAATAAATTAATTAATTTTCAAAACTAACCATTAAATAAATATTTTATATTAATATTAAAAATAATAATTAAATTAATTTAATGAACTGTAATTTGACCTGGGTCCGTAGGTCAAAATTAGCCGTTGGAATCTCTGCTCAGACTATTTAACATGCCTAGCTGGATCTGTTTCTTCAACTTGTCCTGACGATGAACCACAATGGTTGGTTCGAAACGCGTCGACAAAGGTCTTTCCTCATGTGATTTTCGCCGAAGTTCTGCTTACAACTATTATGGATCACAAAAGCCTCAATTCAATAATAGATAATTGATGTGTCAAATGAGAATGAGGGGCACCTTTATAGATAATAATTTGTCCTTATGGAGGTGAAGCCGACCTTAGAATTTTGGAGGCAAATTTGAATTTCAAATTTTCATTTTTTCCTGCCTTAATAAGGTCATGACTTGTAGAATTTCTTTTAAGTAAATAAATATTTTCCTTGTCCAAATTTTGTGATCTTAAGGTCGATTTTGGTCCTCTCGAAAAGAGGAATTCAATGCCACAATAATTTTCCTCAAAGGAGCAGACCAAGGTGGAATTTGGCCCTAGTTGCCAATTTTAACACCACCAAACTAGCTCACAAGTGTAAAGAGAAGCCTCATAAGGGGTCAAATAATAATATGTACATGTCGTAGGATCCTCCAAAGGCCTAATAGTGTCCTGAAGTGCCATAATGAGGAATAAATTCCTCGAAATATGATGGACAAGGGGGTGGCCCCTTGTTCTCCAAGTAGTAGACCTATGGTGCTCCCAGTGGGTCTGAGGGCACATAAATGACCCCATGGGTCTCCATATGAATCGGAGATGCCTGTAGATCCTCTGCAAGGGTCCAAGTGGTGGAATGAATGCTTCCATGACATCATACAAGTCCTGGGACACCTGCCAAGAGTGTGGGGCTCCTGTGGGGGCCTGTTGGGCATAATGTACCAAGCATATCACCATCATCCCAAAAGTGGATCACTAGTAGTCTCTGAGCATCGATGAAGATCCGTGGAGTGTTGTTTGTTGTTGTGGAGGCCAATGGCTCTCTATGCACACCTTATATGTGCCAATGTAGACCTCTGGGGGTTAGGATCTCGTATAGGGAGACCAAACCCAAATGGAAACCACCTGTAATCTTGCATAAGATCCAATGCGTCCCCTAGGCTTCCAGTACAACCAGTCATTAAAATAATCGGGTAAAAGAGTTTACAAATCATGGATAACAAAGTGGGCACTTCATAATGGCATGCCCTTCCGTAGTGGGCTTTGGCATGTGCTAGTGTCTCCAAGCTCCAAAGGGGGTTAACCAAGTACCTTATTAGATAATTTCAACCCTTAAAGGGGATAATATGTCCAAGGTACATCCCTCTAATGGGGGTGGCAAGTGATAAATAAGTGGAATGGAATAGGGAATGAGAGGGGCAACCCTGGGCCACATATTGGGGCATAGGGGTAGCTAGATAAGGGGAAGCCCACACCTGGGTATGTAATGTGTAGGAGGGAGAAATCATGGTACATGAGGTGCCCCAACCTTGATTTTTCCACCCTTCTTTATATGTCTTTTGCTTGTTATGAATTTTCTTTCATTAACTGCTTGAGGCTCAAAGGACAAGGGCATGATGTGTAAGATATAAAGGGTGGTTCATTGGCTTCCAGGGGTTGGGACAATCATGGGTTCCTGAATGAGAAAGGAGGCTCATCTAGGGCCTATGGGACCAGGGTGATGACCATGGATTGGGGTAGAGCTCATGTATTGGCTTTTGCACGTGCTAATTATTTTTGTCCCGACCATCTTTTGCATTTTGTGCTATAATTTCCTGTTAAATGTGGCCAATTATGCTTTTTTCATTTTTTTTAGCTCCTTCAACCGCCGGGGCATCATTCCAGGCCTGACCCAAGGTGGGGGCAAGGGGATAGGGAGGCTAACCCTATGTGGACCCAGAATGGAAATGTGGACCCAAGTGGGAGAAATGATGAATGGTGTATAATGAGTGGAAAGGAGTAATATATGCGGATAAAGGAGTGGGACCACGCACCCAAAGTCGGGGTTTCCCAAGTAGTACCACCCTAGAACCAAATGGTCAATAAAGGAGATCCCACGAGACTAAGATCCAAGGGTAACATCCAAAAGAGATCAAGGGGACAAGAGCACAAACTAAGCCCACCCTTTCTGCCAAATCCCCCCATCAATCCATACCCAGAAGTATCCATGATAAGTAAACCCAATACTCAATTATCAAATGATAAGACATACCTTTAGATTTGGGAGGCCCACCTTCAAACATACGATCAATACAGGTGGGTGAGGGACCACATGGCTGGCTCAAGTGGCAGAGAAATGGCACAACGAGCTAGTAGGAGGTTGCAAGGGGCTGTCGACTAAGGTTCATCATGGAGAAAAATTTCTCCAAGGGATATCACCCACGAAGTGGTGGTTAACAAGGACTGCACACCTTAGTTATTCATGATTACTGGAAGCTTGCTGTAAAGTTTTCATCACAATCCAAGGTATTGTCACTTCTATTCTTCTAAGAGCAATGTCGAATTAAGAACAATTCTTCAAAGCATGTCTTCTTCATTCTAGACCATTTTTCTAAATCCTTATGTTGCAAAATTGGTGTATGATATACCACTCATTACTCTTAATAGAAAATGTCCTTTACATCTTCCTTCTGCTTCTTTGAGGGTTCTAGAATTTCAACTATTAAAGCTTCAAACATTTCTTTCCTTTTATTGTTCTTTGGGTTCTTAGGACAATCTGATTTGTAATGTCCATATTCATGACAACCAAAGCACTGGACTTTGGACATGTCTCTATTTTTGTTCTTCTTTTTCTTTTCAAAATTTTTTCTTGACTTAGCTGCAAAGGCTTGAGAAGTTTCATTGTCAGGATGAGCATCACTTCTAGCCTTTATTCTGGATTCTTCTATTGAACATTGAGATCATAGTTCTTCAAATGATGGAGGATATTTCCTTGCATAGATGCTACTTGCAAAATGTCAAACACACATGGACAGCAAAGACAATATGAAAGATAAAACATGCAATACATTTTTTTATTAACATGAGATATACATTTATAGTACAATATGTGACTCTTGGGTTTCAGATCCCAAGGTCTCTTGGACTGCTTTGGTCTATTCGGCTTCCACACTAACCCATTTAGGATTAGGTGTCCAACATTCCCCCCCTTAATCCGAAGGGTTATGTATGAGTCCAAGAAGAGAGCTGTAATACAAAATGTGCAAAAAATGCATGGCAGCACTAGGCTGAATGTGCTCTATGAAATGTTGGTATAAAGGGCAGTGGTTTAAGGATGACCACCAACACTGGAACGCTTAGTGCAGTTCCCAGAACTCTTCCAAAACTGGCAAGAAACTGAAGTTTTCTGCTAGAGGAAGTGATCCTATTGTTTTAAAGAGGGAAACCTTCAACCATAAAAGGGAGGTCTCACCCCGCATAAAAGGTAAAACTTCAACCTGAAAAGGGAAGTCTCAACCTGTGATGGTTTAAGGATAACCAACAACTCTGGAATGCTTAATGCAATTCCTGGAACTCTTCCAAAACTGGCAAGAAGCTGGAGTCTTCTGCTAGAGGAAGTGTTCTCAATTGTGTTCCTGGAATGCTTCCGAAACTGGCAAGAAGCTGAAGTCTTCTGCTAGAGGAAGTGTCCCAGATTGCCAACTGAAGGCATGTTCAGGGGCATCTTTGTCGCTGGCTACAACTCTGAAACTGGTGTGGCAGGTTGTGGCTCAGGCTCGCTTGATGTGACTTTGAAGCTTGTAGATGACCATCATTTCCCCCCTGTCAGATACAAGGTGAGAAGATGGAGAAAACTCAACTGCAAGACTGTTCAATATTCTGGAACAAGTTCTGACATGTGTTTGGAATATCTTCTTGGCTGTTGATGCCCATTGCCAAGAAGCGATCCATCCAAGATGAATCTTTGTTCTTGCAGGACGTTTGTTTCTGAAGCATCTGTGTGAAGAATGACTGGTTTTATGACAGTGCTTACATGGATGAAGATCAAAACAGTGATCTTTCAAATGGCCAACTCGGTCACAGTGTTGGCATTTTACAATCTGTTGTTGTTGTTGCTGTGGAGGAAGAGGAGCAGAATCTGGAACAGCTGGAGGTGAACTGTCATGAGGAGCAGGTGAACTGTCATGAATAAATCCAACACTCTGAAACTGAATGGGCTTGGCGTAGTCTGGAATATGAAAGGACAAGTCCTTGTCATATCCAAGACCAGTTCTGTGCTTGTTGTGGACAAGCTGTTCCCAAGGTCTGATGATGGGCTTGGGAAGTGCAGACTGAGTTTCTGCATCTGCATGTAAATCTGTTGTTGTATTAGGCACAAAATTTGCAACATTAGTGTCTTGCTGTTTATGGGAGTCTGTTTCAATTTTCTGAACAGAAACAGGTTCAGAATGATGACTCCACTTGTGTAATTCTTCCTGCTATAGCTTTGTCTCAAGCTGCAAAAACTCTATCTTTTCTTGTGCATTTTGTATACATTTTTGAATGTCAGCAATAATGTCTTTATTGATTATGAATGCGCTGTCAGTAGTGGATACGATTAGAGTTCTCAATAACTCTAATATTTTTTCAAGCTTAGCCATTTTTCTACACCTTAAAAGTCCTCCAAAATCCCACAGAAAAATGTCAGCTGCTAAATATCTTCAAGTTACACAAGAAAGCCCTGTAGCTTAAAGGGAAAAAAAACCAACCAGAGATATCTTGAAACTATGAAAATTATACAAATATCACCGAGTCCTTCTATATTGAATCCTCTAATATTTTGAAGAAATCCCTCGACTGCTGCAAAACTATCAGCTGCTAAATATCTTCAAGCTACACAAAGAAAATCTTGCAGATTAAAGAAAAACGCAGGGCAAGCGCTGGTGGCTTAATGAGCAGACTATTGCAACTGTGGCACTTTTCATTGTATCCACAACAAATATTTTAGTTCCAAAATGTGGCGGCAAGATTATTGATATTGTCAGCAGAGATTTGAGAACGGAAGAAGAGAGCAGATGCTTTTAATACCATCAAAAAACACTCTTGTGGAAATTCTTCTTATAATCTTAATTGGTTCATTTGCTACTGCACTGCGTGGATGGTGGTTTGCATCATCTTTTGTTGCTCGACCGAGAAAAGATTTATTTCGACATCTTATTAACCAAGAGATCGCATTCTTTGATGTCACACGAACTGGGGAACTTCTTAGTCGTCTTTCAGAAGATACAAATTATTAAAAATGCAGCAACGACGAATCTCTCAGAGGCTCTCCGCAATCTCACAACTGCATTGATAGGCCTCAAAAAGATATTTTCCTGGACCAGCTTTGAATCCAAGGGAACTTGTCCAGACAACACTTCAATAAAAATCTCTGATATGAACAACCTTTAAGAAAATACACTAATTCGGTCTATAATACCACGAAACTTGCTAATTAGGAATCAAATCAATACATATCTTCCTTTGATCTGTATGCCTTCTCTAGCGCTACCAAACCATTTCACTGTTCTGCAAACTAGACAAGTCGCTCTCTATTGCTGAAGAGCAGTTTTCGTTTTCCGCCGAACGGGAGGAACTCCACGCTTTTACCCAAATCGCAATTACTGGCAAATTCACACTTTCCCTTTTATATGCAGAAGCTATTTTTCAGATTATGATTATAAAACCATTTCACAATCAATCACTGTATATGGGAGTTTCCTCTTTCATGGCAAATTTAGAACTTCTGAAATCTTCAATCAAATCCAATGACTCAATTCATGCATATATGACTTGAACCCATGAAACAATGCGCCCATGACATTATTAATCGACCCAACCAGCACAAAACTCTGTATTTTCGACCCAATATCAATCATGTATATATTAGCAGATTCAACTCGAATCTGTTCAAGAATAAACGCCCACCAGACACCTTGAATTCACATTCATATAACCCAATACAACAATGGTTCCCTTCAGACAGAGTAGGCCTACACTATCCGACTCTCCCAGGAAGATCTCACACCTGCGACAACATTACCTTAATATTGGCATTTTGCAATTATCCTGGTTCGATTCAGCTGTATATATAACATTGTTTCGATTTTCATGAAGAATTATGCGTAGATTCAGAACAACACAAACAGGAGCTTCACTATGACAGTGCTACTATGATCATGAAATTGAAAGCTCAGATACAAGCGCTGGAAGATCGTGCAAATGCTGCAAAGGACTCGCAGACAACATACCACCGTATTCCAACTCATATTCAAAGCATAAAATCATCATTTTAACCAGCAAACAAATCCCTACCGAGATGCCATTATACAATACGGTGATGTAGAGGATTGATAACGCACTGAGAGCCGAGAACACTCTGCCACTGAGCTCTTCCGAGACTACTGAGGCACTATTATGCCGAGACTATTGTGCCACTGTTATATCGAAGCCATTGTGCCATTTTGCAGAAATATTGAGAGTCAAGACAACATTATAACAAGATCGTAGTGAGTCTAATATTGTGATTGCAGAGGATGCATACTTTACAGAGAGTCGAGACAGACCAGTGATAGAGGGTGCATATAAAATGTGCGACTAGCCATTTGCAATGTTAGACATTTGCAAAATAAATACACTAAAATAAGAGGGCGCTGCGAGTTAAGAGGGAGCGGATAGTGGTATAAGTATGGAGGCAGCGTTTGGCGCATAGGTGGTTTTCGCGCAGAGGTGGTTTAATACGGCAGAAGGGAGGTGCAGTGTCACGCCATTCAATTGACTATAAAAGTTTTACGTATTCACCATATATGCCATCGACCATCAAAAAAGCACTTACCAAATGGCATCAGTAGCTGGAGAGCCAGGAATCAGGAGCTGTAATGTTGGCAACGCAAGAGGAGTGGCGCACTGAGGCAAGACCTTTCTCCAGCTTCGGCGTTCACGACTCTGAGGGGTTGTCTTGTGTGTCGAATTACGTGCCTCAGAAAACCTATTTAGCTTGACGTGACTTGTTTACCATTCCACAATATCGATAGCCGCGACCCACGACGTTTGAGCTTATCGGCCTTCTTGACGCATTGTAGTTAGCTTCGAGCGGCTGCTTTGAGCAGACTCCATTTCTTTGGATCTAATGGAAGTTAAGGATAAATCTCCGTATTCATATCAATCAATTAGAGAAGCCTTACACTCCTCATGTTTGATAGCGTCCTTCAACTCTGGCACGAAGGTGCTGATGTGCGGTCTAGTAGATGGTTCCGACTGAATGCATTGAATCGCTAATTTGGAAACTTCGGTGATGGATTTGAGTTTTTACTTGACAAGAATGCTAAACAAGCCGTGTTGGGATGAGCAGGTAAGGGGTTACAAACACTCAATGCACCAGGGTTTGCAATAATCATTGTCCTGAGGAAATTCATGATCATTCAAATTGCCATTTTATTGCAGCTCACAATGTAACCGTCATGTAACAACTTCTTAACCAGTCCCGTAAAGGGAGCCGACCGGACGCAAGCAGAAATGCTTAACCAGTCCACCTGAATGCTTTGACCAGCATATTAGTAGCATTCAACCAACGCATATGAACCAAGGAGTTGTTGCGGGAATTTGTATATGTCAATCATGGGTTGGCCGATAGACTGTTTCAAAGGCGTGAATTGTTATCTGACAGGACACAGCAGCGCATGCATAGGGATAGCATACTAAAAATAAAGTTCTGAGGGGTGCCAAGGTTTTCAGACAGAATTCAAAGCATTAGAGTAGGTGCACAGTGAGGAGGATGGTTTTGCACGCCAGGCTGAGAATGACAGCGAAACAATAGATGGTAGAGCTGAAATGCACACTAATGTTGCAAAACTAGTGGCTCACACAAGATTGAGCAGGTTAGGAAGGTAACTGCTCTGATACCATGTCAAACACACATGGACAGCAAAGACAATATGAAAGATAAAACATGCAATACATTTTTTATTAACATGAGATATACATTTATAGTACAATATGTGACTCTTGGGTTTCAGATCCCAAGGTCTCTTGGACTGCTTTGGTCTATTCGGCTTCCACACTAACCCATTTAGGATTAGGTGTCCAACACAAAACCGTCCCACTCTTTAGGTAAAACATTGATTGCTATTGTGATTAATTCTGAATTAGATATTTTCTCACCAGTTTCAAGGATTTGATCTTTGATTTTTGATAGCTTCATGAAAAAGAAGATATAGTGTCTTCATTTGTCATTTTTGTTTGATATAGTTGAGTCCTTAAGGCTATCACGTGACTTGTTTTGTTGATAGAGTATAATTTCACCAAGGTATCATAGACTTCTTTGGATGTAGATAGTTCTGATACAAAAGTAATGATGGGGTCTTTGATACACTGAAAGAGAATTCTTTGAGCTTTGACATCCCCCTTTTCATATTTTTCAACTTCTTCTTTATCCTCTGAATCTGGAACAAGGACCTTTCCAAGAACGTACTTCATGACATCATTCTCTCTAAGGGCTAAGTCAATTTTCTTTTTCCATGCCTTCTAGTTGGATGCTCCTTCTAACTTATTGGTTTCCTTGCACGTATAAGCCATTAGATTGTTAATTGAGGGATATCTTCTGCAACAATAATAAGCTGCTATAATGATGGACTTTTTTCTACTCTCTAGATGTGAAGTCTCTTCTTCACCTTAGCTCTGATACCATGTTGGAAAATCAGGGCAAATGTAGATTCTCCTTACTTGATAATTAATTGCGAAGTTAGTTGTCTTTTTATTTATTATTTCAGTTCTTTTTCATCAAACAATTACCAACAAAGTAAATATAAGAGACAAAGACACCAATGTAGGCTCCACGCCAGGGCAAAACACCACTTCTTGGGAAAACCCAAACAATCTCCTTCTTATAGAATTTAGATCAAAAGTGAGACAACTTCAAGACCCAATGACCAAACCTGCTAGCTACAAGTCAATTCTTCAAAGGAAGTCCTCTTAGTCAACAAAGGAATGCCACCTTAAAACTTTTGCAATTCTGGATCACTGTAATAATTATACCTCTGCACCTTACGAATCTTCTATTGTATTTGAAACTCTTCGGACCTCTGCTACACTGTAGTTTTCAGATTTCAGAGACACTTCTGCAACCTCAGCTCACTGTGATGACAAGTCCTTGGAGCTCTGCTTCTTATCGTAGTTTTCATATTTCAGAGACACTTCTGCAACCTCGGCTCACTGTGATGACAAGTCCTTGGAGCTCTGCTTCTTATTGTAGTTTTCATATTTCAGATACACTTCTGCAACCTCGGCTCACTGTGATGTCAAGTCCTCAGACCTCTGTAACTACTGTTCTTGGACAGTTTGTAATATTCTGATTCCCTTTTAGTTTGGACAAACTTATTTATGGTACAATTAGGAGTAGTCTATTGTTCAAGAGCAAACTTCTATATTCATCCTTATCTTTCGTATTGTCTTATTGTTATCTCTCTCTACAAGTTTCAGATAGCCAAAAACTAAATTATGTTCCTTCTTATATAAACTTCTCTTCTAACAAGATTAAGGGGCCGACTTTAAACAAGATACTAGGCCGACATGATTGTGCTTTCATAGGCCGGCTTGTGCATTTATAGGCCGACTTCTTGTGCATTTACAGGCCAACTTGTCGTGTATCCATAAATCTTTCTTTGACTGACTTGTAGCTTTGAGGTTGACTATGATTTCTTTTGACTCAGAACAACATCCTAGAGGCATGCAATGGATGCCTTGACCTATTTGACCAATAACCTAAGCATGAAACCCATGCTTCATAAACAAGTAAATAATTTTCTTTCTTCTTTACATCATATATACATAATGACATGAATACAAAGACATTTATGAAGATCGAACCTAGTTACTTTTCCAACAGGTCTCACCATTAAAATATGCGAGAGACCACAAGGAGCTGATTTGTAGCATAGGGATCTTTCTACTCAATTTCGCTTTATCAAAACTGAAATACTTCCAACTCTAGTACTACCATATAACAATTTATAGGACACAAAGTGATATTGTAACCTATGAAACAAAGCATTCCAGTCTAGAAATCTTTGCTTGTAAGTTATTTATGAATGCTGAACACATGCATGTCTACACGAAATATGAATTATTAACATGGTATGAAATAGAGTTACTGCTATGGTATTTTATTATCTTCTTTTTCCCTACTTGTCTCATCTATATTAACACCACTAAAAATTAAAAAGAAACGAAGATGACAAATAAGTGTAATTGCATTCATGAATGGCCTTGTTTAGAATAGGACATATTCTAGTGAGTACCGCGTGTCTTGATGAGTTTTATAGCGAGATGGTCACTCACATAGAACTCGCGGTTTCTACCCGTCCCTGCCAAAAACCCGAATAAAACTCGGCTACCCACATAGAACCCGTGAAGAACCGCATATGATCTGCATAAGACCCGTGGAGACCCTCAAAATTTGATTTGTTTTAATTTTTTTTTTGGAGATCCTGCGAGGGAAAGGAAAATATAGGGAAGAAAATGGAGGCTAAGTCTTATACGAGTCAATAACTAGATGAGTCATATACGAGTATGAGTTGTGCAACATTGATATATTCTATGTTAACCACTTCAACTCAATGTTCATTTTCTTGGAGGATTGAATTGTTGTAGGTGGTTTCTTAGAAATGTATTAAATTTTTGCCTTTTTGTCCATGCTTTTTATAGCCATTAGAATCCCCATGAACATCTCTTTGGAAGCATTTTTTTTCTCTTGCAATACTAATGCTAAATTTATAGGGTTAGAACATTAGCTTTGACCACAACCCTCCTAGAAATTGATGGAGTAATTGTGCTTTCTTGTAAAAAGCTTGAAAATAACATTGTCTTTTGTAACTAATTTTAAAGCTGTTGCCTTTTCTTCTCCTGCAATTCTTAATGTCCATGTAGTAATTGTTTTCCTTTTGTAGAATTTGAGTGTATAAATTTGACATATGAATCAAATTTCTAGTTTATTTATGATGTTCAGTATGTATATGTGTTGAATATATATATGCAAGGACATTTTCTTATACATATTCCTGCAAATATATGTGGTTTTATTATTTTTGATGTCATTTTGATTAAACTTCATTTTCTATTTGCTTACAAGTTTTCTTTTCCGTTTTTTTTTTTATAATTAGGTTGGCGTCTAGACTATTTTCTTGTCTCAGATTCGATTGCAGACAAGGTATACGACTCTTACATTATTCCAGATGTAAATGGCAGTGACCATTGCCCCATTGGCCTCATTTTGAAGTGTTAGTAGCCTCTTGTGGTTTATTGGCTATAATAGTTTAAGTTATAGTAGTTGTGATACTTGACACCAAATATAAATTTTCATATGCCCTCTATTTGAAGTCAATACAAAACCTGGGCACGTTCTAGGAATACACTTTTTCCCATTTCAGAAGCACTAAAATGTGTAATGTCTCGTGATTTCTGAAATTTTGGTGTATTTTGGGCAAATTTGAAATTAATTATGTTACTTTTTCAACCTATTGCAGTTTTTGTTTCTTAACTAAGTCAACGGAGATTGGCCAAAAGTTTCATGTCTTGTGATTGGTGTATTTTGGGCAAATCTGAAATTATGCAGGTTACTTTTTCAAACTAGCGCAGTTTTTGTTTCATAACTAAGTCAATGGAGATTGACCTCTATTGACCTCTTTTTATTAGAATTAACAAATAGAAAATCCTTTTTTCCATTCATCTAGTTGCTTAATTGCTCTATGGATTTCCATTATGCATAATTAGATTAGCATTTTGCATATTAATTTAATTGGTTGTTTTTCAGTGCATTGGTCTCTGGACTCATCATATGTTATCAATGTGAAATCTTGTGTTACCCCTGCAAAGAATCTAGGTGGAAATAAAGGTAACAATTGCACGTTAATAACTAAGGTTGCAAAAGAGATTAGAATTCAATTTCTTTTTATATCTCTATATAAACAATGGAGTATAATACATTGATATATAGCATCCATGAGGACATGCACCTTGGTCGGTGTCATAGTGCATGGATAACATATCTCAAACTATAGACCTAGTTAATTAGTTAAGTAAACTAGTTAACTAGTTAATTGAACTAGTAGAATCCTAGAGATAACTAGAGAATCAACATGCATAAGTGGAACTGTACTAGATATCAACTGACACCCAATCCTAGTTAGCTAGCAAATCAACATGCAATCATCAGTTAACTATTTCATGTCTCATGCATGACTCCACTCATAGTGAAGAGAAGTAAAACTCATGCATGCATGACTTATACAATCTCTATGTAAAACTTATGCATGCATGGCTCCACTCCACTAGTTTGATTAAAGTACAACTAAGTGTGACTGGAGTACAACTATCTCTTAACTTATGGTGAGGAATCCAATGCATGGTGATGAAACCAATGCATGATGATGGTTCCAAGGTAAGAGAAACATGTGACTAAATAGGGAAAATGCATAGAGATGTTATACACCAATAATCAAGGGAGAATTGCCTATAATTTTAGGTATTATAATTTTTGAGGCATTGAAAATTTGAATATAACAAGCATTGCATGGTGTTGCTTTTCTTTTGTTATATTCTAACATTTTGAGGGTTTTACCTAAAAGACTTTGATACAGCTTTAACATATTTACTGTTTTTTATATTATTTTCTACTATTTTGATTTTGCCATTTCTTTCAATTATTATTTTAAATTTTAATATACTATGTTAAGGTCTCAATGGCACATGGACATAAACTATGACAAAATATATTTCAAATAATAGCAAAGTCACAATTTTTTCAAAATATAGGCAAAATATTTTGAAAAATATGATCGATATAGAACACAACATTACTTTCAAGTGATAAGTTGCAGTTTATGCTCTAATAAGAGAATTGGGGCACCCTGGCACTCAAATAGAAGGGGGCACTTTCTCGATGAAGATATAATTAATCCTAAATATGAAATAATAATTACTGCACATTTTGATAAGAATGCCATCTATTTAGTATTGATGATAGATAACCAGACCTTGACCCTAGAGAGAACCATAGGCACGATATGTGGGGTGCCTAACAAATGTTAGGCCACATAAAATGACCATCATTAACCATTAATAATGAAGCTAACCCTAAGGAGCTATGAAACTTGATAACTCACTCATTCTATTGCTTAATGACCCTAGGGACAAAAAATAATCATTTCAAGGCTCAAATATTAGTGGAGGCATTTCACAGTTCTAAATTAATCTTTAATGAGCTATTTAAACTTGTGTTGGGGGCACATGACACCCATCCACCTCCAAACCTTTGACGTCATAATATTGATGGGTTGCTACTGATGCCTGATGATATCTATTATCTCCACAATGCTTTTATTAGAATTGTGATTTAGCTCCATGTTGATGTCTCTCTTTATTTTTTAAGGGTACCTTCTAATTTTGGTATAATAATCCCTCCCTTAGGGTGTTTTCCCTCATTGTATCTTCCTTTTACATATAATTGAACATGAATATATAATGTTCACAATTGTTGAAGAAAATGTTTATGAATATATAGTAAGACCACCAAAGTAAATTGATGATTCTCTACATTGGAGTAAAATCAAACTAGGACGCTTGTAGGATAACACCTTCCTTTGTGGCCTTGGCCATGAAATTTCAATTGTTAATAAAATACACAAAATAATAGCCATGAAAGAGCTAGATCAATCAATACGACTGTTGATGTTGGATGTTGGTAGCTCGAGGAACTAATTTTGCATAGGCATAAGAATTTGGGCCTACAAGAAGTTGCTTGTTAGCTCTTGAAACTTAACAAATTGCTTTAGTAACTGAGGTAATTTGTTTTGCAAGAGAAATGAATTTTAATCTAATCTAATGCAAAGGTTATTTGCATTAATGAATTAGATGAATCTCAACCATTGATCTCAAGTGAGGTAAGATCTAATTTTAGTCATCAATCACTTTGGAGATTAGGGTTGTGGATTCGATTAAAGCTTATAAGAATTTGTAACTATGGTCGGTCTTCATAATGTATAGTTTCATCATTTATGTATTTATCATAAGCATGTTCTTCATGCTCAAAAGGAAATTATATTATTTGTATTTGTCAAAGAAAATTAGAAGGCTTGTCCTTCGAGACCTTTCAAAAGAGAAAATTTGAATTTGTATTGTGTGTCATGGCTCCACAATATGACTAAGTCGACCCCTCTTGTTCAAGTTGGCCTGGTCCCTTAGAGGCACCCATTTGACCCTCTTGGATGACTATATATAAGCATTCCATCCTCCTTCACAAGACATACAATTTGTCTCACACATAAAACGAATACATTTGCTCCCAAGCAAAGGAAAGAGGCTGAATAAAAAGAGAAGATAACTGAGTCAAAGGAGGAGAGAAAAAGGTCCACATATGTGTAAGAATTCTTTGTTGCAGCTTGCATGTGTGGAAGGAATTTTAAGTGTTATTTAACCTACCAAGTTTCCAAGTTGGCCCTCCTAACCCTCATGTCGGCTCAACTTATATTGCACCCTTTCACATGGCTTGGAGGCTATATATAGGCCACTCACATTTCTTATTTGACACACATCTTACACACATACATCTGATCCAGGAAAAGAAGGAGATTTTTGAGGCCGAAAACAGAAGTGAAACACATCTCTCATTTGCCCTCGTTAAGGAGACTTGGATGACTGAGTAGAAGACGAAGTTTGAGGCATAATTTTTTTGGTTTGTGGCTCGTTCCTACGGAAGACGTGCAAATTATGAGGCTATTGCAGGTCAAATTTCAGCCTTATTACAAACCTGGTACATACCTCTTTTGTGGATAGATTTGGGAAGCATTTTGTCTTGGTATGTTGGAGGGTTGACTTAGCACTTGGAAGTTTGTCATCTTAGCTACATTGCTGATTAGTTTGTATATGACTTGATATCTTATTGACTTGATTCTATAAGGAAAGGATTGCTGGCTTTTTCCCGTTGGAGTGGGTTTTCTCAGGGTAAATTCTTGTGTGGTTGTCCCTTCATGTTCTTCTGTTGTAGTTCTTTATATAATTGTTTTATGTTGCATAATAAATGAAAGAAAAGATTAACCTAAGTGTAAAATCATAAGAAATAATTATCAAGTAAGCGAACTACCAAAAATTCAAGATCTCAGTGGTGGGTAAAGGACTTCTACTCAAGTGTGCTAATTCCGAGGAAGGTGAAAAGGGGGAACAAGGAGATCCAAATCAACCAAGTCTAGGGATTGATCAATTGGATCAGATCTAGATTGTTGTATTTATTTTCTCTAGATTGGGCCATTTTCCCATCAAGGAAACCTAGGTATATTTTGATTTATAAAATGAAGGTTGTTGATTAGGTAGAAATTTGTGTGCGCATGTGTGAGATTAGTTATTCAATGTGTTTTTTCTATATATATATATATGCATGCCAAGAATTAATTACTTGGTTGTTGGGTTCATAAATTAACATGGTATTAGAGTGAAAACTATGAAGGACCAATCTTTGAATCTTTGGGTGCTAGGTTCGTACGCGCATCAAGAGGCTAGGTTTAGCCAGTGACCATACAAGATACTAATTTTATTTGTAGAGGCTGAAGAAAATTGATCTTATGGTGGCCAAAGGATTTTTTTTTTTTGGGTCGAGGCAGATAAAGTTAATTAAAAAAGGTGGGGGAGGGGGGGCTATCACGATCAATAGTTGTGGGATCAACCACCAAAATGAATCGAGATGTTAGAGTTTGAGAGGAGTGGTTGTGGTGTTAACCAGTTGACCAACTGCTAACAAGGTTTGGTTAGATGAGCCAACCAAGACTTAAGCCAATATGACGGCTTGTGGTCACATTCGAGAGTCAAAGGAAAAGTGCGTAGGGGTGTTGGGGAGCTTCCAGAGGGGCCATTCATTGGAATAACAAGAAGCCAATTGTGGAGAGACTCAACACTGGCAGATTGGGTTGCAAGTGAGTGACAAAAGCGACAAGTTGCAACTGAGTAATAGAGGGCATATAAGCCAATTAAGACAGTTGTAGTCGAGCCACACGAAGCAGTTGACAAGCAACAAAGACGTGCATAGAGTGTACTTAGGCTTGGGGGAACCAACAACATCATGAGGTTATGAAGTGTGAGATAAGACAAGTCATGCCCCACTAGGATGTGTGTCGTGAACATGTTATAGTTATAGAAGTGTATGACAAGACCTAGGAGCCACAACCGTTGACAGAGGGAAAGGTCGCACTGAAAATCAAGCTAATAAGCACACAACAGAGCTGCCAGGCCACACATAGGTGAGTTGTTGGTTACATAGGTGAAAGTGCAAGAGCCGTGCTGCTACAGAGCACTGTGCCTACAATTAGGAAAAAAGCTATAAAGTGGATGCAAGAGCATAGGGAAGTTGTGCCACATCTAGAGACTGTACAATTTGTTGAAGGAAATGTAACTAGGCTGGGACTTCATAAATGTACTTTTGATACTTGTACTTATTCAAGAAAAGAAATATTAATTTTATAATATATGTCAATGAGTTTCTTGCTCATTGAAATAGGTCTAACACATGTTTAAGTGCTATAGGTGAGTCAAGGAGTCAAAAGAAAAAGGTTGAAGACCTTAAGGGCATGTTACACCTTGTATGTTTATGTATTAAGGTCAAAGGAATACCTCCAAGCAAAGTCCAAGTCCTCTCCATGCAGCAACGTCATCCAAATGAAGCAAAACGAAGGAAATAATGAAGATATAGACAAGTCGGCCTAAGGACAGCAAGTCGGCCTCAAGTCGGCCTAAAGGAGGGACAATCCTCTATATATAGAGGTTGTCCACTCCCTCTAAACGTCCATCAATGAAGCTCTGAAATCAGCGAAGGTAAAAGTTGAGAAAGTGAAGGTAAAAGGCAAGTCTAAGGGTCTCCAAGACAAGCGAAGAAAGGAGGAAGAAGACCGAAGTGTAGGGGACTGTTTCTAGGGCTAGAAACAGTCACACATGCGAAGAGGAGGACAGATTGCAGATATAACAACAGTAACATTTCAGTGCAAGATTCGTTAGTGTTTGGGCTAGATATTAGGCCTACAAGGCCTCCCAAGTCAAGCGAAGAAGTCTCTCTCTCTAGCAAAGGTGAAAGGACCCTAATTCACTAAGGGTACCCTCCACACGTGGGAAAACTAGGGCAGCAGAACAACAGTACAATCATACACCCATATCTCAAGAAGGATCTCGTTTGGTCAAAGAAGAAGTATACTTGAGCAAAGGATAGAAGAGGAACATCTCATCTAGAAGGCTCACTCAAGGAAGGTCTATCTCTAGACTAGAAACAAAGAGGGAGGATGAAGTGCTGGGGAGCAAAGTGCCGAAAGGAGGAAGTCTATGTGCCAGGGAACCAAGTGCAAAAAAGAGGAAGGACTTGACTTGTGCTTGGAGGACATCCTAGTCAAGGGTTTAGGGTTTGGCATTGATCAATAAGACACTTCAATAAGAGAAAACTTACCGAAGGGTTTTCCTCTCAAGAGAAGAGAGGTTTTGGCCTTGATAGAGAGCCAATGTCTTGTGTTCTTGTTCGTATTTTTTTTTTTTTTTTTATAGCAGTTTGATGAAGTACACACACATGCTTTAATAAGAAGAAGAAGATTAAGCTAACAAGAAAAGTGAGAAGAAGAAGATTAAGCTAACAAGAAAAGTGAAAAGACTCCACAAATTGTTATCAAGTTGAGAAGAATCATACTAAACCTAATTGCCCTAGATTCTTCAACATGGAATCAGAGCTAAGGTGACACATCAAGGAAAAGGGAAACTCAAGAACACTCATCAAGGAAAGACATCTACAAGGTTGAAGCATCAAGCCAAATCTACTCAAGGAAAAAAAGGCCTACCATCTATCATTCATCAAGGAAGATTGCAAAGTAAGGAGAAGAGCCTTACATAAAGGCACCTACAAATAAGAGCAGATCAAGAAGGGACCTACACGACAAGCCAAGCCGTCAATGAAGTCTACTTGAAGCAAGTCCACTTGAAGAACAACAAGATCCTAGAAAGGCAAGCCATCAATTCTTCAAGGAGAAAGCTAATCCACTACATCTAAAAATCTATCAAGTAAGTATATGTCCCCTTCTGAATATACATCAATGACTTTTTGCAAGGAAAGCAACAAATTGGTAGGTACCAATAACTTTCTTACATGGAAGAAAAGGACTGATTTACTTCTCAAGCAGAATGAACTCCTAGAACACATCAAAGGGAATGTTACCATTCCTGCTAAGGAACAAACTCAAGCCTTAGCCAAGTATAGTAAGGATGAGGCTGTTGATTTTTTTGAGTAGCATCAGATGTGCTCTAGCTTCGAAATTTTGTGGAGGGGCTAGAACACATGATATTTCCAAGACCCAGAAATCGTTTGGAGAAATTCCACCCGGATTGTATTTTATTAAAATAATTAATATTTTTAATGGGGTTCCTAAGTCTAAACTTAGGAAAATTAAAATATTAATGGGTATTAATGAAAATATGGGTGAGAAGCTTCTAAGAGACGAGGATCAAGTCTAATTTAATCTTAGCTGTTGATTAGAGATTAGATCACGACCGTTGATATCTCAACAGGAAAAGTATAAAGGAAGACTTGAGAGTCATTTGGAGACACACCGGGCAAATACTTAGTAACCCGAGGGAAATCGATTCTCAAGGAGGGAAGAGTTCGATTTCAGAGGGATAGTTGCAGGGTGAAGGAAGAGGAGGGTATCAACATCAGTCAGAGATGTAGTGCATTAGAGGGACAACTCAGAGAGGCAACGCAGTCCTCACGCAAAGATGACATAGAGGTGATGCAGTGGAGGCTGGAAGGTCTCTTGGGTGTCAGCATTTCTCCAATGGATGGAGGAAAATTATCTCAAGTGTTTTCTCAGAGGTTTCTCTATGTTCTACAAATCATTCCTTGTAAAGAGATTGTCGCTGAAGAATAATAAATAAAACCTCATCTGCTACATTGGTTTTCCCGCATTGTGTTTCTCCGGGGACTATTGTCCAAAAATAACTGTGTTGATGTGATAGATTCTTGTGCTTGTATTTCACTGTTCTTTTCTCTATGCTATTATGTGACGACAACAATAGAATTTACTTTGATGTTTACTGAAGGGTTTTGTAAATAATCTATTGTGGAAAATAAGTAGGAGAAATAAATCAGTTACTGCAGTAGAATTTCGTGTTAGAAATTTTTACATGGTATCAGAGCAGAGATCAGACAACAGGATTAGAGAATTTGCAATGAGTCGTGAACATGATGCTGGAGCAGTAACTCAAAAGGACTCACACAGTTCTCTCGGGAAAGAAAGCACGAAGAACGTAATGGATCACGACAATTTTATGTTAGCTTCTAGACTGGAGAAGAAGTCGCTTTCTTAGCAAGTTCTTCTTCCTCTAACGTTTGGTATATTGATAGTGGAGCTTCTGCGCACATGACAAGAATACGAGAATGTTTTTCGAGCTATCAATAAGAACATATGAACTTCCAAATCATAATGGGATATAAGTCGAAATATGTTGGAAATACTGAGAGGGGAGGTGAATCAATATTCCTTTTCAATTGTTACTTTTACCAGTTAGATCACTTATATTTAGAACACAAAATGAACAACAATAAGAATAAATGCATTTACTAATTTCTTCAATAAATCAAGTACAATATATGTGGGGCTCCAAACCTAGATGAAGACACCGATCTTCAATCTCCCAGGCTCCAACCTATATTTGCCAAGCACCAACTTGGACTTCCAAGGCTCCAACCTTGTCAATTCTGAGGCACCAACCCCAAGGGCTCCAACCCTATATCTGGTTCAGGCTCCGACCTGGTTTCTTGAGGACTCCAATCCTCTAGGGCTCCAACCCTATCCTCCAAGGCGCCAACCTTGTCTTTTCAAGGCTCCAAACCTTAGCTTTACTTTTTCAAGATATATTTGGTTATACTTAAAGGCTCCCTATGTCTTCTTCAACGAGCCCTGTCAATCTTCACTTTAGTCTTCATGACACGTCATCAATTACAAACTTGATTTCTTTACATGAAGGTGTCTCGTTATCCTTCATGGTACCCAATCAAATTCTCCAAGTTATCTCATGATGACATCAGTGATGCATCATGGTCTTCAATGTTATCTCTAAGATCTCTTAAGGCTTCTCAAAATATCTTCAATCTTCTTCAAGGTCACTGCATAAATACTTCAATCAAAGTCTTTAAAACCCTTCACTGACTTTGATTAGTGATGCACTTACTTGTATGTCCTTGATTAAATTCTTCGTTGTTCTTTGTTCTAAGCTCTATTCACTATCCAAGGTTCAAAAGAGTTTCTCTCCAATATTGAACCTTTAAATGCCAATCTGAGCTCTGCCCAAACCTTTAGAAAGTATGCCCCTCAGGTTCACAGTCTATCAATATACACCGAGCAAATCCGAGCTTGAAGGAGCTCTGAGACTGAGGTTGGCTGCTACACGAGTTTATATATATAATGCGAGTTGAGTTTGCTCATTATTCACAAGCATAAGTCGTTCACAAAAGAATGTGCCTTATATTGCCCACAGTCCGAACTTACAAAACAACAAGAAGTCCAAGATTATTTGTTGTAGCTCCGAGGTCATAAAAGCACAAGGGTTCAACACCGAGGGTGATCTTCAACAAGTGTTCTCAAACTCATTGTCATTCAATCCTTGGCTATCTAATTTGACCTTTATGTGATGATGTCCTACAAAATAGAGGGTTTGTCCCACAAAAATAATGCAAGTCCGAATTGTTTGAGCACTGTAGGTTCATATTACTGTGACACATCATAAAAATGAGGTCCTGGAGTATTGTTGTGAGCCATCAACACAATCTGAGTTGTTGTGATAGAAGTATATGGGTCTGAGTTTGATCACAACATTATTCTAGCTGCCTGGAGGTGTTAATATTGTTTTATAAACCCAGAAACATGAACTGTATTATGCTCCTCTTTATGTTCATGAGTTGTGAACAATAGCCCTCTTTTTTGTGCTATTGACGGAAGTAATGATCAAAAATGAATCTCGCCATGTGTATAAATAGGCTTATTTGCAATGAGAAACGAAGGGACATGTCACTGTATAGAGGCTGACTTGTGTGCCAAAGTGTAGGTCGGCTCACTGTCAGGGTAATTTTCTTAATCTTAAAAATTCAATATCTCACAAACTACTAGGAGTTTCAGGACAAATAAGGGCTCATTGGAAAGAGGAAAAAATCCTCTTTAAGATGGTCTAGGTCCCATGTTGAAAGGTTGCCTCCAAGATGCCCAATTTTATTTTTCTTTGAAACTGTCATCAAATTTTTATGTGCAAAATGTGATTCGGACAACAAGGGCTTCTTCATTGTCATATGTCACCAAGTGTTTTTTAGTGAGGTCTCCACTTTTATGTCTTTAATCATCACATGTCATCAAGTGATCTCCAATTCCTTCATTGTCCATGTCATCAAATGTAATGTCATCATGTGTGCCATTAATGTCACCATGTCATCAAGATAGTGCAATGATATGTCATTAACCATATGCATCATTCATCAATTTGTTAGAGCAATGACTAGATCATCACAAGGAGAGCTTCTTCATCAAGAGTCACTAAGAGCATCAATAAGAAAGACTCCTTCATCAAGAGTAAGGATACCATCATGATTTCTAGGGATTCTCCATCAAGAGCAAGGTTATAAGAGGTTATAGTGTCTTCATGGTTAGTTCAAGGACATCTAGGACATTATGAACAATAGGCATCTAGGACAAGAATTCTTTTTAGTGGCTTGACATCATAATGACATCATCAATAGCTTGACATCTTCATTAATGGTATCCTTATCAAACAAGAGGGACTTTTCCTCATGATCAAGGACATCATAACATGCTCATCATAATATGCATTAGGTTATGCTATCACAAGAATATTTTCCATCCCAATAGTACCATATTGACATCAATGACAACCTTGATTAACAATCTCCCCCTTTGTCATTGATGGCAATATTCTTGCCCTTCAACATTCTCTCCCCTTTGACATCAATGGCAAATGGGGTGCCCAAGTACTCCCCCTATCAAGTGCTTATTTTCATGAATAGTAGTTCTTCATAGGTATGTTACTTTCCCCTGTCATGGTGCTCGTCCTTCTGGCAATGTGGTCCAAGATAGACTTGTCTACATTTCTTCATGTGATGAACCAACTCCTCCTGTCTGCATGAACTCCTCTACCTCAAGAAATATTACTTGCTTAGTGATCAAATGGAAGAGACCCTCAACAATAGTCCATCAGATGAATAAGGGATCATGTTCTTTAGTGGAGTTTCTCCCGAGAGATGATCTATAAAAAAATGATTGTCCATGTGTGACTCATCAAGGATTTCATAGGGCCCTTTCATGGATAACTTCTGCAAGAATGCTCAAGAATCATAGACTCCCCCTAACTGTATGGTCTCCTTTTGGCAGAGTCTCACCATCAAATATTTGAAATATCAAAGATGACTTCATCAAATCAA